>CM053787.1:895964369-896561869 GCA_028749045.1 Cupressus sempervirens
GAAAATCCAAAAACGTGTGAATCGCAAAGAAAAAAGTTGAAACCCAATGCATAATGGCATCCACCATTTCTAATCCCCCATCTAGTGATTCATGTCCCCCATATCCTATCTCCATCTTGGGTGCCTATATCCCCAAGCACGCTTGCACAAATCGTCCATCAAGCCTGCATCTACCATCTATCCCCCATATGCTTGATTCCCCATATGTTGTTTTCACACCCGTCCCAACATGTGCCAATGTTGATCCTACAAGAATCCCCATCTCAGGCTCCTTTCTAGCATTTTCATCCCTCCATCTCCTACCATCAATCCCATCTAATCCGATCTATTGCATAAATCACACATTCGGTGTACCAACAACTACCAACAAAATTGAAATTCCAATAGCCAGTGAAAAATCCCAAAAAGAACAAAAAATAGCTAAAGAAAAGCCAAAATCATTCCAGCTAAGTCCAAAGTCAAAAAGTCAAAAAAATAAAGAAAAATAAAGAAAAATAAAGCATCCACTGGTGAAAACTTTGCAATTCAAGCACCTTGGACAAGTCCCATGATGAAAGCTTGGCAAGCAAGCATCATGCGTAATCTAGCCATCCCCAGCTTAGCCTATCATCCTCATGGTTTTGGTCACATCTTGCCATCCGGCTCCATCTTCCAATTTATCTACCTATCTTTCATCCTCCAACTTTTATCTATCACTATCCACTTATCTTATGCAACCTCACCCCATCGTCCCAGCTATCATCCATCTTCCTAGCACCTTTAGCTTTTCCATCCTAGCTTCAATCCTATCACATCCATGGTAAGACCTCCTTCCGCATGTCATCTTCTAATTGGGGGCACTATATTCCATGGAGATCTTGTCTTGTTCATCCTCCTTTGTCATTGGTATCTCACTCTAGGCTATCCTCATGCAAATCCAATGTCATCCTCTCATTAGCCATTCACTCTAGCGCCATCTATCAGCTTAGCTACCACCAACCTTAGCATTGTCCCCATCCTTGGCCGCACATCTATCATCATCATTGGATGCATCCTACCAAATTCATATCTTCTGCTATCACCTCATCCTTAGCTTTTGCATCTTGCACCACCTTGAGCCATCCCACTATCTTATCATCCAGAGCTCCTGTATAGCTTCTAAATAATCTTGTATCCAGTGCTTGTCATCCAGCTCCATCTTCCAATTTATCTACCTATCTTTCATCCTCCAGATTTTATCTATCACTATCCACTTATCTTCTCCAACCTCACCCCATCATCCCAGCTATCATCCATCTTCCTAGCACCTTCAGCTTTTCCATCCTAGCTTCAATCCTATCACATCTATCGTAAGACCTCCTTCTGCATGTTATCTTCTAACTAGGGGCACTGTATTCCTTAGAGATCTTGTCTTGTCCATCCTCCCTTTTCATTGGTATCTGGCTCTAGGCTATCCTCATGCAAATCCAATGTCATCCTCTCATTAGCCATCCACTCTAGCGCCATCTATCAGCTCAGCTACCACCAACCTTAGCATTGTCCCCATCTTTGGTCGTACATCTATCATCACCATTGGATGCATCCTGCCAAATCCATATCTTCCATTATCACCTCATCCTTAGCTTCTGCATCTTACACCACCTTGAGCCATCCCGCTATCTTATCATCCGGAGCTCCTATATAGCTCGTAAATAATCTTGTATCCAACGCTTGTATCATATCTTGTATATCCAATCTTTTCCAAAACAACCTTGTACATTTGTACCATATCTTGGTCTGTTAACTTGTAAATCCTCTTTAGCTTAGTACCATTGTATCTATCCATCTTTCATGTCAATTCATCCTTGATCAACATCTTGCACACATTGCACAAATCTTGGTTAGCTATTCCACTGCATCATTTAGCTAGATCTCGTGTCATCAAAGTGTTATCCTTCTTAGTTTAGCTTCCCAAGTGCATCACTCATCCAAATCCACTAGCTTAGGGATAGATCCTTGTAGGATATAGCTTTCTTCATGTCTGATCTTAGTCCGTTAGTACCTCGCCCCACCCATCTCATTGAAAAATGGTTCTCTTTTGGATTTTTTCTTTCTTTTGATTTGGAATCTTCCCTTTTGGGTCTTGAAGTATCTTTTCCAAACAATCTTTTTGTTCCCTCCTCAAGGTTTCCATGATCTTCCATATCATGGTATACTACGAATGGAGCAATTTGGGTTAAAAGTCTTGATCAAGTCTTTTATTTGTTTTTCTTTTTTGCTTGTGGGTTACCTAGAGTCGGTTCTGCTCTGATTCTTTTGAGATTCATGTGTGATGCTGGGGCAATCCTTGCATGTTTTTTTTGAGTCAGTTCGCTAGTCCTCTAGACAGTTGGTGAAAAGGCCTTGATGTTCTTGGTAACCTTGGAAATTAACCAACAATCCTATAGCAAATCTAGTGCTCATGTTGGTACTTCTCTTTGAACTATCTCCCTGCTCAAAAAGCATCAATGGAATCCCTTCATCTCTATTATCCCCCAACCATATCCAACATCTATCTCTCCTTACCCTAGCTTATGCATCAGTATGTCTTTCAATCAATCTTCACTTTTAGCTTTAGTGAACCAAAATCCTAATCTTAGAGATCCACCAATCCAATCAATCCACCAAGCCTCATCTTTTGAGATGCACAATCCTAGTCCTAGGGATCTCCGAAACCCATCTTTCGCCAATCTTACTCTTTGAAATCCTGTTGCATTAGCTTTATAATTCCCTCATCCTTCTCCCTATCCTGGATTCCTTTTTATAGCACTCTGCTCCTTCATCCTCCACCTTCCCTAAAGTCTTAAGCTTGCTTCCTCTTGTGCCTCTAATTCTCCCTTTATCATTCTCCCGTAGTGAGAGTTTGAGCTAATTCAGCCCCTTCTCTTTGCCAATCTGAGTCTCCTTATCCTCGATTCTTGTATTTTTCAAGAAGCCGTTGAGCGCCATTTTTCTCTCCTTGCCACTTTCTTGAGTGGGCATCTCATAGTCTAGTCTGTCCTTCTTATCCAAGACTGGGGCAACTTTGTTGCTAAAACATCTTCTCCATGTTGTTTATATCTGAACTTCTTTGAAATAGTGTTGTTTCAACACTATGTCAAAGAGGGGAAAAATGTAGACACCTAAAAATCATTTAGAAAATAAAATATTTTTATTTTTTGGAAGAGTCGCTGATGACATCATCATTTATTAATTATTTATTTATTTAATTTATTTATTTATTTTTATGCCATTAAATCCCTTTATCTTAATTAAAAATATTTAATTAAGGAATCCCTACCAAAAATGTTTAAATCTTATTTAAACATTATTTCCTTATTTATTAATTATTTAATTAATAAATTGACCAAAAATCCCAAAATAAATAATTAATTTATTTTTTGACCAAAATTTGGCCAATTTCTTTAAGACCACTAACCTCTTCCAAAATCTTATAATCCTTCTTTAATTTCAATTAAAGGCTAATCCCATCATTTCCTACCCCTAATCCCAACTCAAAATATTTAATTAAGATTAAATATTAATCATCATGGTTATTAAAAATATTTTAATAAACATCTCCTCAGCCCAAACCCTTCAAATAAATAAAACTTTATTTATTTCTTAAAAACCTTATTTATCCTCATCAGAGGAAATTATAGACTCTTGTAGAGAGTCTTCATCCTCATCCAAAGCCTAGACTCTTCTAGAAGATGTCAATCCTTATCTTTGACCCTAATCCTAATCCCCCCTAACCTTGTCACATTCCCTAAACATGGGTTAAGACTTGCTAACCCAAGCCAAAGCCAACAAATACCTCCTTCTTTACCCACCCTCATTAAATGCCATCCACTTGCCCATCTCTAACAAGCCTAATCTAATCTTAATGCAAGCATAATCCAAGCGTTTATCATTTGCACATTCCTAAGTCAAGCTTAAGACTTTCTTAATCCAACCCAAGTCAAAATATCTCAATTCTCTCACAAATATCCCAACCATAAAACTTTATGAAGCCCACAAAGCCATAAATAACTCTTACAAGCTCATTCAATGCTCTTACAAGCCATTATGAGGGTCTTTATGAGATTTGAACCTCCTTTGTTGACCCCTAAACCCGTCTTGCTCTAACCAAAGACCTTGTGACATGTGTCACTCCTTGATTGGCCATAAAGAAGTACAATCCATGTGCTCTCCTCTCATTCAATCTAAACCTTCCATAAGCTTTCTCCCATCCTTGCATCCTAGCCATTGATCCCTCAAGCCCTTTGCCTATTTAAGGAATCCTTCCCCAAGCCATTTTAACACAATCACCCATAGTAACAAAGTAATGCCATTTTGATCATGAAGTAAAGCCATAATTCCATTTTTAGAAGACATTTTTTACACCAAATCAATTCACCAAAATCTATCAAAAATCCTCCATTGAAGCCCATTTGAGCATTTGAGCATACATACATAATCAAGCCATCTTAGCTATTAGACACACCTCTACATCAAGTGATCATCCTCATTGAGAGAGCCTATCCATGGCTCATATTCTTATTTGAGGACTTCACTTTGTCTCTCATGAAGTTATGTTAAATTAATAGGCAAATGCTTTTTGATTAGTTTAATTTAGTGTTTCTAACTAAAAAAAGTAGCATATACATTTTGGCATGCCTGGTGGGACCTCGCATGGGTCATCTTCATTAGCTTTTTTAGTCAAGTTTTGTATGTCATTTGCTGATTTTGGCTAATTTTGCTTGTTTTTGTGATTGGGAGGATTGTATAAATTGGTTTTGTAGGTCCACATGAGCATGAAGAAGACAAAGGAACTCATAGTCTATCTCATAGTGTTTCCAAATTTTTCAAGCTTATAGGTGGACACAGCACTTGGAATTGTTCTTCCTCTTCTTGTCTATATTCTTCTTCTATTTCATCTACTTCTTCTTCTTCTTCTTGAGGGATCTTGGCCTTTTTTTTTTAAGGAAGAAAAATCATACACACCTTTTTTTAAGTGCTTAAAATGAACCCCCAAACCATACTTAAATCCATTAAAAACTAAAAATTTGCAAAAAAAAAAAAAAATCTTTTAACAAGTGAAACTAAACCAATCCAATCATTTGCATCCTTGCAACATCAAGGTTTTAGATGCATTCATGAAAAGTTAAGAACACTTCATTTTTGGGAATTTAAAAAGAACTTCAAGTTTCTATTTCAAAAGGTTCAAAATCAAGACTAAGTGCACACTAAAATCTAAATCAAACTCAAAGCATCAATCAAGGATAAAATGAACCTCATTTGCAAATATTTTAAAGTTCTTTTAAAAATCGCATGAAAACTAAGAGTCCTAAATGTTTACCAAAATTTTCCTAAAAGATTTGTTATTTTTTCCAAAAAAATGTCTTGTTTCAAAATTTTGAATATTTCTTAGGGTTTCATGCATCAAAACAATCTAGGAATATCATTTTTGGGCTTAAAACATGCAAACTAGAATACAAAATCTTGAATGAAAACCAAAGTCCAAAGAGTCATTTTCACTTTTGACTCCAAAACAATCTTGAATGATCTAAGGTTAAAACAAAGCACTTCAAAGTTCTTTAAACAACACACAAAATCTCAATCTTGAATGCTCAAAGGAAAAAACTTGAATGTTTAATCACTTGTCTTTGAATGCATGTTGTTAAAATCACTCATTAGTGCCATGGATTAAAATCAAGTTTTTTTTTTTTTATGAATACATGATTAAAACAAAAAATCCAATCTTGAATGGAAAAGGTCAATTAATCATTACAATGTCTCACACTTAATCTTTTGGGCCATAAAAAGAATCTAGATTTTAAAAACTTTCTAATTTATAAAAACAAATAAAGGCAGTTTGAGTGAATTTGTTGTTGGACTCACCCTCTTTAATCACCCATCATTCTAACCATTGGTTGCAATATCAGTGCCATATATGGGCATGGGTCTACCTAAGAGGGTGTTAAGTGCTTCACAAAAATCAAACTCCACTCACTTGAGTTTTTATTGATTTTTCTAAGACAGAAAATTTCTTGAATGCACATTAGTCTTGCTAACACTTCATTTGGGCATAAAAATTGACAAAATCTTGATGTGGAGGGCCTATGGGCGTGCGCTCAAAATTTTTCTTTACACACATCTTTGTTTGGCCTTAAAATGAATAAACACTAACTCTTGAATGCCTTAAAGAAAATTAATCGATACTTGACGTGGAGGGCCTCTGGGCATATGGGTTTACTTTCTTGTTAACCCTAACTCTACTTTGTGTATTCATTCTTTGATCACTTCTCTTTTGTTGGCACATTTCAAATTGGAATCAAACCTTTTCATCTTAATCAAGTGTGTTTTCAAAAATTCTAGATCAGAAAACTTAAGCGTCAGTTGGGAAAGAACTCTATCCTTTAGCCAAAGATCATCCAAGTCTTCTCTCCTCTTTTCATCTTTCGAGGCCATCTTGGGTGCATAAGATTAGGATTAAAAATCTTGTTTAAGTTTTAGGGGGCCTACTTGGGGATTTCATCACCCCTTGGGATGACCTCAACTCTAGCATTTCATGGCTATGTGACATATTTTTGGTTTCATCTATAGATTTGGGCCTCACGTACCTTGTGTATATCGAGGAATCCCTAGCTAAACCAAATTTCATCCTTGTAGAAAGCTTCCTAGGATGTTGGTTTGTTTGACATGCTTACTCTGAACTTTTTTCTACTTTATAGCTTTTGAATGAATGCTTGCAAACTTTGGTCAAAATCCTAGAAAAGAAGAAATCTCCTAGCTCAGGGCATACTTAGCATAGTCACTGCCTCATCAGAAAATCATCCAAGCTCCCCACTGCAACCGAATCTATCTAGTTCTTTGCTTTAGAAAAATCA
This sequence comes from Cupressus sempervirens, assembly GCA_028749045.1. Lineage (NCBI taxonomy): Eukaryota > Viridiplantae > Streptophyta > Pinopsida > Cupressales > Cupressaceae > Cupressus > Cupressus sempervirens. The sequence goes on from CM053787.1 coordinate 895,971,218, forward strand.
CAAATCCAAAGTCCATCCAAATCATCCCCCTAGCCGCCTTCCAACTCAATCCAAAATCAGCCAAGCCTTTAAGGAATTTTTGTTACTCTGCCAAAGTTTGTTATCCAATCAATCTATCCAAATTCCTCAATTTCCCTAAGGTTATCCCTTTAATAGAGCTTTGTCTAGTGTAATCTGGCCTTGTCACTTGTCATCCCTCATCACCTTAAGGTAAAGGTTGTGATCCACAAGTGGTCAATCTCATGTCATTCCCATAGGATCATTTGCCTTTCCTCAAGTTGACACCAAAAGCCACCAATCTTGCACATAGAAAAGCAAAACTCTCACTTTTTGACAGCATACCCTTGAAGTCTTCCATCCGTAGGAAAGCCAAACATCTCTAGCCGATCCTCCTTAGGTCTGTCATGTAGCTTTGACTCTCCCTAAAGAAATCTTTCATCAGCCAATCCAAAATTTGCACCTAATGCAAATCCAACCATGAGCTTCCGTGGTCATCCATACGCAAGACCCCATCCCCATCCAACTCATCATCAAAACATGAAATCCCAACACTATCATGATGAGTTTGGTCACATTGTCCCTTCTCCCGCTACATCCTATTCCAATGATGATGAAAATCTTGTTGCGAGTTTCTTGAGAGCCTTAGATGCCTTTCACCAACCATCCCCCGAAATCCAAGCATTCCTGCAAACTATCTAGTCATGCCATCTCATATCCTAGCTTCTCCTCCATCACCCAATCAACCAAGCTTCCAATCTTCCACCTCCATCACACCTACTATTGCTGTCAATCCACCACCTCCATCTTTAGCACACGAGTGTCCCAAGAATATCCTAGAGGAAATATAAGAAAAGCCACCTCCAATACTCAATAAGCCATGTCATCTAATCCAACGATGTGAAGTAGTTAGTAATGAAGCTTCCCCATCTATAATGTCACCTCCATCTCCCATAGCTATCATCCCCACACCATCCATCAAATTGCTTAAAATGCTTCCACTTCTTGCAAGCATCAAAATCCCACCACTGCTGAAATCCCTCCAAATCCTATCCACATCACATCCAAGAATTTCAAAAATCTCCTATAATGACCCTTATGCATCCATCTTCTACTCACCCATCTACACTACCAAATCTCCCATCTACCCATCCACTGCCTTTGAAGAATCCATCCCTTCACCTCCTATCACACCATCCACTCCAATCCAATCCTATCAAGATCTTTCCCAAAATAATGTTGACATCCCCCAAAGAATAAATGAAAATATCATCATACCATGTCTTCCATCCATAGTGCAATCACCATCCTCTCCATCTCCAAAACCTCAAGCCGTACCTCCTCTACTATAGGATATCTTTTCATCCCATCATATAAATCAAGATCCTATCCTACCATCTCCTCTGCTCCATGCTTCCATCTTACCACCTATCCAAGCTATTCCACCATCTATAATCTACCCTCTTGGTTCACTTACATTCATCCATGGTGGTCCCCTCTCAGCAGAAGAATTATGAATAGCATCTCCCCATTGCAGTACATCTAATAAAGCACTTCTACCATTTTCTACAAGCAAAAAGTTTCCTTAGCTCGTTCAAATGCTCAATCGATGGCATTATCAAGGTCAAGGTTTAGGACCAAAAGAGAAAGGAATTAGAAAGGCTATTATTACACAAAAGAATCCAGGATTTCATGGTCTTGGATATGTATCCAAAGCCTCACCATCTAAAAGTGTTGGTACACACCATCCCCAAACCAAGCCTATGTCCAGGCCCACCATGCCAGCCTCCCATCACTCCTTCAAGAAATCTTATGTCATCCCCCCTCCACCATCTTTACAACCCAAAACAACCTACCATATCCCCCCTTCATTCGCTAAATCCATTTTGGGTCCCTATGTCCCAAAATCTACCATCCTCCATCCTCCTATCAGCCATCATAAGAATCCTATTCCCTCCATTCCTATTCAAGATCAACAAAGGCACATATTAGGGCACATCATCCATCATCATCCCTCTACAGGCTCTTCCATATCCTCTCCATCTCACAAAGCTTCTCCTAACCATGTTCCCAAGGCTTACCACAACAATGTGAATGCCAACTTCAAAATGCATAAAGCTAAAAATCCACATCCTAGGCAATCATATGTCTATTCTAAAATACATACTCCAAAAAGGAAAAATCCAATCATAGAATGCAAAACAATGCAAAATCCTATGAAAAGAAAATCCAAAACCATTTGGATCCCAAAGAAAAAAGTTGAAACCCAATGCATAATGGCATCCACCATTGCTAATCCCCCATCTAGTGATTCCTGTCCCCCATCTCCAAGTGCACTTCCACAAATCCTAAATCAAGCCCGCATCTACCATCTATCCCCCATATGCTTGATTGCCCATATGCTCTTTTCACACCCCTCCCAACATGTGCCAATGTTGATCGTGTAAACATCCCTATCTCATTCTTCATTCCATCCTTTTCATCCCTCCATCTCCTACCATCAATCCCATCTAATCTGATCTATTGCATAAATCACACATCCAGTGTACCAACAGCTAGCAACAAAATTGAACATTCCAACAGCCAGTGAAAAATCCCAAAAAAACCAACAATAGTTGAAGAAAAGCCAAAATCATTCCAGCTAAGTCCAAAGAAAAAAGTCAAAAAAATAAAGAAAAATAAAGCATCCACTAGTGAAAACTTTGCAATTCAAGCACATTGGACAAGTACCATGATGAAAACTTGGCAAACAAACATCATGTGTAATCTAGCCATCCTAGCTTAGCCTATTATCCTCATGTTTTTGGTCACATCCTTCCATCCAGCTCCATCTTCCAATTTATCTACCTATATTTCATCCTCCAGATTTTATCTATCACTATCCACTTATCTTCTCCAACCTCACCCCATCATCCCAGCTATCATCCATCTTCCTAGCACCTTCAGCTTTTCCATCCTAGCTTCAATCCTATCACATCTATCGTAAGACCTCCTTCTGCATGTTATCTTCTAACTAGGGGCACTGTATTCCTTAGAGATCTTGTCTTGTCCATCCTCCCTTTTCATTGGTATCTGGCTCTAGGCTATCCTCATGCAAATCCAATGTCATCCTCTCATTAGCCATCCACTCTAGCGCCATCTATTAGCTCAGCTACCACCAACCTTAGCATTGTCCCCATCCTTGGTCGTACATCTATCATCACCATTGGATGCATCCTGCCAAATCCATATCTTCCATTATCACCTCATCCTTAGCTTCTGCATCTTACACCACCTTGAGCCATCCCGCTATCTTATCGTCCGGAGCTCCTATATAGCTCGTAAATAATCTTGTATCCAACACTTGTATCATATCTTGTATATCCAATCTTTTCCAAAAAAACCTTGTACATTTTTATCATATCTTGGTTTGTCATCTTGTACATCCTCTTTAGCTTACTATCATTGTATCTATCCAACTTTCGTGTCAATTCATCCTTGATTAGCATCTTGCACACATCACACAAATCTTGGTTAGCTATTCCACTACATCCCTCAGCTAGATCTCTTGTCATCAAAGTGTTATCCTTCTCAGTTCAGCTTGCCAAGTGCATCACTCATCCAAATCCACCAGCTTAGGGAAAGATCCTTTTAGGATATAGCTTTTCTCATGTCTAATATTGGTCCGTTATTACCTCAACCCACCCATCTCGTTCGCAAATGGTTCTCTTTTGGATTTTTTCCTTCTTTTGATTTGGAATCTTCCCTTTTGGGTCTTGAAGTATCTTTTCCAAACAATCTTTTTGTTCCCTCCTCAAGGTTGCCACGATCTTCCATATCATGGTATACTGTGAATGGGGAAATCTAGATGTAAGGACTTGATCAAGTCTTTTATTTGTTTTTCTTTTCTACTTGTGGGTTACCTGGTGTCGGTTCCACTCTGTTTCTTTTGAGATTCATGTGTGATGCTGGGGCAATCCTTGCGTGTTTGTTTTGGATCAGTTCGTCAGTCCTCTCGATTGTTGGTGAAAAGGCCTTGATGTTCTTGGTAACCTTGGCAATTAGCCAACAGTCCTATAGCAAATCTAGTGCTCAACTACATGGTGGTACTTCTCTTTGAAGTATCCCCCTGCTCAGAAAGCTTCAATGGAATCCCTTCATCTCCATCATCCCCCATCCATATCCAACATCTGTCTCTCCTACCCCAGCTTATGCATCAGTATGTCTTTGAATGAATCTTCACTTGTACCTTTAGGGAACCACAATCCTAGTCTTAGGGATCCACCAATCCAATCAATCCAGCAAGCCTCATCTTTTGAGATCCACAATCCTAGTCCTAGGGATCTCCGAAACCCATCTTCTGCTAATCTGACTCTTTGAAATCCAATTGCATCAGCTTTATATTCCCCTCATCCCTCTCCCTATTCTGGATTCCTGTTTATAGCACTCCGCTCCTTCATCCTCCACCTTCCCTAAAGTCTTAAGCTTGCTTCCTCTTGTGCCTCTGATTCTCCCTTTATCATTTTCCTATAGTGAGAGTTTGAACTAATTCAACCCCTTCTCTTTGCCAATTTGAGTCTCCTTGCTTATCCTGAATTCATGTATTTTTCAAGAAGCTGTCGAGCCTCATTTTTCTCTCCCTGTTGCCTTCTTGAGGGGGCATCTCATAGTCTAGTCTCTCCTTCTTATCCAAGACTAGGGCAACTTTGTTGCTAAAACATCTTCTCCATGTCGTTTATATCTGAACTTCTTTGAAATAGTGTTGTTTCAACACTATGTCAAAGAGAGGCAAAATGTAGACACCTAAAAATCCTTTAGAAAATAAAGTATTTTTATTTTCTAAAAAAGTCCTTGATGACATCATCATTTATTAATTAATTAATTATTTAATTAATTTATTTATTTCTATGCCATTAAATCCCTTTATCTTAATTAAAAATATTTTATTAAGGAATCCCTCCCAAAAATGTTTAAATCTTATTTAAACATTATTTCCTTATTTATTAATTATTTAATTAATAAATTGACCAAAATCCCAAAATAAATTCTTTATTTATTTTTTGCCCAAAACTTGGCCAATTTCTTTAAGACCACTAACCTCTTCCAAAATCTCCTAATCCTTCTTTAATTTTGATTAGAGGCTAATCCCATCATTTCCTACCCGTAATCCCAACTGAAAATATTTAATTAAGATTAAATATTAATCCTCGTGTTTATTAAAAATATTTTAATAAATATCTCTTCAACCCAAACTCTTGAAATAAATAAAACTTTATTTATTTCATAAAAACCTTATTTATCCTCATCCTAGGAAATGCTAGATGCTTTTAGAAAGTCTTCATCCTCATCCAAAGCATAGACTCTTCTAGAAGGTTTCAATCCTTATCTTTGACCCTAATCCTAATCCCCCCCTAACTTGGTCACATTCCCTAAACATGGGTTAAGACTTGCTAACCCAAGCCAAAGCCAACAAATATCTCCTCCTTCACCCACCCTCATTAAATGTCATCCACTTGCCCATCTCTAACAAGCCTAATCTAATCTTAACCCAAGCACAATCCAAGCCTTAATCATTTGCACCATCCTAAGTCAAGCTTAAGACTTTCTTAATCCAACACAAGTCAAACTATCTCAACTCTCTCACAAATATCCCAACCATAACACTTTATGAAGCCCACAAAGCCATAAATGACTCTTACAAGCTCATTCATTGCTCTTACAAGCCATTATGATGGTGTTTATGAGCTTTGAGCCTCCTTTGTTGACCCCTCAACCCTTCTTGCTCTAACCAATCACCCTATGACATGTGTCACTCCTTGATTGGCTATAAAGAACCACAATCCATGTACTCTCCTCTCATTCAATCTAAACCTTCCATAAGCTTTCTCACATCCTTTCATCCTAGCCCTTGATCCCTCAAGCCCTTTGCCTATTTAAGAAATCCTCTCCCAAGCCATTTTAACACAATCACCCATAGTAACAATGTAATGCCATTTTGAGAAGCCATTTTTTACACCAAATCTATTAACCAAAATCTATTAAAAATCCTCCATTGAAGCCCATTTGAGCATTTGAGCATACATACATAATCAAGCTATCTTAGCTATTAGACACACCTTTACATCAAGTGATCATCCTCATTGAGAGTGCCTATCCATGGCTCATATTCATCATCATTCTCGTTAGAGTCTTCTTCGACAATGTAGCATCCTTTTCCTTTACCTTTGTAGTCCTTGTTGTCCTCTTTTTTGTTCTTGAAGTTGCCTCCATCCTTGTATTTTTCTTTTGTGTGCATCTGGCTGCAATGTGACCAACTTCATTATAGTTGAAATAAATGATTGGTAGCTTACCTTAGAATTTGCCTCTTCTTCTGTGAAATCTTCTTGCTAGTAATTCCTTGAATTGGTCCACATCATCTTCATCAGTGCTACCGTCACTGGATACATACTTTCCCTTTCCACACTTTTTCTTTGTTTGCACCTCATCATTATCTTTTATTTTCATCTTGGCTTTGAATATAGATTCAAATTTTTATGGCTTGTATTTGTCAAAGTTGGATAGCTCAAAAGCAATGAGTCTTCTAATTATTCCTTCAAATGAAAATGTGTTGCCTAGTACACACCTTAGCTCTTGGATGGTTGATACTCTTATAGCATAGATAGGAAGCAAAGTTCTCAAGTAGTTGCTACATACTATTTCTTCTGCTAACTATCCTCCTAGGCTTCTTATGGCACTTACTACTTCCTTCAGCCTTGCACCATATGGAGCAGCATTCTCTCCTACTTCCATTTTCATGTCATCAAACTTTCCTCTTAGGCTCTCTATTTTGGATCTCTTAAAATTATCATCTTCTACATAGATTCTTGATAATGTTTCCCACATCTGATGTGCAGTACCACATTCTTTGATCTCATCATACTTGGCATAGCTAGTGCTTAAGCAATATCTAACATCACTTGATTGTGCTCCTTCTTCTTGCTCATGTAATCTATAGTGAGGGGTCCTGAAAGGTCTACATGATCAACTATGATTGAGGTCTGTGCATAGTCACCTATTGATCTGAGGTGTAGCTTCATTAGACTTTTCCACCCAACAAAGTTGTCTTTTTTTAGCTTGGGAACTTCTCTCTTTGACATCTTGATCTTCCTACTACAAGTACCTTGAAACAAATCAGCAGTGGGCTCTAATTGTTCGAATTCTTTAGAATAACTAAGAGGGGGGGTGAAGTAGTTATTCAAGGTCCAATATTGTCCAATACAAATTTTTCTTCTAATCCTTAATGGCACATAACTAAAATTATCATGCATGCAACTAATCATTAAACAACCATGAAAAGTGAACATGCATCACACTATAACACTAAAGACTTTGACGACCCAGAAACCCTCCAGGAATAAGAAGGTAAAACTTGGGTGGGGATGACACCCACAAAATAACTACACAATTGATTTCAACCAGTTTTGATGGTCTGCCCTATTAAAGGCTACAACTTATTGTTAAATGTGACCCTGTTAGAGGATTTCTACACCCTATTAGGAGTGTGCCCTGTTAGAGGACTTAAGATCATTCAACTTAGAATGCCACCCTATTAAAGGATTTACATAGAGCTATTAATCTCACCCAAGTCCATGGGATTTATAGTCATCTTCTCAAAAGAATCTTTTATCCCTCTTTAAGGATCTCCTATTCTCCTCCTATAGATCTCTTATCCTTCTCCTAAGGATCTCTTATCCTTCTCCTAGGGATCTTCTATCCTTTTCCTGAGGCTTATCCACCTAGCTATTAAGCTAACCTAGCAATGTAGGATATCAATATCTAATACAATGGTAAGAGAGTATTAGAAGGGTTTTGACTTGATAAAGATTGCAACCCTAACCTTGTAGATTTCATATCACTCTTCAATTCTTTTCTTTGCTTGGCTTTCCTCCCTTGTAGTGCTGACAACTTGTTGACCCTTCAAGAGCTATCCCCTTGAGTTCTTCCACGTGTTATGCCAATGCACTCCATGATCACGTGATCAACTCAGAGTCTTGATGCTTTGTACTTACTCCTCACTATGTCCTCCTTCACATTAACCTTCTCTTGGCTTTGACCACACTTGTGACCAACTCCCCCTTCTCACACATGCACACTTGATCTCTGACCTATAACTCCTTATAAAGAAGTTTTGTTATTCATTTCTTGCTCAAATGTTGATTTGATCTTGAGAAAACAGTATTATTTTTCCTCCCAATTGCTTTTTCTAGAAACTTTATGATAAATTCATTAGCATTCACCTTGAAATGGTTTGCATGGTTTACATAGAATTCTATGAAATCTACTCATGATCCTTATCATCCAACTAATTCACAAAATTTGATGTAACAAACTTATCGCTATTGATCTGGCAAATCTTTGACTTAACAAATAATGCAGCAACTAAACATCATTGGTTTACTAATGCTTGGCTCCTTTTGTGTTACTCGACACCTAAATATCACTCGGCTCTTGTATCATGCTTAACACTTGAAGTCACTCAGCATTGATCTTCTCTTGGCACTTGAAGGCTACTCGGCACCTGAAGATCACTTGGCACTTGATTTTCACTTGACTTTAGCTAAGAATCTGTTCAGCTCTAACTAGCTTGCTCGGCTCTCTCCAATGAACTTAGTTAGGCTTTACAAATAACTTAGTTAAACATTACATCTTTAATGTTTCTTAGTGTGTCCAACCTCTTAGAGTATGTGATCAATACATTATTTCATCAATGGCTTAGCTGATCCTTATACTTCATTACAACATCATAACTTCAACCTTTCTCTAGGTACTCTAGTTACATCTTATTGATTGCCACCTCCTTGACAATCAACCGATTGATAGTATTTGGATCACTTAAGCAATTGTCATTCCTACAAGTAGAAAGTTTGACATCAATGACAAAACAATGATTGAAAACATTATTTACCAATTCCATGATCTTTTCAATCATTTCCAACATGAAACATGATAGGGTTTAGGATGCTTCAGCCTCTGCAACTACAACTTTGCAAACAACTCTTTTAATGTCAAATTTTTAGAACTTTCACTATTAATGATTAGCTTGTAACATTTTCTATCCATCTGACATCTAGTTTTGAAAATTCTTCTCCTTGGGATAGGTTCCTCATCACTTTCCTTATTAGATAAGATTCTTCTTGACATCAAATTTTCTCCAACCATAGGTCCACTTAGTGAATCCTCAATATCTCCTTAAATCATATTATTTATATTACCTTTCCCACTTTTATAAGATCTACCATCAAAGGATCTATGCCCTTCTTTACCACATCTGAAACAATTACAATGACAAACACCTCTAAAATAAGAATTACCTCTTCCTTAGTAAGAACTATTACCTCTTTCATAGGAATCGCCCCCTTTCTACTCAGTCTTTCCTTTATCATCATTCTTTCATTTAGACTTCCCTTTATCTTGCATAGAACTATCAAATCTGGCACCTTCTCCATAAGATCTACCTTTACCTATCTGGAATTTACCACCTCTACCTCTTTGTCTTTATTCATGCTTCTTTATCAAGATCTCCTTAGCTTTCAAGGCATATTGGTATGCTTACTCCACACTTTCCAATTTCACAAAATGTATCTCATCTTGAATTGTAGATCTTGATCCATTAAGATACCTTGCAACTTTCTCAACATCATCATCCAGATGTCCAAATTTGATGTCCATTCTATAGAATTCCTTAGTATACTCCTTCACAGTTATATCTCTTTGTCCTAAATTTTGCATCTTTCTCAACAAGAGAGCTTGGTAATCATTAGGAAGCAATTTGTTCTTTACCTTGCTCACCATTTTTTCCCATGTTCTAATCTTCTCCTTTCCTCTCCTTTGTTTTTCAACTTGCAAATGCTCCCACCATAGTGAGGTGTGTCCTTTCAATCTTGTAACTGCTATCTTCACCATCCTATTATTAGGAGTGTTTTCATACTCAAAAAATTTTTCCAGTTCAAAGATCCAATCAAACATAACATTGGTATCCAATCTCCCATCATAAGAAACAACTTCTATAGTAGGCTTTGAATTTTCCCTAGCCAATACTATCAACAACTTGGCTTCATCTTGATCTTCTTTAGGTTCTGGATTAGGATTTGGTGGTACTACTTCATCATCACTTACATCATCAAGATGTGCTCCTCTCCTATGGGCAGTCTCTATAGTATCTAATCTAGCCGCAATTTGTCTCAATGTATCCAATATTTCATTATCAACATTTCCTCTACCTTGAACCATATTTAGGTTTTGACAAGATTGTTACCCTCTACAAGTTGGAGGTCAAATCATCAAATTTTTTACCCCACAACCCAAATTCATTTAGGGTTCTACACAATCCAATCTCCACAAGGACACAACTCTACACTGATATCACCTAATGTAGGGAGGAGTGAACAACTAGGGTTAAAGGCACACCCAAATGTTCAACATGCCTACACAAATTCAACACAATAGGAATAAAAACAAATATAAACAACTCGAGAGATAGAGGAAGAAGAAAATGACTTCATTCAAATATGCAAAGATCTATTATATGCTCATTTGTAAGGCCTTCAAGGTTACAACTTTGTATCAATTCAATTACAATCTTTGATGATCCAACTTTGCATTCTACTTCTACTCTCTAATTCTTTTCCCCTAAGGTTCTAACCAAGGTCTCTTAAATACATGCATTGCCACAAGTCATCCTATTGCAAAGACAACTAGATAAACTCTCATATTAAATGCTAGGCTAAGCCACAAGTTTGCTCACAACAGATATCTAACACTAAATTAAATGAAAAGGTCATCCTAAACATGAAACTGCAAAAAGAAAACTTGGAAAATAAAGGTTCCATGAAATACTAACACTTGACAACCAAAAAAAACTTGGAACCATACAAACTTGGCAACCACATGAACTCAAAACCCAAATGATGACTTAGCAACCAAAGAACACTCGATAGTACCTATGAACTCAGTATCAAACAAGAATCTTGACATCCACTAAACACTTGGCACCCATTGAGAACTCAAAAATGCAAGATGTTGCAACTCGACAAAAACTAGGAAAAATTGGAAACATGCAGGATAGCAGTGTAACCAATGATGCTCCTTCATAAATATTTATAAAGATCAGCATGGGAAAAGCCCCCATATTGGTTGCATTCTTGAACCAAAAACAGGCCCAAAGAACCTAGGTGGGCCCTTTAAAACTAACAGAAAACACCTAATCATAGCAAGAAAACAACTAAAGAGGAGGAGAAAAATACATTCTCTGTAACCAGCCTCAAGGAATAGATAGCATGTTCTTCTTTCACCATCAAAGCCAAAGATCCACAACCAATAAGACCACTAGTTTAGGTCAACATTTTCAATAAAATTCCACCCCTTAGCATACTCCCCTCCCACCTTAATAGAAGAAAGAGGAGAAACGATCACAACACCAATTCTAGGGAAGAGGGACATCCAAGAAAATAGGTTATCACTAATGGAATCCCAACTAGCAAAAATCACAAGATCAAACTCCACCTCTAGAGGAGACAATCTCTACCTCAAAAAATCCTAGAACAAGAAACCAAAAAACTCTAACTCAACTACTTGGGTGAGCTCATATACTCACTTGGAAATTCCTCCACATCACACCACTTAGAATAGAGAATCACTAGTATATCCAAGGACAATGGGATCTTACACACCAACAAAATGGGGGTAGCAACATCACATCTAGTCACATGAAACTTAGCCCCACAAAAATACCCAACCTTAATACAAGTAGGCTTCACGTCTATAGAAGCCATACAAGAGTGATCAAAACCTTGATCCAAATAGTTCCATAAGAAAAATGGTGAGAGAGGACCTCTCATCACAAATGCAAACAAAAAAACCTAGAAAAGAAGTCCCAAAAAATCAAGGTAATAGAAAATAGGATCAAGGTGAAGATATTCACCTCTAAAACCCATAGAAGAAGAATCCCATACATCAATAAAGGGTAAAACTCCTTTCATGAAATAACCCTTAACTAAAGTGTCTCCTTCACCACTAGCGGGTAAATCCTCCCCATATTATGCCCCACTCTAACAAGATCAGGGGCATCCAAAATATTTTTAAACTAGAGACAACATAATCCTAATATTCACTATTCAAATAGACCCAAAAACCTCCTCTCTAAAAAAAAAAAAAACCGCTCATAGGTTGATTCTAAGGGAGGGTAACCAAATCACCCACAAAAAATGGGTCCAAAATTCCCAACAAGATTATAGATTAGAGTAGAAAACCCTCACCATTAGCAAAGATATCCACTAACATGATGGCAAACATAACTACTTTAGTAGACCATCACCAACTCCTGAGAGAAGCATTGAGTCACCTAGAAAAAGTGTCATAGGACTGCCTCCCTAAGTGGTACCTATCTAGATCTTCAAAAAATATAAATACCTGCATAAGTGTAGGGGAATGAAGCCCACAACAACTTCTCCAAGCCTTATAGAAACATGGGCAAAGGCTAGATGTAGGAGACACAAATATTTCCCAATCCATCCCCTTGAAAAGGAAGCTACTGAAGCTCCAATCCCTAGTGTAGGTTTGTCCAAGATAGCCAAAGTTTAAAACTCCATCACAGATATGCCTAGTCTAGATCTATTCAACACAACCAAACTCCAAAATCACATCATCAACCTTCCCAAACTTGATCTACCCATCATAGTTTAAGACTAAAAGGGAGATGTAAGCATTCCTCATCACCATCATCATCATTATCCTCCCCTTTTTTGTTATCATAGTCAGATGAAACCCTACCACCACTCCACTTGGTCGTTGTCATCCATACTTTATATGTTGCTCCTATTATGTATGTAATCTATTGTTAATTACTTGAGCCATCTCTAATATAAAATTATGAGTATTATTGATATGGTGTTGTGGATGATATGGTTGTTGCAATACTTTCATAATGGTTCCATGGTTGTGTTAGCAAAAAAACATTCTCTATGAGAGAAATAAATCTATGAGGGAGTAATTATAAAATATATTCATTGTACACACTTATCTCTCTCTATTGTCTTTGGCATTATATAATTCATGAAGAGACATTATGAAGAGGTGTTACCTTTTTTGTATCACTACCATTCAATTACCATAACATAATACAAATTGAAAATGACTATTATAGTCATAATTTTGCATTAGTCACTGCAACATTTGCAATGGTAATTTGTGAAGGTGGTGTAAATTTTGGTGATTTTCATGTTTTTCTTGCAATTGTGCTTGATATTGTCACAATATAGATATTGGCATCATAGTTCTAATGTCCTTGTGAGAATAAATAAATAAATAATGACATAAATCATTTTTCATTTGTTTTGATTGTGGATAGTAGTGCACAAAAGAGGTGGAGAGCTTTGAATGAGGGTGGAGAGTTGTGAATGTTGTCATGCCCTTGTGATTGGTGCATTTTATTTTTGTTCCCTCATGATCTATATATTTTGTTTTTGTGCCCTTGCTCTATGATTTCGTTGACGTGTCATGCCCTTGCTCTGCAATTTCATTGTTATGTCATGCCCTTGTGATCTACGTGCCCTTGCTCTATGCTTTTATTCTAGGGAAAGAAGAGTTATGTATGTAAATATTCTTTTCCTTTCCTTCTAAACATGTATGTCTTTGTATTTCCTTCTAAGCATGTATCTCTTTATATATTCAAAAAGATCTTTTTTAAGGTACTTATTACATATTATCTCACAACAGAATAAATGGTCTACCTACATACATATTCTAGAATCCAAATAAAAAAACAATAAAACTCACTCAATCCATGCTAATTGACTTACCTCAAGATCTTGCACAAAAATATTGTAGACCATAAAAAATGGATAGAGTTCACAAGAAATTTTAGAAAAATATATCATAGTAGATATTTTTAGAAAGAAACAAGTCATAGCCCAGTTAAATTGGTCTAGTTTCTAATTAGCTAGGTTGATTACAAATTCCTATAGAACTATCATCCAATTAGGTCAAATAACCTAAAGAATCAATTATTCCCAACTAGTAGGATCAAATATTTTTTTTGAAGTTGATAAAATTGCATATTCAGATGCATCACTTGCATGCTAGGCATGAAGTGCATTTCTCAACTTATAACGGATGGTGGGATTTGAAGGCTCCATACACTGGCCCAACAATGGAAGCTAAGGATGTAACCATGCATGTATTGGAGTCTCCCTGCATGCATCTCAAGTATCTAATTTCAAATTTAATTATGGGTGGTTTCATTTTGAAATGTGGTTTGAAGGTAATTGTTTATAAGAATGGGTACGCTCTTTGTTCAACTATTTTTTTTAGTTTTTTATACATGGCTATATCTTGAGAGTTGTTGGATATCATTATGTATTTGGATATGGCCTATTGAGACCCTTCCTTTTTCAAAACTTTGTGTAGGACATAATTTTTCCAAGTTAGTCTTCCAAGTGAATGAGATGCATATAAAACTATTGTAATCTTTAAAATTAATAGTAAGATATTCTTATTTTTATTGTCTTGTTATTCATTTTGGTGTGGACTAACAAAATAAATAAAATGATATTACATTATAAACAAGGTTGTATTTGATATTATGTTTAATTCATTATTATAGTTACATACTATATGACTCCCTATTTGAATTTTGTTCCGTATATTTTTGCTGAAATTTTATGTACCAAGATCTTACTTTATAAATACTTTGAGCATTATTAGTATATGATGATTAGCTAGTTTAGTATTTCATTAAATAGCATTAGACATACAAATTGTTTATTTAATTGAACTCCTTTTGAGTTCTTTATTTATATATTTGCAACCAATTTTCTTAGTGTTATTCTAAGATGATATGGGATTTTCTATGCATCATAAAAACATGGTGAAAGAAATTAAAAATATATTCTAGACTATATAAAAATAGAGAAACAATACATCTAGGAGAAGTAAGGATTTAGGTTACTTGAAGATGGACAAATAATTTTTCAATTGAAAATAATTTAAACAATCAACTGTTCCTTGCTAGTAGATCAAATATAGTTTTTCAAGGTGATAAAATTGCATATGCAGATGCATCACTTGCATGCCAGGCATGAAGTGCATTCCCCAACTTATAACAAATGCTTGGATAAAAGGCTACATACACTAGCCCAACAATGGAATCCAATAATGTAACCATGCATGTATTGGCACAATCTCCCTATGAGGATCCCAAGTATATATTGTTGTTGTTAATTTAGGCATCACTATATGATCCAAAATGTTATGAAGTATTGAATCTAGTAGTAACTTCTTCCATGTCTCCTGAAAATGTAGCATATGTTCATGGTCCCTTGGCTCCCAAGAATTTGTAGTAGCTATTCTCACAGCTAGAAGAATAACTTCAATGAAGAGTTGTGTAAAAGGAGTTGAAGAAGAAATTTCTACTTTTATGTAAATGCCATAATCATGAGGTTCATTCCCTTGCAAAAGTCTATTCCACAATGACTTTAACACTAAACCATGGAAAGGACATTGAAGTGGTTGCCAACCTTGAAGTACTCTTATAAGAAATGGAAAAGAAAATGTAGATGCAATACATGAAAAATTCCAAGGTGATTAGATGCTATTTCCAAGGTGATCATGACAAATCATAATATCTTAATATCTTAAATGCAATAAATTGGAGGGTAAGAATCTTGTGAGAAGTGTGTTTTCTTTAAAGATCTCCTGCATGTAAAATTTTAAAGGAAAAACCAAATAAAGAACATACACAAAAACTAGAAAAATGTTTCAAATAAACAAATCTTAGAAACCAACATTTAAGATATTTGGATATGTTGGTTTAATAAAATGTAAATGTTATTTCCAAGGTGATTGTGATAGAACAAGAAAGAATGTAATTCCTACTTTAATTTTGTTAAACAAAGATAAAGTTTTGATACAATAATGACTCATGCTTAACACCATTCACTCGCATATGGATAAACCAATCGATGGTTACATTGAAGGAAAAAAGAATTTGATTGAAACATTAAAGTAATGAGGAATCATGTGAACAATTCCCTGAATGTTCAAGAAAATAAGAAGGCCAAAACAAGAAGAAGAATGGAGGGTGTGAGAAGAAGTTACAAACAAGAGGAACGAAGAGGAAGGGGATAGACAACAAGCGGCATAGGTGTTTGATCCTTGATAGCTTTCAACTTCACATTGTGTTGTAACTCTAGCATATGTATTTAATCTTTGATAGCTTTCATTTCAACATTCAAGATTTCAAGATTGGTCAACACCCTCACTTTTGAACCTCTCATTTCAAGAACTTTTTTTATTCTTTCAACACCATGTTCTTGCTATTGAGCTAATATTTCTTCAGGTGCATTTTCTTGTAAAATATTAATTTTGTAAAACTTTATGTATTGTTTTAACACCAAATGTTTCTTTCAAAACCATATGTTCAGATATAAACATTAAGTAGAACATGTCCAATATTTTTGTAGATATACACATTAATTACACCAATTTTTTTTTTCAAAACCATATGTGTAGATATAAACATTAAGTACAACATGTCCAATATTTTTGCAAATATACACATTAATTACACCAAATTTTTCTTTCAAAACCATATGTGTAGATATAAACATTAACTACAACATGTCCAATATTTTTGTAGATATACAGATTAAATGCGCCAAATTTTTCTTTCAAAACCAAATAAGTCAATTGATTTTTATTTCAAACTGAATACTTTAGCAAATACTATATTTGATATTAAGTTCCAAAAATATAAGTCATTATATTTGTTTTAAGTATGGAAGCAATGATTATATAGTTGTTTAAAACTTTAAAGTGAATATATTTATATGTATTAAAATGAATGATTAATATTTTTAAGTATTTTTCTTGTATTTATATGTATATATAATTGATAAATGCACTAATTATTTGCATTGGATTGTAGTATGCGAATCCTGATAAATCACCCGAGCACCATGGAGGTAGCGATTTGAATGTGCATCCTAGTACTAATGGTATATATTTTCTATTCAATTTTTTATTTCTAAATTATTAATACAAGTAAATATTTTTAATTGAATTTAGTGTAGTAATATAAATTTAACTATAATATGAGTTTGGATTAAGAAAACGTCTTGTACTATAGTTGCAGGGGATGCAGAGGTTGTTGTTGATGAGCTTGTTGAGGTCCAAGCTAGTGGGCAAGATGATGTGGTTGTACAAGGTAAAAACACTAAAATGTTATTTAATATATTTGAAGTCTCATTTTTCTAAAAATATATATAACCCTTTTATTTGTTATTGCAGAGGAATTTCCTTTGCAAAGGACACCAAGTGCATGTTTATGGGTGAGAAGAAATATCAAAGACAACATGGATATGCCTCTGCAACAATATAGGGAAGGATAGAAAAAGAGAAAAATAAAAAAGAAATGATTCATGTGATCTTATATAACTTATTTGATAATGACTAATGTTTATATATAGATGTTTTGTTTATATTGTATTGAGTGTTCATGTAAATGTTCTAATGAAGCTAGTGTGTTAATGAATGTTATCATGTGATAATTCATTAATGTTATATTTTATCAATAGAATGAATGAATTTTAGATGTTAATGAGGAATTTAGATGTTGGGGGGGAGAAAATGAGCTTCCACCTTCACGTGGTTGGCCTTGACTAGTAGAGAATATTAGACTATTCTTGAAACCAAGTAAAGCTCAACATTAACCTATGATTGCATGACAACTAACTATGTGAATCTCTTGGATTCAAGAAATGCAAAAAGATGCCATAGTTAAAATCATTTATTTATGAAATTTATTTTTAGTGTATGAAGTATTTAAAATAATGGATTTCTATGGGATTGCCTCAAATTTTTCCTCTCTAAGGTATTTTATTGTTTCTATTTATTTGCAATCATGTTTGATTGCATTAGATAACTTTTGTTGTAAATTGGGAGACATGAAGAAGAATTTGAATAGTGGAAACAAATGATATAAGATCATTCTAAAGTAGACATTGATTCATGAACTATTCTCATTATTTCTTTTGAGTGTGTTGATATTTTGAATAATATTACAAGGAGGAAGCAAAGGAACCTAAAGTTTAGTGAAAGATTTTTCTTCAAAACATGGTCAAATGTAGAAAAGGAGGCTATTGCAATACGTCATGTACTTGAACCTATGTTTCATATTTTTGATAGTGGGAAACACTAGTTCATTCATAATGGACTCACACTATATGTTCTGTATGACATGCAACACTTAATGGAGAAAATTGATAACATTTATATTTTAGTTACTGTTTCCAAATGCCAAATTCACCTTTTCATCTTAATATTTTATGATATTTTATTATTTTCTACTGGTCAATTTGTAGGCCTATTAGAAATAGGGACTACTAAGGGTGGGGGGTGGGGAGGGACGGAGAATAATTTAGTAATCTACAAACTTTAGTTGCCAACCAAATGTTATTACTTACTTTAAACCATGCATAACAAAGAAATAAAGTAATTTTGAACAATAATGATAGAAATACACAAAGATAACTCATAACACCATATTTTGTTAACTGGGGAAACCCTAGGAAAGGGAAAACCCCAGTGGGGATGATACCCACAAGATAATATAATGATACATATTTTCCTTGTTAGAGGATGGACCCTGTTAGGATTCAATGAGAAAATTTAGTATAAGAAGTCCCTATTAGGAGGCTTTGAATCCCTATTAGGAGGCTTTGAATCTCTATTAGGAGATTCTAAATCCTTGATAGGAGATTCTAACCCTATTCAGAGACAATGTATGCAAGAAGAGCCCACTACCCAAACATGCAATTTCAACTACAAGAAGGGCTCACTACTCAAACAATTAATTTATTATTATTTGTCTTCCTTGTCTGATCTTTGATCTTCTACTTGATCTTGGATCACTAGATATCTCATACAGAACTTCACATATCTTACTTCATATATTTTCGCAAGCACATACAAGCACTTCACTTCCTCATAATATCAAGATATCACACTTCTTATCACAAGACATCTTTTGCACAAATATCATGCCTTTACATAAATTACTGATGGGTTGGGTAGGACCACAATTCACTTTTCCTAGTTAGATTAAACATCTAGGATGTCATCTCTAATTGGACAAGTAATTATTTTGTAAAAAAAAAAAATTCTTTCTTCCAATTCTATTGTCCTACATCATCAAATAATGAGTAAATATCTATCCAATACAATTTGTACAAACTTCCAAGGTTATACATGTCATCACCAACATGTATACTATCTCTATGTAACTTCACTTGTCATAATATGACATCTACAACATGTTATAAACAAAAATAATACACTATTGTAAATAGATTCTATACTTAGACAATTTTTTGATTACCAAACACTAATTATCTTTATTTTTGAGGTTTCTTGTCAACATACATACATCATGTTTTTTTTTTAATGACAAAAATTACATATCACAATTAGCCAATTGTCAACAATATCTCCATTTGGAATTTATGACAACAAAATAGGGAAAATTGGCTAAGTGACAAAAATCTATTAAAATAAACATTATATCTATTACAACTTGGCTAAGTGACAAAAATTTATGAAAATAAACATTACATCTATTACAACTTTACATATATGCTACCCCTTGTAATATACTTCATGCTACGTATGTATCTCTCCCAACAATCTCATGTATACAATTTTCACATGTATGCCCTTTACCATCCAAATTTTTTGCTTTCCAATTTTCTTCTACGATTACTCCCCTTTGACATCAATGATAAAGGTCAAAATGTCAAGATGCTATCCAAAAATTGTCAAAAATATTGTCCTTCCTTATGCTGATATGATCTTCATACAATCATCAAAAATGGTCTTCAAATTTTCCATACCTTTGTTCCATGTCTCTTTGGTAGACTCTGCTGATGTGAGGATTGCACATAAAGAATATGATGCAATCTCAACTGTATTGATATCTGAATACAAAAAATTTGTAGATGTGTCCTTGGCCTTGACACATTCCTTTAGCTACTTCTCAACAATAGACAACTTTAGAGAAATATATTCTCTAAAATCATATGTTCTCTTCAAAATCTACTCTTTTCGAAGTTCTAATTTTTTGATCTCGCTGTGAATACTGGCAACTTGACTCTCAAAATCATCAACTTTTCTATAAAGGTACAAGATCTGGTTGGATAAATCTTCAAGATCACTTATCTTTTCCTCTATCTAACTATCCAAAACCTTTGTTTGTATGATAAGGTACACTTAACATATAAAGCTTTCCCTTTTTGTTGACATTTCTAAAGTTCTTTTATGCATGTATCAAGATTGACTAAGTCATTCTTGATGTTTTGGCAGATGGTGCTAAACAAGTTAGCATCATGGGAAATTTGAGTCATTGCCTCTCCAACATTTAGAAAATTAGTAAACTCTTCATCAAATGACTTTAACACTACTTGTGCTCTCAGTTCAAGATTTGACTCAGTGTGTTGTACTATGCAATCTGTCTATCACTTACATTAGTGATTTGTGTAAACTTTTCACCATTTCATTCTTCTATAAAATTTTAGATAAAGATGAAATCAAATCAGTCTGATCATCATCATTAGTATCCAAATTCGCAAGAGAGAGTGGAGTAGATGAACTAGATGGTTTAGTTTAATCCTCCCTTTTCTTCTTTGTTGCTTCTTTAGCTTTCCTCTCTTCCTCTTCGTTCCTTTCCTTTTCCTCTCTTTCTTTCCTCTCTTCTGATCTTTTATTTTCTTCTTCCTTAGTTTTCCTTTTCCTTTCTTCTTTTTTAATTCTTCTATTATCATCATCTTCCTTTCTTTTTGTATCTTCCTCAAACAATTATTGCTTGGCTTCTTCTATTTTCTTCTTTTCAACTTCTATTAGCCTCTTCTCTTCCTTAATTTGTTTTAACTTTTCTTCAACATTCTCGATGTCAGGTACATTTGGTTTAGATCCACCAAATGGATTTGTATCATCAATGTTAAGAGTAAAATTGGTTACATCAATCTTCATAGTATCACCACTTACTAATACTTCTAAGGTTCTAGGAATTGGAGGAGATGTTGTCTGTGACAACATCTGACTGATAGCTATTGTTGTCTCTTTTCTCAACTTATCCTTCTCATCAACCATGAAAAAAAGTAGCCTCAATTTTTTTCGCAAGTATGGAGCAAGGTTATTGAACAATCTCTTAATTTCATCTTCATCATCAGTCTTATAGATAGTCCTTAGCATAGACTTCTAAAGTTCAAGGTCTTCTTCCCTTGTTGGAGTCTTCTTATCTATAAGTCTCTCATAGACTTTTTGGTTCACTACTCCTTTGATATCTCTCATACTAAGATCATTTGCTATAATATATGTCATAGTAGATATATCAATTTGATCCTTTTCAAAAATATTGTATATATCACAAAACTTGTTCATCTCAACAAAGTTTCCCTCATTGGCAATCGTTGTGTTAATCTTCTCAATCTTCAGCTTCCATGGTTGCCAAGATTTTCCTATTCCTTTCTTAGGTGGAGTCACCTTTTCTTCTTGTTTGGTTTCATGTTCCTCAACCTCTTCATCATCACTAGATTCAATTGAACAATGCTTTCTAGCTCTTGACAAGTCTTGTAGCCATCTGTTTGACTCTCTTTGCCTTTGTAGGCACTACTTCAACCAATCTCTTTGATTTTCTCTTATGTTCACTAGGTTGAACATTGGATACTACCGCATATGGTATGCTCTACTTTGAAGATGTCTTAGAAACTAAAAATGACAAGGGTTGTATGTTTAATACACCTTGCTTCAATGTCTATCACATAGCCTCAAAATCACTTTCTGACATTTCGGCCTTAGATGATGCCTTCTTCATGATTGACTCAACCTTATTGTGAGATACCTTCTCTAAGGTTGCTTAATGAGCATGCTATGTAATCTTATCAAATGTGTCAAATATGTACTCATCTTTATCTTTCTCTGAGTTCAACAACAAATCAATGTAGTGAACTACAACATCATCACTCAACTCATAGCTCAAAGAATAAAAAAATGTTTCTCATAGTCCTAGTTCTTGAATGTAAGTACAATCTATATCAACTGGAATACATGTCTTCCTTGAACCTATCCACAATTGCAGGTGAGATCCTAAATCTTTGGTTCATCTCATTTTGGAATGTTTTCATTATAAAATTATCACTATCCAATATCTTGTCTATATAGTACCTTCTGCATACCTCTATAATCTTTTCCATAGTGCACCTGTCACTACTCATTATATCTGTTATTGTGTGAGGCCTCACACTAACCCATCGTAACATAGTTGATACATTATTATTTTGATACTCATGACTCGATACATTGAGACACTATTGGATACACTGAATATATTATATTATTTCATGTTATGTGATGTTTTACTTTCAAATATTTGATTTCATTATTTAAAGTTTATGAACATATATACTAATGAAGTAGTGTAGAAAGTGAATGCAAAATTAATATTTTTATTGTGCAATTTTAATGATTGAGAATATGAGTAGAACAAGATAAACAACTGATTATTTGAAAGATGGATGTTTTAAGTTATGTGATTCCTTGATACATTATATACACATATGCATGTGATTTTCTTGATCTACTAATGTGGGCAATGAGTGTGTAGGATATTTTAGCCAAGAAATCTAACAGAGAAATGAAACTGAACCCTATGTATCATTTGTGAAAATCAGGGTTAAATCAAATGAAAGATGCAACCCCTTTGTTCATATTTTATTTGTATCATGGTTTGAATGAATGTATCATTTTGTAATCTTTAAATGTTAATGTTTTGTAACAGTGTTTTGATAGTGTCACTTGACACTTGTGAATTGTATATGCATTCCAGCATGATATTTAGGGTTAACTATGTAACCTAAAGATCTAAGTCAGACTAGGTTAATTAGTGATCAAGGTTAATTACCCTAATCAAGATTAGTGAGTAATCTGCATTTTTTTAAGGTTGTTAGAAAGTCCTAAAATTTTCTACCTTTTGATAGGTACCTAATTAATCCTAAAGGCCTAAAATCATGAAATCTGAGTACCCAAGGGGTATGGGTATGGGTTGGGGGCATTTTCCACCCTCCCAGCCCCTTTTGTTGACTTTTATGGTCACTTAAAAACCCCATTTTTTCTTTATTGCGAAAATTGATAGTTTTCACCATGAGTTGGATGAGTTTAACTCCACATTGAGGTTAGCCTTAGGTCTAGTTGAGTTAGAAACCTCCAAAAGTTATTGCGTTTTAGAGGTGGTTTAGTTTAGGATCTTATTTAGAGGCAATTTTGAGAGGGTTTTGAGCCTTCACCCAACCTCTAGTTTTAAAGTGGAATTCAAAATTGAAGGAGGAGAGGAAACAAAGCTCATCTCAAACTTGTTCATTTGCCATAACCTAATTTTTGAAGATAGGAATACTTCATCTCATTTTGTTCATGTTGTGCTTCATGTTTTAGTTTTATTGCTTATGTATGTTTGTGTGTGTGTTGAGTATGTTGGGAGGGATTGTAAGTAGATTTTATTTAATGTCTTTCCTTTGTGTTTTGCTTAAATTTTGAAGGGATTTTTATGGGTGTATTGACATTATTCACCCTCAGATAGGGAAAAAGTGACCATGTATAGGGGAAGGTCTTTAGTTGGACTCTAATAGTATAGAGTCTCTTCTCAAGACGAGAAGAGGGAGAGAGGGTGGGGTGTTATGGGCCCCTACTTGTTAGCACAAACTATGTATGAGTTTTGGAATGTAAGAATGGAAGAATGGATGTTCTTGAGTTATAGCCCTAAAAGGGCACCTATTTTGGTGTCTTGTCTGCAATCTCCTATTGGAAAAATCCAGCTTCTCCCTAGTCTGATTCAATGTCAAACATGTTGTGTAAACCTAGGATGGGAGTGAATGTGTGATTTTGTCTTCATGATATGATTTGTTGTCTCCTAGTCAATTTTTGTTCTCTCCATGATCACCATGATATATTGTAGATTTCATAATGGATCCCCTATTAAGGGCTAGGAACGAAATTTAGAATTGTATTGGATTTCAAATATGTTGGATATTTTTTCGTCAATATATTATCCTATGTAAAAATGTACTTTTATACTTATTGTTGAAGTGGCAACGATGTCGGCTTTTCTTACTGATTCTTTCCTGGTGGAGCCTTTGAATCAAGTAGTTTAATAGGAAAATTGATTAAGTAATATCATTGCTTATGAGATTCTCATATCTTCAGTTATATGCACATGTGTATTGAAATGTAAATAAAATGGTGATGTTCAATTATGCAAATTTCAAGTTCAAATATGTTAAGGAAAAAAAATTATGTTATGTTTGGAAATTCAATTCATTTTCATGATTATTGTGAGACAAAATAATCTTACATTGTTGATTAAAATGGATTATCCAATCCCTTGGTTTAACTAGGTATTTAGCAAATTTAATTAGAAAGGAGAAAAAATAAAATAAACCTCCTTGTTATAAAAATACATTGCTTGGAAAATCTATACTTGAAAAATAATTTGCAAAAAAAAAATCTATCCTTAGACAAAATAGACTTAGAAATTTTTTTTACCTCCTAAGAGTAAAAAACTCTCTAGAGTTTATATGGGAAAAAATAATTATTCTCCCTTGTCATAATAGAGAATATTCTCTATTGATTCTTTATTTTAAATTAATTTTTTTATAAAAAAATATAGAAAGAAATACTTATTAATAACCCAAACATCTAACAATCCCACCCACTTAACTTTATCACATAACTACCTTCTACATGTTTCTAGCACATAAGAAAATCCTATCCCCTCAACTTCAAACCCACCTAACTAACTTTTTCACTTAACTCCTTGCCAAAGGTGGGCGCAGACCTTTTTGACTTGTTTGGCATTAAATGTTTTATTTGATTTGCAATTTATTGTGGGGAGCAAGTCATATGTTTAAGTCTGACAAAAGCTTTTAATACTCCTTATAGCCTGTGAATTCCTCCAGCAAGTACCCCTGAAATCACATGCCCATGTCACATGTAATGGCAATCAAATCACATCTGAGTTGGGGAATTTGGTTTGTTTTTTAAAATATAGCTTTTTGAACATGGGACTTTAATCCCTCTTCTCCATCCCTTCATGTGAATTGGTTTAGCCAACAACTTTATTGTCATTGGACCAAATGCAACTTGGGTCAACATGAGTGGGACGAGCTTAGGGCCTTGCACCCATGTATGAGAGGGGAAGTAAGTTGGCAGTTATGTGTTGTTATAGCATCATGTTTAATGCTAGGTTGGAATGGGGGGAAATGTTCAGGGATGTGGGGAGTTTTAGTAAAAGATTTAAGTTAGTAATTAGTGGAGTAGATAGTTAATATAGGTTAGTTTAATATTAGTTTTAGTAGTTTTTTTTTAAATTAAAGTTTTTAGATTTGGTTAGTTTTAGTTGCTAGTAATTTTAAATTGCATTTTTTATAGTATTAATTAGTTTTAGTTTTATTAATTAGTTAATTTAGGTTTAACATATTATTGTTTAGTTTTAATTTAATTTTAGTTTAAGTTAAGTTAGTAAAGTATGAATTAGTGTGTTAGTTGTTTTCATTTTCTTAGAAAATTAATTAATATGTTTTCGTATTAGTATGTTTATTATTAAATGGTTATATTTTTTTAGTATTTTGTGAGTTAGGATTAGATGATTATTAGTTTATATTTAATTGTATTATTTACTAATTAGTTAAATTAAATTTTAACATATTATTGTTTTATATTATTATCTTTAAATTATTTACATGATTAATATAAAGAGGATGAATTGATTTAGATTAATGGAGAATTGTTGTTGATGCTTTAATTAACTATATCAATTATTTAATATTTTCCTTGATTAAAAAGATGTTGTTTAGATTATATTTATATTATTTAGATGGACATTTGAATCAATTGATTATATAAGTTATTTGATATTTCACCTAATAGATTTATCATTGATTAAAGTTAATATGACTTAGATTTATTGTAAATTATGTTTTACTATTGTTCTAAGGACGTAAAATTTAAAGAGTAATTAAAAATAATAAAGTGTTATGTCTTTTAATTAATTGAAATTAGTTTGTTAAATTAATTAATTGATTTAACAATGAACATTTAAGTTTAACAATTTATTCCTACATGATGTCTTTAAAACTGAGTTGTAATGTTAAAGTATTTATAGGAGATCTTGTATCCATCTTGCAATGTACCTATACTTTAACTATGAAACAAACATATCAAACTTAGTGGATTTAATTATTATTAACTTTTTTTTAAAATAAAAAAAATTATGTGTGTTTTTGCCCCTATATTTTTGACATGACATATTGATGAGTTGGGAAATCTCTTTTGCACATGAAATAATAAGTGATTAATCAATGATTGGAATCTAAACACACTATTCTTGGTTCTTTTAATCTTTTCAATGTTCTCCAAGAGTTGCATCCTTAGTATTTCACTTAGAATTACATGTTCTTTCTCAACACATATCTTATAAGTTGCATAGATAAATCTAGCTAAAAGTTCATCTATCTTAGAACTTGCACAAATTGAATAACCAATAATTCTACTAAGAAATCTCACATTATCCTGCTTGATGGAGCTAATTACCATATCTTTCCCATTGTATACTGCCTTAGTATAACTTTCCACTTTCTTCTTAACCATCTTTTCACCTATGGATACACTACCATGTTTGTTAAGACTAGTCACCTCATGTATAAGGTTGGTAGAAATGTCTACTGCATTATCTTGTATCCATAGTTTACCATCATGTATTCTACTTAGTATAACTTGTGTCCATTCATCTATATCTAACTTAGAATAGAAATGATACTTAAAAAAATATTTTAAGTTTTCAAATTTGGGCTTCATAGTCATGTCGAGGCTAAATACTAGTTCCATATCCTTATTCATATATTCATTTCCAATCGACTCAAACTTGAAATTCAAATAATTTTCTACATCTTCAAGATAAACTACATTGTTTGGAGTGATGGAGAATAAAAAGTTAGGGCTTCCATCACTACATTTTATAGAAAAAAATTTAAACTTGGGTCTATCCTCATTCTCAAAACTATGAACAATTGACATATCCTTGATTCTTTATCAACAATATCTTTTACCAAACAAATTTGGTAGAAAAATGATAAACTACCTCTTTCCAAAAATAGGATTTTCTTTGAAATCACTCTGACAAGTTGCTTTAGAATGGTTTTTGCTTCAAATGTGTTTGCAATGAATTAAAATCATTTTTTTACTCCATCTATCCATCAACTTGAACTTGCATTAATTACATACTTTCACAAATATGAAAAATCTATTACTTGCATTCTGCAATCACTTAACTACTTAAGATCATCTATCTAATCTTCTGATGTCACCTAAGGTTTACTCTAGCCTCCTTTCATTACGAAAAATATCCTTAAAACTTTGCATCATGAAAGCCTCTAATTTTTTTTTACTTTTATCTCCTATTATAGAATCAATTCTTACTATAGTACCAATAACTCTAAATTTCATCATAACTTCTTTAGATGAGCTCCAAATCACAAGTGAGCTTAGATACCATCTAACATAACTGAATACACCATTTCCCAACGTCACTACCTGTAATTTGGTCTTGAAATGAAGTTCTCAAATACTGATGCTATGAACAAGCTTAATTTAACTTAATTGAATCAAAATCAACAACTAACTTTGATCTTCCTATCTCATCATTTAACTTCTCTTTTGAGATGTCTATTCCTTTCACTAATGCTTCATTAAGTTCTTCTTGAAGTTCACTTACAATGTTTCTTTGTTCTTCATTGTCTTTGCTAGTTCTAGAGTTCCTTTCATGGTTCCTTCTATCATTTCTTCTTTTCTTCAAATTTCTTTCATTGTTTCTTCTATCTCTAATGTTTCTATCCATTCTGTAGTAATTTGTTGTGTGTTTGAAGTTATTGCATAACTAACATATAGGTTCTCTACTTCTAGGATTCTACTGATTATCAGGTGCATGAAAATTTCAAAAAAAATTTCCCATGTTGTTATACTTATAACATAGGACCTACCTTTTGTCTTCATAAGTTCTTCTATCTATAGGGTTCACGTATCTAAACATTCTACTATTTCTCCTATCATTATCATACTTAGGTTTCCTACAATCAATTTTATTATGACCCATACCATGAAAATTATAACAATAAAAGTCCTTAACATGATTGAATGACTTATTAGTACAATCATTTTTATATGACCTTTTTCATTTCATAAAAAACACTTACCTCTCAATTCATACCTAGTTTCCGTAGGAGTTTCCACATACTTAGATTCATCCAAGATTTCAACTTTCTTGTTTTTCTTGACTTCTTTAGGTTTCTCAAAAGATTGACTGGATTTAATCTTGTCATCAAATTTGTCCTTTCTTTTGGATCTAATCTAATCTCAGGTTTCTTTGCAAACATTTTAATTAGATAGCCAAGACTAGTCTTGTCATAAGAAGGTCTCTGTATAGACATTGATTCATCAAGCTTTTCTTTGGTAGAATAAAATTTCTCAAGCTACTATTTACACTGTGTCAATTCACCTTTCACAATAGTATTGCACTTAAGGAGTTCTTCATGATATTCTTTGAATTTTTCAAGTTCAAATGTTTTCATTTCCAGACTTGCTCTTAGATCTACATTTTTGATCTTCAAATAAAATTCAATTTTTCTAGGATCATTTCTTTGAGTTAACTTCAGATTTCTAATTTTCAACTCATGCTTCAAGATCTTTTATTATGTTTTCAACTTAGAATAGTCATCGTTAGTGATTCCAAATTCAGTAGATTGAGGCTTGGATTTATAATGTTCAATCTTGTCCTTCAATTGACCAATCTATACTCTGGAATCTTCATATCTATCCTTTAGCTTATCTCTTTCTTTATCGAGGAGATCAATTTGTTCAAGAGCTTCTTTAAGGTTCTTCTTCAACTATTCCATATCCATAGGGATCTTACTTAAGCTATTAAGCTTCTTCAAAGTAATTTTTCTCTAATACTAATTGTTAGAAATAGGGATTACTAGGGTTGGGGGGGGGGAGGGCGTGGGGTTGGTGAATCAATAACCTAAAAAATTTAGTCACCAACTGGATATTATTATTTACTTTAAACCATGCATAACAGAGCAATAATGTAATGTTGAACAGTAACAATAGCAATGCACAAAGATAAATCATAACACCATATTTTGTTAACTAGGGAAACCCTAGCCAAGGAAAAACCCTAGTGGGGATTATACCCACTGGATAATATATTGATATATATGTTCCTTGTCAGAGGATGGGCCCTATTAGGAGTCAATGATAAATTTTAGTATAAGCAATCCCTATTAGAAGATTGTAACCCTATTAGGAGTTGTAGTACAATGTATGCAAGAAGAGCCCACTGCCCAAACATGTAATTTCAACTATAAGAGGAGCTCATTGTTTAAACAAGTAGTTTACTGATATTTGTCTTCCATGTCTAATCTCTAATCTTTAGCTCAATCTTGGATCACCAGATAGCTCATAGAAAACTTCACATATCTTACTTTTCATAAGCTCACAAGTTAATACAAGCACTTTCTCTCCTCATAATTTCAAGATAGCACACTTCTTATCACAAGAAATCTTTTGCATAAATACCGTGCCTTACATAAATTATTTTTTGGGTTGACTAGGACCACAATTCACTTTTCCAAGTTAGATTAAACATCTAGGATGTCGTCTCTATTTGGAGAAGTAATTGTTTTGTAAATAAAACAATTTTTTCCTTCAATTCTATTGTCCTACATCATCAAAACACGATTATATCTATTCCATTCAGTCCATACAAACTTCTAAGGTTATACATGTCATCACCAGCATGTATACTATATGCATGTAACTTCTCTTGTCATAATATAACATCTGCAACATGTTATAAACAAAATAAATACACAGTTGTAAATAGATTCTATGCTAATACAAATTTTTGATTACCAAATACTGAGTATCTTTATTTCAGAGGTTTCCTATCAACATGTACATCATGTGTTTCCATTAATGAAAATAATTACATATTACAATTAGCCTATTTTCAACAAGGCCATTCTACTCATTTTCTATTTTCCATGCCCATTAAACATCTTCATCACAAGAATGTGGTGCAACAACCTCAAATGAAGATTAATATGAGAAAGAGGAACCTACAAGGAAGAGATGAGCAAGAAAGACACACATGCCCCATTGAAACACCAATAGGAAGAATGAACACAACATCACAAGGACCAAGGAAAGGAGCTTTGGCAACACCATCAACAACAACAACATGAACTCGAACCATGACAAAAGCAATTGGAACCATCACAATGGGTTCTTGAATAATGTGATCTTCTACATAATGTTGTGAGTTATTAAGCATGATGTTAAGATCATACTCATAGTATGTTAGTATGCATTGTTTAGAGGCAAGTGATTCTTGGAAAACACTCCCTAAAATTGCATTCATTGTTCATTGATTTTAGGGGATACTTATATAATGCTATGTATTAAATGTTTTCTATTGAAATCAACTATTATAAAAAGATTTTTTAAAAAGTTCATGACTTAAAATTGGATTCAATCTCTTCTCAATTGAAACATGTATAATGAATTTAATGTAGTACACCTTACATAAAAAGGAAAACATAATGATAGAAAAACAAAATTATTAACATTATTTTATTTATTTCTATTAGTGCAATTGAATTAGATTCCTATTACATTGATTTTTTAGTTCCTCAAATATATTTAGTCTTGTATTGGAAAAATGGTGTGATTGCCTTGTTCATAAACTAGAGTTTCTCCAGAACACATTGGAGTTATATGGACATGGGATTTCAACATCTATTGAAAATTTTTCATGCAAGATCATATTTTAGTGTGTAATAAAAGAGTTTATTAGTAATTTAATGATGTGTATATTTCCATTGAATATGATCACATCATAAATTTGTCTAGTTATAACATTCACATTATTTGCTTGGTTTAATTAAGTGAAATAACTAACGTTGCACTGGTCTACTTCTTTGTTCTTTGTTCAATTGTTATTATGCAATGGAATATATCTACAACAACGAAACATTTTAACATGTTTTTTTGGCTAAAATTTTATTGTTTATGAGAAACCAAGAGAATGTTATGATAAGAACAATTGCATTGACTTGTTCCTGAACATATGTATGAAAACAATCCTATGATGTTAGCATGAAATTTTTTTTTCCTCAATATAATGGCATATGTTAAGCTCATGTACAACTAATAATAATAAGAAATATCTATCATAGAAGAAATCGACATATTCTCTTTCTTTCTACTAATATAGTAAAGCTTTTCTTATGTGGTTTTTTCTATTTACTTGGTTGTTTGACATTGAAATATAGCAACAATGTTTTTGTGCAATCCATTGAATATATACACCATGTTAAAGAGAAAAATGGTTAGTATTGTTCTCGCAGATTACTATAATTTGAGAACAAAAATCTCATAAAATGCTAGAAATCATGATCATGTTTTCAATATTTCAGCAAGTTGTCACAATTGTGGCAACTTAATATGATAGAACACCATTGCACCAACAGCACTATCATCACATACCCATCTCTATTACAAGTATTAATTACTTGTTCCATATCTAATATAAAATTATGAGTATTATTGATATGGTGTTGTGGATGATATGATTGTTGCAATACTTGCACAATGGTTCCATGGATGTGTTAGCAACCAAATACTTCTCTGATAGATAAATAAATCCATGAGGGAGTAATTATAAAATATATTCATCATACATACTTATGTCTCTCTATTGTATTTGGCATTATATAATTCATGAAGAGATATTATGACGAGGTGTCACCTTTTCTATATCACCACCATTTGATTACCATAACATAATACAAATTGATAATGATTATTATAGTCATAATTGTGCATTAGTGTCTTGGAGACCACTTTTAATGTAATTAGCATTCAACATGATTATGAGAGTGTTGTATTAATCATTATAATATTATATGTTATCATAAGTAATATAGTAACTCATGAATTGCCACTATCCATAGATTGATAATCACACCTAACCATGGATTATTATTATACCAAAACATAAATAGGATGAATACATCTACATATAGTATAATGATAAACTTCATCATTTTCTCATCCATGTATATAAATATATTATGAATTTATCAATGTCCTCAACATAGAAATGTGATAAGTTACTCAGTATAGTGTGCTTGTATATGATGCAAATATGTATGGATGTATGATCTATACATTCATATATGTATATCATGTGCATATGCAAATTTGATGATTATGTGTGCATGCATGTATGTATATACATGTCCATATGAATGTATATGTATATGTGTACTCATGTATATATATTGATGCATGGAATGTATGTATAAATGAAATTACTTATGTATGGATACATCATGAAGGAATAGCTTATGATAGAGATATGCTATGGATATAATGAAAATCAGATAACTATCATGTAGGGTGTATATACATGACAAGTTATGTTTTGTCTTCTTTCCTTATTTATTTCCATATGAATTATTTTATTTTCAAATTTTAGTTATATCACATGTATTGTCGAATTATAGTATTAAAATCCTGCAACCAAAATTATAAGATATATGCATCATTAGACATGATAGTCTCTTCAAACCTCTTATTCCACACTCATTTTTTCATCACTGGTTTAGTATATAGACATTTTTATTAGATGAACACTATTTTAATATATTAACTTCACTAATTTTGGTTAATAAATCTATCAAAGATATATTCTATATATTTAGCTCTCTTCCTATATAAACACTCAAAAAAATTTATATCACTCTCTCAAAAACTTTGGAATCAACACCCATACAAGAATATGAATCACTTCTACATGTTTTGATTATCCTCAAAACTATTCTTAGACATTCTTTTTAAACTATCTTAGAAAAGTAGCATCTTTCCAAACTCTATAAATTGTTAACAGATCCATGGAGCCTATGTAAGTAGAAATATGTGTCAAATAAACTAGTAGATTCATTAATATTTGTTGAATTCTTAATCTTTCACCAATAACAATATTCAACCATCAAAAATTAGATGTCTTTTAAATGATGTTGGATGATAACATAGAGATGTAAAGTATATGTCTAGCAAAACAATATTAAATAAATCTCGACTAGGTTTTTTTTTGTCATATTACAAATCATCCTAAAAACATTCATCCCTAGATTGATGTATAAATCTTGATTTTAAGTATAGGCACAAAAACCTCTATATTGTGAAGGATCATTAATTATTAAAAATAAAAATGATTAGGATGAGCAACTAAACACCTACTGTTAACTATTCTCCTCTTGTAGCATACTATAAAATATGTTGATAACAATTAAAGGTCTTGATAACATAAGAATCATATATTTTAGTAACCCAACCACCATCTTATCAGCAAACTTGAAGCCTCAATAGACATCGTCACCAAATAATGTCGCTACACTTGCACCTTTGAAGGGCACAAGGGTTAACCAAATAGTTTAATATATATTTAATGATTTCATTATGTTGTTGATGTAAAAATTTTGGTTGTAATTTTTATTTTGTGATTGGTCATAATCTTCCTCTTGCCTCCATTTATCTAATTTGTAAAATTGTAGTAATGATTTGAAAATTATCGAATTAGAGTTCAATATGAAATGAAATACAAAAAAAAAAAATTATAGTAGGGCCATTTTTAATGTTTTGGTTACAAATGACATGAAACACTTCCTTCCATAGGGATAAACTTTAAATAAATGATTTTTTGGCTGATATTTATGACTAATACAATAATCAATCTACATTATCTCACATTTATCTTTATGTCAGATCTATTGACTCACACACATAGCCATTTCTTTCTCTATTTCTATATATATCTTATCTTAACCTCACTCTACCTTTTACCTTTGTTTATTTATATCCTATTCCCACCAGTTTTCTTTACTCTTCTCTATTTATCCATTATCTACTACCCATATATTGCCCTATAAATTTTTATCATTATATTTCTTTACCTTCACCCCATACCTCCTAATTTGACCTATTGCACCACCTCCTTTAACTCATATCCATGTCTATTTGTTACTAATTTATATTTTGCATAATTTCTTTATATAACCCATTCTACAAAAATAGGAACACAAAAAAGGGATAACACTATATCCATTTATATTATACATAAATTAAAAAGGATATTAAATTATTATATTAACTTGAGTGATTTTAGAAAATTATTATTTTCTTTAACTCACCTAATGAGCTAAATTATTAAATTATGTATTATTGTTTTTTCATTTAGAATTGTTCATAAAACATGAATTTATACTTTTATTTGATTATTTATTATTTAATTTGAGTTATAGACTTGTGATTATAATAAAGAGTAATTTAAAAAAAATTGCTAGTATTTTATTTCATGAAACAGTGAGGTCATGTCCTTGTATGACCACCTTGAGATTTGTTCTCTATGAACTTTTAAGAGATCTACATTGATACATAACTTTGGGATGCACATAGGATTTTACTTCTCATTTTCACCATCTATTTTTTGGCATTAAGTCAGGTTTGTTATTACTGACAACAATTATTCAGATTTTGTATGGTTATCGAGCTCTTTGATTAGTCTCCAGCATTTGCCATGTAATTTAGTGGTTACCAAGCTTCACACTTCCTACCAAGCATTCTAGTGCTTATCAAGTGAATTCAAGTAGTGTGAAGTCCAACAGTTCTTATCGAGAAGTTTAGTGGTTACCAAGCTTCATAGTGTCGACCGAATCATCAATTCTTGTGATCAAAGTTAGTATTAACCAAGTGATGAGATGATTAGTGTTTATGGAGTGCAAGCATGGTAAAAACAAAATTTAGTTCCTACCGAGTCACCAGTGTATATCGAGTTCAAAACTGCATTGGAGTGATTAGTATGGACCGACCCTCTACTTCTACCAAGTGCATGATGATGTTGAGTAATGACATTAGACATTGTGTATCAAAAAATCACCAAGTCAATTTTTAGAACCTGAGTTTCTACATTTGGGCTGACTTAGTAATATTGATGTTAACTTGTGTATTGGGTGACTTTGTAATTATGTGAATTGGGTTAGTATATATGTAATGTATTGTATCATAACCAATTGAAAATTTTTTGATAAGAGAGAATGCAAAATGTGATGAAAAGCATGCAAATGTGAATCATCAACAAAGCAAAGTGTATTGCAAGGTCAAATCAATTGTAGTCAAGCTACATCTATTACGTAGAGGTGATTAGTACTTCAAGGTTCTTAATCAGCAATTCAGTTGTAACTCGGATCTATTGTTCCATCATAATAGGTGAATCAACTTCAAATCCTTTAATAGGGTAGACTTAATAGTCTTTTGTTTAAATCTCTTACCAAGTGCATACTTCATTGTATGTTTGTAAAACTTCTAACAAGGTGGACGTAGTAGTCCTAATTGATCCTAACACAGTAGATCATCTGAAGTGATCATTGTAAGCGTTAACTGGCCAACTTTATATTGTAGTATTGAAGTTTGTGGGTATCATCCCCACCCTAGTTTTACTTTCTATTTGGAAGGTTTCTGAGTCACCAAATATTGTGTTCAAAAGTGTTTTATGCCTTCAGTTTCTCATGCATGCAATATATTAGATCTATTGATGATAATTGAATTATGTTTTAAGTGTTGAAATTATTAAAAAAATTCAAGGTGACTGATTCACCTCTCCCCTCTCAGTAACCTAGCTAGTCTTGAAAATTTCCAATAATTGGTATTAGAGCTTTGTGGTTCTCAGGATAAAGTTTGATAGCTTGAGGGAAGTTCAAGGATAATGAAGATATTTTGACAAAGCTATTGATAATGAAAAGCTAGATATAGAGATGGCCATAGCTCAACTTAAGAAAGCAAAAGAGCATCTTTCCCAATCCCTGAAAAGAAGGAAGGTTTGCAAATTAGATGAATGACCACCAGTATGTTGAAGAGAAGATTGAAGACTTTTTCCCCTCAAGCGGTTCAGATGAGGCAAATGATGCAATCAAAGAACTTCTAGAAAGAATGGCTCCTTGCAAGTAGAAGTAAGAAAATTGAAAAGAGAATAAGAAATTCAGTCAATGAGATTGTGTGAAATCTCATAATAGAGAATAAGGCAAAAGAAGACTTGGAGGTAAGGATCAATGAAATTCAAAATCAATACCTTCAGCAAGAAAATCTTATTAATCAGCTCTTCAATGCAAATGAAGAAATCATGAGTCTGAGATCTGAAAATGAAAGGTTAAGGAATGACTTAAACATTGAAAAGAAAATCAATGAAAGGATGAAAGTTGGTCTAAATTCTGAGAAGCAACTCAATGAAAAAATAAGGAAATCCCAACCAAACTTGAATCAATTGAATTGGTAAAATGAGCATAGTCTTTATAGGAAAAGGGTAAAGCAGAACTTGGATACAAAGAAGAAGGTGAATCCTCCAAACAAGGTAATAAAAGGAATCAACGACCTACTTGAAATTACTATGGCAAGATAGGTCATACATCAAATAAATGTTGGAGTAATGGAAAGGAAAAATTCAATGGAAAATACTACAATTACAGTTAGCATGGTCATAAAGCTAATGAATGCAAAGAGAAACCAAAGTTTGAAGGCAAGTGTCACAAATGCAAGAAACAAGGTCACAAAGCATTTGAATCTAGATCCAAACCATTCAATCTAGCTAAACAATTTGTCTAGGAAATATTTTATTAGGACTACAATACTTTGTGTAGATGTCATTACTATGGAGAATATGGACACATTGGAATAAATTGTGTAAGACATCACATTTGAAGAAAGGATACTACCATAAGATGTTTTACATGTACCAAACTTGGTAACATAGCTAAGAATTGCATGAATATAGGTAGAGTTGAAGATGAAAAGAAAACAAAAGCTAATAACATCAAGAAGCAAATGAGACAATAGTGGATTCCTAAATCTACCAAGCAAGCTAGTTCAAGTGATGATAGTCATGTCACTCAAGAAGTGGGTAACTCCACCATTTCTAATTAAGTTCCTAAGGACTGGATCTATGTTTTCAAGGTCACATCTTAAATAGTTCCAAGTGAAAAGGAAGAAAAGTTCCAAATTAGTATGCCAGATACAAGAGGATCATAAAATTTTAGTATCAGTAATCACTGAGTAAGGTTGGGTCATACTGAGCAAAGTTGGGTGTAGCAAGGTTATGTTTGGTTATTGAGTTACAAGCTTCTACCGAACGATCAATGAAGATAGTGGATGACAAGCTATCACACACTATGTCATTATGGCTCTCATCATACTGAGCATTAATTTGAAGTTTTTATCAAAAGGGAGGAAATTAACTCCATTTGCACTGTGAATCTAGCATATTGAGAACAAAGTGATTTGTAGAGAATACTAGTGATCTTGAGTAGAATTCCCAAGAAATTTTTTTGAAGAATTTTCTCAATTTACCAAGTTATCATGGCATCCAACAATAGCAACAAGGCAAAGAAAGGATCTAAAATGTTGGTGTGAGGTGTTGAGTGAAAAGCCCCTAATTTCAAGTTGGAGCCAGCAATCACATAAACCCCCCACCCAAATGGAGCTTAGTCAAAAATACCACCCAATATACTTCTTATTAATGACATTAGAACTCATTTTAAATGTGCAGTTCAAGAGATAGGAACCCTAGAAATGGACAATGCCCTAAGTGAACTCTATGTGGATGGAATTCTTAAACTTGAGCATAAACACTTGGAAGAGAAAGCTTTAACCCATATTCCTCACCTACCATGAAACTTTCAAATTAAATGGATTAGGTATATAATAACTTGTGTTCATAATGGTCAATTATAGTTAGAGAAACTAGTTTTAATTATAAAGAAAATGATTCATCGCATTACTAGTCTCCCTATGCTTACCAAGGCTGAAGTCACAAAAACCCTAGGTTGGGATGAGCTATAGAAGAAAATCCTAGCCAAGTGGGATGGAAGAGGAATAAAAAATAGTAGTTTATTAGACATAGAAGTCAAATTTGGCATTCATGTGATAGCACATAAAATTTATAGCTCAAGTCAACTCAATAGTATGTCGTGTGAGGTAGTTGACCCAGCCTATAAGGTTGTCATATGACCTAGTAGATTTGATGTTGAAGTAGCTAAAAAAAAATATGGAAAGCATTAGAACCTCTAAGAATAACCCATGCAAATTTAGTTCATTGTTGACATTCTTGTTTTTCTATGTTCAAATGCTTTTCCCCTCTAAAGGCACAGTTGTATGCAGAAAAGAAAGACCAGTCCTATACCAGATCAATGAGTTTATAGCTAAAAAGGGTAAAAATTTTGATAGCATCATGGACAATTATTTTGAAATTTTCAAAGATACGATGAATAATAGATTTAGAATACCGAAGAACTTGGTTGAAGACTATAAGGATTATGTTTTTTTTATGGTTGGTAGTGATAGAGTATACATCCAAGTAGTAAGGCCTAGAATAGTATGGGTATAACCTCTTCCTTACGAGGTTAATATTGATGAGGAAAAATAAATAATTGAAGCCATAGTTAATGAGCCTATAGATCCAAAGGAACCTCTCTTTGGAACCTATGATGAAGCTAAAGAAAGAATAGAACTTGAGATCAAGCTTCCATAGGAAGTGAACAAAGGAAAGAGGAGGATATCGAAGTTGAAAATAGAAATTTCATCTCTTATGATTACTGAGGGAAAAGGTGAAGATGAGGAGGAATCTAAGAATGAAGAGGGATTAGAAACGGAAGAAGAGCCTACAAAGAAGAACGGAAAGGTGATTATCACCAAGCCACCCAAGCCTTCCACTATAGTCTTCTCAAGAGATCCAAGAAGAAAGGTGGTAGCGAAGTTGTGTTTAGTAAGCCCCCTCTCACCTTCTAAGAAAGATTGAAACAATTGACAGAAGGTACTAGTATAACCAATTTCAAATCATTAAAGTATAAGACCAAGCCAAAGGCTAAAAAAATGCAAATTGAGGAGATGGTACTAATGAAGATGGGAAAATGGAAGTATTCCCTTGATCAGATGGAACCTTAGATTTCCAATGAGCTATTAGAAGGATTGAAGACAAGATGGGAATCAACCATGCAAAGAACAAAAGACATACATGAACAAACTCTAAGATAGTCATTACCAACCATTACCAATGTTGAGGTAAAAGATGCTATGAAGAAAAATGAAGATAATATGACTAATAGATTTCATACTTGTTTGATTTTGGTAAAAGACATAGAGCACGTAGTCAAGAATGCAACATCGATGTGGAAGAATATTTATCATCTGCATAAACCTAGTGAAAATCCTATTGAGATCAAAGATGATGATGACGATAGTGACAAGGATGAAGGAAATGAAGAAGACAATACTCCTTTTTTCACTATTGATGCTGAAGAATATCAAGATTTGATGAAGGATGATGAAGAAGTTGAAGAGGAATATAGGCAAGAAGAAGAAGAGAGTGATTTAGTTAAGATAGCTGCAACTATCATAGCCTACCTTCCTCACTCTCCAAAAAAAAATACAACATCATCAAGCATGGAGACATCTTCAATAACTTTGATTGTGAGAACCATTGACACATCAAATGTCCAATCATTCCCTACTACCTCTTAGCTTAGCACATCACAGATAGAATTTTCTACCACTTCATCCACCAAGTTGCAAAATCCTTTAGTCACTAAGCTAGTTTTGGATTCGTCAGTTTTGGCTTCTTTAGATGTAAATACTTCTATGAGTACTTCACCTTCAAATAATTCAATTTTGAGAAGTTTGACAAGTACATACATTTTGGATTCTTCAAGTATTCTAGTAAGTATTCCACTAATAGGAACTCCACAAGTTTTCATTGGTAGCCCTATTGTTTCCACTATTGTGTCTATTTCAAAATCTAAAGCATTAATTTTAGAAGTTGAGCCAAAGACTCAACCAAGGCTTTTGATTAGTAGAAAGGAAATAGAGGAAGATATAGATCCAAATAAGGATATTAAGATTTCCAAATTAGATTTTGACAATGCTATTGTAGATCAGATGAGATTAGGCAATCAACTCCTTGAAAAGAAGGCTATGCAAAAGAAATTAAGAGAAGAGAGAGATAGAGAATTTTGGATTATAGAAAGTGCTAAGAATATTTTGATAGAGGCTATAGGTGTTGATGTTGATTCTTCTCAACATATTTTATCGCAATTAGAAGAGGCAGTTAACAAATTTAATGAGGATTCAAATGGCCAAGATAAATTGATGGAGAAGGAAAAGAAGAAGTTTGATAATAAACTACTTGAGCACATTGCTCAACAAATAGCTATTCAGTAGCTAGAACTTTCTTCAATTTTGATAAATCTTGAAACCTCCTACACAAACGTAACATCTCTTTTTGCTAAGTTATGTGATGTTATCAAGCATACAAAAGAAATCAAGAGGAAATTGAATAAGATTGATGAAGATCTAAAGGCTAGTGCACAAAAGTTGCAGCTTGACCCCAATTCAAGCTCTGCACATCACATGAAGATCAGATTCTTATTAGATATGTAGGCAGAGTTATTGAGAGAGGAAGCTTGGATCCGGTCTACACTCATAGACATCTAGAAAATGATCCTTCCTATCATGGATAAA
Organism: Cupressus sempervirens; assembly: GCA_028749045.1. NCBI lineage: Eukaryota > Viridiplantae > Streptophyta > Pinopsida > Cupressales > Cupressaceae > Cupressus > Cupressus sempervirens. The sequence goes on from CM053787.1 coordinate 896,011,949, forward strand.
ATATAGAAACATATTGCTTATTCTAAAAAATTGATCCATGACAATAAGTTTTCAATTGTAGATCATATAATTGAGCTCTCTGTAGAAGTCCAAGTTGCACTTCAAACCTACAAAATTTTGCAAAAAAACTAGGACAAGACCTTAACTCTTATTCTTAAGGTACATTATGAATTCTCTCACATTTTGGTGTCTCTATATAAATATGTTGTGTATAAATCTTTGGCATTATTGTCAAAAAGGGGGAGAGACATGTATATAATTAAGGACGATAAATATTTGTATATATCATGAGAAAAAGATTCCATACCAGGAGATACACCTAGTATGACATAATATGTATATTGTATGGGGGAGATATATGCAAATGTATATAAACTAGAGTTACAACAAATTTTTTTGAAAAATCAAAAAATTCAGCATGCCATATCAAGTCAGTATCACACTATGTTGTACATAAGTTTTGGCTAATAAGTGTTTTTGTCACTAATGCCAAAGGGGGAGATTGTTGGCATTAAGTCAAGTTTGTTATTATTGAAAAAAATTATTTAGATTTTGTATGGATACCTAGCTCTTTGATCAATCTCCAGTGTTTTCCATGTAATTCAATGGTTACCAAACTTCACAGTTCCTATCAAGAATTCCAATGGTTACCAAGTGAATTTAGGGAGTGTGAAGTCCAACAGTTTTTACCAAATAGTTCAGTGGTTACCAAGCTTCATAGTGTCTATTGAGTCATCATTTCTTGTGATGCAAAGTTAGTGTTAACCAAGTGATGGGATGATTATTGCTTACCAAGTGTAGGCATGGTAACCACAAAATTCAGTTTATACCGAGTGACACAATATCCATTGTGTCACCATTGTATACAAATTTCAAAACTACATTGGAGTGATTAGTATGGACCAAGCCTCTACTTCTATTGAGTGCATGACAATTCTGAGTAATGATAGTGGATGTCATGTATCAAAAATTCACCAAGTCAATTTTCAAAACCCAAGTTTCTACATTTGGGCCGACTCAATAATATTGGTGTTAACTTGTATATTGGTCAACCTTGTAATTATGTGAATTGTGTTGGTATATATTTAATGTATTGTATCATACCCAAGTGTTATGTTTTTGATAAGAGAAAATGCAAAATGTGATGAAAAGTATGCGAATGTGAATCATCAATAGAGAAAAGTGTATTGCAAAGTCACATCAGGGGCAATCAAGTTACATCTATCACATAGAGGTGATCAGTGCTTCAAGGATCTTAATCAGCAATTCACTTGTACTTAAGATCTACTATTTCATCCTAATAGGTGAATAAAAACTGAAAACATGATCTAACTCTATAAATCTCCACACAACACAAGGAATGAATCATAGATTTAGATATTCTTTTATGGTTTATGAAACTTTCCAAGGCACCATGATCCCAAATTGAGAATGATGCAAGTAGGACTTCAAATCTTTCTTGGGGTAATTATGCAATTAGGCCTCCCATAACAAAGGAAGTATCATAAATTCTGATCAAAACTCAAGTTAAAAAATTCTTACATAAGGAGTGTCACATAACATGATCACAAAAAAAATCTCAAACCCTGGAACCATCCCTATATCAAGTTATGGAAGATACTACTACATATTCCTAGCATGCACATGGATCTTACATGCCTAGGACATCAATTTTATCTCTCCTATCTCCCTCTTTTCTCCTGAAACCAAAAGAATCATAAAATACATTGTCCAAAATTGGATTCCACCCAGGGCCATTAAATTCCCATGGTGGAATCTTGAGTTATGAGAGAAAATAGATCAAACCCTAGTGATCAACAATTTGAGAATATCTAGAGTTATACAATGAATTAGAAACTCATTCCAATTTAAAATGAAATTTTATTCACCAAGATATTCAACCATGTCCTATTTTTTTATGCGTGTGTCGAGGGCATCCATACCACTTGCTACAACATCAGATTTGGTAGAAAACTTAGTGTATTTTATTGATTCAAGTAAAAATTATACATTCTCTGCCTACCACCAGCCTAAAAGGTCTATGTAGTTCTTCTCAATGGTCATAAAAACCATTTTAAATATATATTACCATTGGGGATTCAAAATACAACTTCTGCAAAAAGTTACTTGACAACTTTTTAGCAACTTTTGCATTTTTAGTGCAACTTTTTCTTGTAACAACTAAACTTGGTTTTAACCTATCCAACATTTATGATAAAATGTAAAAACATGAAAGCTGATACATCCTAACATTCTAAACTATTTAACACATTTTACCATAGTTGACCAAGGGCTTATAGTGCTCCAATCTTGGAACTAGATCTCACAAGTAGGTCCAACTTAATAGTCATCATTCCTAACTAATCCTAGGGATTTAAAAAAAGGATTGAAGAGATTCTTGACATTGCATTTTTATAGAATTTATTAGGGTACCTCTACACCATACTCCCTATGAACTTTAGAGCTCAAGTTCCCACTTGAGTCAAGTTGATCAATTGTAGTGACATGTTGAAGGATCTACTCTTCAATTATCTAGGTAGCATCAATATCAGGTAAGCCTCTCCATTTAACAAGATAATACATGTATGCTTTTTTTTGGTCTTCCTAAGGACATTTTTTCCAAAATATTCTCCAATTATAGATGTTTTCTAGGAGTTAGATTTGTGAAAAAGTATGTTTTATCTGATTTTATGACTTTGTAGAGATATTTGCAACATCACAATCTACATCACCTTTATAGAGAGTTAGGTCAAAAACATTAAAGATTGGGGAAATAGAAAAAGTAGGGGGCAAGGTTATTTCATAAGTATTTTCTCCCATTATATGCAATATTTTGCATGGGCTAACTTTCTTCATGAAAAGTTTAGAATATCTACCTTTTGGTAATCTCTACTTCTTGAGAACTCTCCTTCTTTTATCTACATGTACCCTATACTATTGACTAGTTTGTTGCAATATAGTATTTAACTCTTCTTGGACTTGGTTGATGAGATTTTCCAAGTCTTCTCCCTAAGCACTAACTTTAAAGTTTGATGTTGGGTCTATCAGATCTAATGGACCTCTAAGATGCATATCATGCACTATTTGAAATGGTGTTTTTCCAGTGGATCTATTCAAGGAACCATTAAAAGAAAACTTTTCTTGAGGGAGTATAATATCCCAACTTTGAGTGTATTTCTTGGTTAGGCACCTAAGAAGATTTCCAAGTGACATAGTCACCATTTTTTATTGGCATTCAGTTTGTGGGTGATAGGAAAAGCTATAGGCTAGATCTGTGCCCAATTTATTTTGAAGTGTATGCCAAAACTGAGCTTGCAACTTTACATCTCTATCTAAAACAATTGTTTTTGGTAAGCTATGAATTCTTACAATTTCTATAAAGAAAATATGAGTAATGTGTGAGGAATCATTAGTACTTTTGCAAGGCAAAAAATGCATCATTTTATTGAACCTGTCCACAACAACAAATACACTGTAAAATCCTTGTTTGCTTCTAGGAAGTCCCATGACAAAATCCATTCAAATGGACTCCCAAGGTCTAGAGGTATTTGCAAAGGTTGGTACAACCCCTAATTTGTGGATATGCCCTTAGCTTGCTAACATATGGTACAACTTTTCAAAAATTTATTGATGTCATAAGACACTTCAGGCTAGTAAAAGCTCCTCTTGATATGATCAGTTATTTTATCAATGCCCAAATGACCTCCCAAGCCACCATAGTTCTCCTCCTTAATGATGTTTAGTCTCATGGAACACCTTGGAATAAAGAGTTGAGAACCTTTTAACAAAAGACCATTTTGAAGGATGTAATCAAAGAAATTAGTGTGTTATCACCCTATAAGTTCAAAACAAAGCTTATATACTTCTCCAAAATATAGATCTCTTATGTAAAGGTGTTTGAGGGCACAATCCCAATACTTTGTAGTTTAAATTCTTCAATGAGGATAACCCTTCTACTGAGGGCATTAGCCTCTTTATTTTATTGACCTTTCTTGTACTTTAATGTGAAGGTGTATGCTTGAAGATGTTCCATCCATTTCATATGGTTGACACTTAATTTTTTCTAAGAATTAAAAAAAACTAAAGCATGGTTGTCAGTATAAACAACAAATTCCTTCGACAAAAGGTAATGTCTCCACTTTTTGAGAGCTTGCACTACAACATACAATTTAAGGTCATAATGTGAGTATCTTTTCTTTGCATCATTTAAATTTTCATAGAAGAAAGAAATAAGCTTGCTTTCTTGACTTATAATAACACCAATTGCTAAGTTACTAGCATTAGTTTCAATTGAAAACACCTTCCTAAAATTAGGCAAGGTTAGAATAGGATATTGAGCTACTCTATTTTTCAAGTACTCAAAGGCATTGTTTGCCTCATTTGTCCACAAAAATTTAGTTTTCTTCCCACCTTTGATTGTGTCAAGCATGGGAACACAAATATGACTGAAGTTATTTATGAACTTTCTATAAATTGTTGCTAAACCATGAAAAAATTTCACATCGCCTTGGTTTTTAGGAGGTGTCCAATTTAAAATTGCTTCCACTTTGCAGGGATCCATCTTTAAGGTTCCTTGAGATATAAGAAATCCCAAAAGGTGAGTTCTTTCTACATGAATGTTCATTTCTCCAAATTGATGATCAACATGTGCTCATGAAGTCTTCTCAAGACTTGCTCCAAATTGTTCAAATGTTCTTCCCTATTGCTTCTAAAGATGAGAATATCATCAAGATAAACAACAAAAAAATTTCCAATAAATTCAATAAAAATTTCATTCATGATTCTCATGAATTTAATTGGAGCATTGCTTAAGCCAAAAGGCATTACAAGCCACTCAAAGAGTCCTTCAATTTTTTTGAAGGTTGTCTTCTACTCATCTCTAGGTCTGATCCTTATTTGGTGATATCCTAATTTCAAATCTATTTTAGCAAAGTAGCAAGTATTTCCAAGTTGATCAAGTAGGTCTTCAATCCTAGGAATAGGAAACCTATACCTAATAGTGATATTTTTTATAGCTCTACTATCAGTACACAATCTCCAGGTTCCATGCTTTTTAGGTGCTAGGACAAAGGGTACTGCACAAGGGCTCAAACTTTTATAAATTAGACCTTTAGCCAACATTTCCTTGATTTGTTTTATGATTTTTTCATTTTTATTTGGAGTCATCTTGTAGGGTGCCTTGTTTGGAAATGAGGAACTAGGTATGAGATCAATTTTATTAGTAATTTCTATAACGGAAGGGAGGGAAGATGGCATGTCACTTGCCATAAAATCATTGTATTTTAACAGCAGATCTTTGACCTCTACTAGTATGAATGGCTTCTTATCAAATTTCTCACCATCCTTGGGCTTCATAATTAGTATGAAACCTCCCTCTTCTAATTCATCAATATTTTTTTATCATTTCCTTCTCCCCTATCACAATCCCTTTGGCTTCCTTCTCCTTTTTGAATTTTTGATAAGGTAATGGTTTCATGGTAAAAAAATTTCCATCTCTAATGATTGTATAAGTGTTTTTCCTACCACTATAGGTGCCATCCACATCATACTACCATGGTCTCCCTAGGAGGAGATGGCAAGCATCTGTTTCCACTATGTCGCACATGACTTTGCCTATGAAGTCCCCAAGAGAAAACTCTATTAGGGTTTTTTAGTAACTAGAATTTTTTGTCCTTTAGTTAGCCATGATACATTGTAAGGAAAAGGATGTGATATTTTCTTCAATCCTACTTTTGCACCATTTCTTTAGAAACTAAATTCTCTATACAACCAAAATCAACAAGTAAATTACATACATTTCCTTGAAACTTTACCCTTGTTCTAAACAAGTTCTTCCCTTGGGGTGGCTTCTAGATGTGTGGGACTTGTAAGAAAGTTTGCCTCATCATAAAAACTACTCCTTCTTTATCCTCAAGTTTATAATAGTCTTCTTGGACCAATTGTGCCCTCCTTTCACCTTGGCTGTTGTTATTTCTTTTCTCAAGGCATCTGCCAGCATGATCTCCCTACTGGTTGTGATTAAAGAATTTTATAGGGCCACTTCCTCTACCACCTCTTCCTCTATTAAAGGATATGCCTCCTCTATAGTTTCCTTCGGAGTTTGAGTTATTTTGATCTTTTTCCTTTGGATTCTAATCAGTAGCCTTGATATTGATATACAACCCTTTGTTCAAAGATTTATTCTTACATTCGAAGGATTTATTGTAATTACCTTTGCCTTTATTCTAATCTTGTTTCTCATTGTCCTTTACCTCCACTTTTATTGCCAACTGGTAGCATTTTTTACAAAAGTACGAGTATGTAAACTCAACTCTTCTTGAATGAGTACTTTCAAACCATTCATTTATCTAGAATGTTTCTCTTATTCATCTTCTACTACATTTCTCTTCATGCACAATTTCAAAAATTATTCAATATAAAAAATTACATCTAAGTCCTTCCACTTTATGATTTGCTTACTTCTATAAAATTGAACTCCATAGTCAACAAGTATATAAGTCTCTCTGACTAATGCAACCATTCTATCCAATGATGAGATTATATTTCTTCCCTTCATCACCCTTTCCATCTAGATCAAGTTCTACCAAGTTAGGGCTACTCCCTTTAACTTTAATTTAGCCATCATTAGCCTCTACTTCTCTAGAATGTCTGCACATTCAAAGAAACTTGTTAGGGCCTCTATCCAATCCAATGCTATGTCACATTCATTTTTCCATTGAAAGTTGGCAATTCCAGCTTCCCCTCCATGGTTATTTTTTCCATAGATTTGAGAGCATTCAAGAGAGGCCTTTTTTCAACATACACTTCATCATCTTCATCAAGATCTTCAACCTCTATATTCTGATCTTCTTTAGACTATGTGCCTCTTTGTTTGTATGACTTGCCTTCAAATTCCTTCAATCTCTTTGCAAGAGTAGCATTGGTTTCTCTTTTCTCTCTCACTATTTTTTCCAGTTTAACATTTGCGACACTGGCAGGGATTTCTTCCTCTTCTTTAGTAAGATCCATGCTCTAATTCCACTTGATGTGATGGTCACAAGTAGTGGGTTTAGAAATAGGGTTCCTAGGATCCTCTTCACTAAAGGATTGATACAAACAGTGTCCTTTCAAGCCAAAATACCCCACAAACTTATCACATTTATTCAACAAGGTAGATGAGGTTATGATAACTAAAAATCACTCCTAGGCATCCCAATCACAAGGAAAACCTATCACAAGACAACTAATCACTAGTTGTTCTTAAGGGCATTAAAAAGGCTTATTTTGACACAAAACTCCCCCAACACAAACAAGGACCAAGGGTGACCCTAAAGCATAGACATGGTCTATTTAGGTCTTAAGAAACATGAATCAAGTGGTAGATTCAAACTGTGAAAAACTTCTTTAGTAGTTGCTTCCCAAACTTAAGGCAAGGCTTTTAACCCTTCCAAAACTAAAAGCCTTATTTAATTCTAGAAATATCTATACAATTGAAGGAATGAATCATATATTTAGATACCATTTTAGGGTTTATGAAACATGCCAAGGCAATAGTATCCCAAATTAAGAATGATGCAAGTAGGACTTGACATCTCAGTTAGGGTAATTAGGCAATTAGGCCTCCCCTAACAAAAGAATTACAAAGAATGATGACAAAAAATCAAGTTCAAAATTTTTTACATGAGAAAACTTGCATTAAATGATCACAAATCAAATCCTAGACCTTGGAACCATCCATGTCTCAAGTTATGGAAGATGTTGCTACAAATTCCTAGCATGCACATGGATCTTACATGCCTAGGACATCAAGTTTCTCTCTCCTATCTACCACTTTTGTCTTGAAACAAAAATAATCATAGAATACATTATCAAAACTTGGATTCCACCCAAGTTCATTAAATTTCCATGGTGGAATCTTGTGTTATAAGAGAAAATAGATGAAACCCTAGGTATAGATGCAAAACTAGAGTAGTGACCAGTAATTTGAGTATATCTGGAGTTATACTATGAATTAAAAACTCATTCCAAGTGCAAATGAAATTTTATTCACCAAGATTTCCAACCATATCAGATTTCTATATGTATTTGTCAGAGGAAATATGTACAACTTGCTACAACATTATATTTGGTAGAAAGCTTAGTGTATTTTATTGATTCAAGGAAAAATTACACAATCTATGCCTACCATCCATGTGAAAGTGATATTTAGGCCTTTCCAATGAATATAAAAACCATTTGAAATAGATATGACCATTGGGGATTCAAAATACAACTTTTGCAAAAAGTTGCTATAAGTTATTGGACAACTTTTTAGCAACTTTTGCATTTTTAGTGCAACTTTTTCTCCTAAAAGCTAAAGGTTTTTTTAACTGATCCAACATGGATAATAACATGTTAAAACATGACAAATAATATATCCTAATAGTCTAAGCTATTTCACTCCTTTGACCATAGTTGACCAAGGGCTTATAGTGTGTTAATCTTGGAACTAGGTCTGACAAGTGGGTCAAAATGAATAGCCATCATTTCTAACTAATCCTAAGGATTAAAAAAAATTTTCAAGAGAGTCTTGAAATTTAATTTTATAGAATTTATTAGGGTGCCCCTACACAACATTCTTTTCTTGATATTGATTTTTCTTCTTTATGACACCAGACTATTGAAAAGTTCCCACAAACCAAGCAAAATTTCTCCAGAGGAGATGCCTATCACCTTAATTAAATATTTTCAACACAATAAATTATATTATTGATTATTCCACTTTAATCTCATGTGTGTCTTCATGTGGCTACTTGACACAAATTTATTATTCATATGCATAATTGCATAAATGTTTTTGATTTAATGAACAAACAAGTACCAATTTTTTTGATGGTTAAGTGAGTGAAGTTATATAAAAATAAAATTAAAATGTGATGAAGGAATTCAAGACCAAAATTCAATCCTTGAAGAATAGAAATAATCAATAGCCTTTCAATCTGATCATAGGTTTTATTAAAAAAAGTTTTTAAAATAATGTCTTATTATTAAAAGAGAAAATCCAATTGTATGACTTTGAAAGAATTGATGTTGTTGTTTTAGAAGTATTTTCACTTGATGAATCCTATTTTATCAAAGACTAGATTATTAAAAAAATAAAAATTCAAAATAAAACTAAACTATTTTAGATATTACTTTTTGTCAAAACTTCATATGTGATGTCCTACTAGAGTTGATATTATCTTTTCAATTAGTGGATTTAAATGTTCTATTGAATTACTTGTTAAGATATTTTTTAAATATATAAATTTATAAACTTCAAAAATAAGTATGAAATAGCTAGCTAGAAGTGTTTCCTAGAGATTTTTATAAACAATTGTCATGCTTCACAGGAAAAAAGGGTGAGTAGATAGTGAACTATTGTGAAGTGGGGAGCCAAAAATGATCATATGTGCATTGTTGGAGGACATGATCTCTCTTAGAAGAGTTTTTTAAATCCTTGATAATTTATTGATAATGGAAAGGAAATAATATACTAAGGAATAGTAATAGTTTTTATAAAAAAGATATTAGTCATTTCTAAAGTGTTTAAATTATTATTTTTTCGAACCTTATTATTGAATTTATGGTCATGTTTGTTTATTAGTGACTCACACTTAGTCAAATGTTTAGTAGCTACCAAGCTTATCTTGTAGTTTACAGTGTTAACTGAGTAATTTTGGTTCTACCAAGTTCTACAGTTGCTATCGAGTTCTAGAATCAATATTCAGTTTGCATCAAGTAGTATATATAGAGTTGATGAATATTAGTGCAAACTAAGCTTCATAGTATTTACCAAGTTGCATAGTGCTAACTGTGGTCTCCAATATTTACCAAGTTCACAAAATTAGTGATGTGAATCTAGTATAGACTAAGCCAAGAAGTGTCAAACAAGTGATTCAATTTATACTAAGCTTGCATTATTAGTATTGATCAAGTCTTAGAGCATTAACCAAGTGATTCCATTTGTATGCCAAGTTTCGTAATGTTGATCAAGTTCAAACTACTTGGAAGTGATTAATATGAATTGAGCTTCTATGTCTATCAAGAGCATGATGATTTTGAGTGTTGAAAATAGTTGCCAAGTATCAAAAGCTCACCGAGTTTGTCTTCAAAACCTAAGTGCCAGTAGTTGGGTTGACTTTGTGTATTTTAGTCAAACTTGTATTGTAGTTGACTTTGATCAAATGTGATTTGGATTGGTATATATGTAATGTATTTTGTCACATACAAATAAGAGATAGAAGAAGATAGGATGTGAATATAATAAGAGTAGAATTGTGAAGTAAGAAGGCTGCAAGAAGTATAAGGAACAACAAATATTTATCTATCATAGCAAGGTGATCATTACACTCCAAAGGAATCTCAACCAAAAAATTAGATATCAACCACTAGTTCATCCTAACAAGTGTAATAGCTAAATCCTTTCACAAGGTAGACTTAATAGTCTTTTGAAAATCTCTTTAGCAAGTGCATACTTCATTGTATATTTTGTAAATCCTTTAACAAGGTGGACCTAGCAGTTCTTATTGTTCTTAATAGTACAGATCATCAGAAGTGATCAATTGTAAGACTTAACCAACTAACTTTGTATTGCAATACTAAAGCTTGTTGGTATCATCCCCACCCTAGTTTTACTTTCTATTTGGAAGGTTTTTGGTTCACCATATCTTGTGTCAAACTGTTACAAATGTTTTAATGCTTTTATTTTTTCATGCATGCAATTAGATCATGATATATATGAAAGATTAATTGGTCAAATAAGAATAAGTTTTATTGGTTCGTATTTCACCCGTCCCCTCTTAGTAACCTAGCCTATCCTATATTTCCAACAATTGGTATCAGAGCAGTGTGGTTCTCAAAGAAGAAGTTTAATATCTTGAGAAAATATCAGAAGCAATGGAGGTATTCATGCTAGATAAGATTATTAACAATAAAATTTTGGGTGTGGAATTGGCTATTGGGAAACTTAAGAAAACAAAGGAGAAACTCTCTCAATCTTTGAAAAGAAGAAAATATTTTGCAGTACAAATAAATGACAAATTCTACACTAAAGAAAGAATTGAAGATATCTATTTAGATAGAAATTCAAATGAACTTAATGAGGTAATCAGATCCCTATTAGAAAATAATTATAAACTTCAAGAAGAAGTTAGAAAAGTAGAAAGTGAACAAGAAATTTAGTCTGGAAGATTGTGTGAATTCATGGAAGAAAAATCCAAAGTCAAAAAAGAGATAGGAGGAAAGAACAATGAAATTTAGCATCTATCTCTTCAACAAGAAAACTTCATTGATAAGTTTACTAATGAAAATGAAGAAATCATAAATCTAAGATTAGGGAATGAAATATTGTAAAATGATTTAAACATTAAAAAGAAAACCAATGAGAGGATGATAGCAAACATGAATCAGGTGAATGAGAAAAGTCAATATAGACAGAAAGGCAAATTAGAAATAAGATACATAGAAGAAGTTGAATCATCCAAGCAAGGAGCTCAAAAGAATCAAATGCCTACTTCCAATCACTATGGTAAGTTAGGTCATACATCAGACAAATATTAAAGTAATGGTAAAGAAAAATTCAATGGAAAGTGTTACAATTGCAATAAACATGTTCATAGAACAAATGAATGCAAAGAGAAACCTAAATTTGAAGGTAAATATCACAAATACAAGAAGCATGGGCACAAATCTTCTAAATGCAAAACCAAGATATTGAACCCAACATAATGGATTGTAAAAGCTATATTTGGTGGGAACTATAACACATTGTGTAGATGCCATTACTGTGGAGAATTTAGGCCCATTATAAAAAAATTTATGAAACATCACATGAGGACAAGAGACCACTAGAAGATGTTTTATATGTATAGAACTTGGACATCTTTCCAAAAACTATATGAACATTGGAAGGATTGAAGATGAAAAGAAATCCAAGGCTAACAACATCAAAAAGTAAATGAGGTAGCAATGGCTTCTAGAATCTTCTAAGAATGCAAGTCCAAGACATGAAGCACATGTCACTCAAGAAGTGGGTGACTCAAGAATTTCTACTTGATCTTCCATAGGGATGACTGGAACTAAAACTCTAAAGTAGATATCTTACATCAGTTCTAGCTAGCTAGAAGGAAAGATCAATATTAGTATTTAATATGTAAGGGGATCATTGAGTGTCTAAGGAAAATCTAGACCATACCAAGCTAGGTCTAGTTGCAAGACCCTACCAAGCAATGTTCGGATACACTAAAATATTGTGTTGACACTGAGTTGTGGATGACTCTACCAAGCACTAAGGTTGAACTGAGTAGAAGACAGTCTATCCCTGAACAAGTGATCATACCAAGCATTTATGGTGATTGAAAAGTAAAAATTTTTTAGAAGGAAAGGAATCAAATTCATTTATCACCATGAAATTTCAAAGAGTTACTTGCTAAGAGTGATTTATATGCTTCCAAGTGATATGTGTGTTTTTTGTTGAATATTTCTATGTTTCCATCAAACACTATTGAGCATTGCATCCTCCAACAGCAAAAACAAGAAAGGATCTAAGATATTGGCTCAAGGAGTTGATTGGAAGGCACCAGACTTCAAGTTGAGTTTGGCAATTGTAGAAGTGCTTGATCCAACTAGAGCTTAGTTTTAGATTCCACCAAAGGTATTAGTTGTTAAAGATATTCATTCACATTTTTTTTGTTCAATACAAGATATTAGAATCCAAGAGATGGATGAGACTCTGAAAAAGTTATGTGTGAATGGTGCATTGAAACCTGAGCATCAACACTTGGAGACCAGGAGTTTAACACACATTCCACATATACCCTAAACTTTTAGATAAAATGGATAAGGTTTATCCTTAGTTGTGTACACAATGGGAAGCTATGGTTGGATTAGCATATTTGAATAACAAAGAAAATGATTCATCAAATCATAGTGCTCCCAATGTTGAACAAGAAAAAGATTATGAAAACCCTAAGTTAGGTAGAACTAGAAAATAAAACTCTTATTGTGTGGGATGGAAGAGGCATGAAGATCAATAGTGTGATTGACATGGAGCTAAAATTTGGAATTCATGTGATAACCCATAAGATCCATAGCTCTAGTCATCTCAATAGGGTGTCATGTGAGGCAGTTGATCTGTCTCTCAAGGTGGTGAAGAACAACATGTCCTTCGAGCTTACCGAGCTAATGTTGAATCAATTCAACAAGAACATGGAGAGCATAAAGACATCAAAGAAAAACCCATGTAATTTTAGTTCACTCTTGACTTCTTTATTCTTCTCTATGCAAAATTTTTTCCCTTCAAAAGGTTTAGTACTGTGGAGAAAAGATGTACTAGTATTATATTAGATTAATGAATATATAGCAAAGATGGGTGATAAATTTTTCATTATAATGGAGAATTACTTTGATTCATTCAAGGAAAAGATGAATAGTAGATTCAAACTTCCTAAGAAACTTGTAGAAAATTAGAAGGATGATGTTTATTTCATAGTAGACTGTGACAAAGTGTACATTCAAGTAATCAAACTTGGAGTGGTGTGGGTTAAATCTCTAAGCTATGAGGCTAACATTAATGACACTAAGGATATCATTGAGGCACTATTTAATGAACCTATGGATCCCAAGGCCACATATTTCGGTACTTTTGATGAAGCCAAAGATAGAATTGAACTTGAAATTAAGCTTCCTCAAGTAGTCAAAAAAGGAAAGAAGAGGATAGAAGAACTAAGAAAACAAGTTCTACTCTCATGTTGACAAAAGGAAAAGGAGATGATGTGGAAGAAGATGAAGCAAAAGTTAAGACAAAAGAAAAAAAAATTGAAGAAGAAGAGCCAATCAAGAAGAAGGGTAAGGTTATCATAACCAAACCTACCAAGTTATCTACTATAGTATTCACAAGAAGAGCATTTAGATCTAGAATGAAATTAAAATTAGTTGACAAAGATGTAGAGGATATTATTTTCAAAAGATCTCCATCTACATTCAAGGAAAAATTAAAAGAGAATGATGCGGGAGCTCATATGGTAAACTTCAAATCTCTTAGATATGAGAGAAGGAATGCAAATGAAAAGAAGCAAGTTGAAGACATGATAATTTCCAAATTAGGTCAATGGAAATACTCACTTGATTAACTTGTATAGTAAATTCCCAATGATCTCATGGAAAGAATCAAGCCTAGATGGGGAAATGCTAGGAAAATAGCAAAAGATACATTTGAAGAGACTCTAAGGTAGCTCATGCCAAGTCTTAGTGATAAAGAAGTGAAAGAATCCATGAAGATAAATGAAGAAAAAATAACTCTAAAATTCAACACTTTCATGATATTTGTTAATGACATTGAACATGTGGAGAAAATAGCTAAAACTACATGGAAGGATATCTATAAACTTCATCACAAGAGTGATTTTGTTGTTCATGTTAGTGATATAGATGATGAAGATGACAAGGAAGAAAAGGAAAACAATGATGAAGAAGATATAGAAACAAATGATGTAAATTTGGATAATGAGGAGCAAGAACAAGAAGCTACTGAGGAGAATCTCCCTGAGATTCAGAGTATTGAAGGAACTGACCTAGAGAAGATTGCAGTAGCACTTATGGCCTCATTTTCTCACTCTCCAAGCAAAGCTTTACTACCATCAAGCTTAGAGAAAGCCTCTATCAATTTTGTTGTGCCAACCACTGCAACTCCATGCACCCAACCAATCTTTGCACATGTTCAGCTAAGTTCCATATTGATTGAAGTGATCAACATTGCATCTACCTAGCAGCTAGCACTTCCTCTATCATTAGATTTGGCTACATAGCATCTAGTTATTTCTATTATCAATGATATATATACTTTTGTTGCTAGCACTTCTATTTCTACTATTGTTTCTATTACCAGTATGCAAATATGTCATGCCCAAATTTTGTAATGCAAAAACACAACTAATTTCTTTTAAAGATGAATTGGGAAAACATAGTCAATTAGGTTATCTCATGATTACGACTAAGAATGCCTAAAAAATATGATTGAAAAGGTTGGCAACATGCTCACATACTAACCAAAGTAATCTCTAATTAAGTTAAATAAAAGTTCTATATGAGTTGGAATCAAGAATCGAAAGGGACAATGTGATGATGCAATATCAAGAACTAGTAGAAGAAAACTTGATTCTAGAATCCCCTCAGCACTAGCATTACTTATGGTTTTATAGGTTTTTGGTTAACTTAGACTATACTAGATAATGATCTCCCTACACTTGAATAAGTTCAAATGGGTGTACATGGTAAGTTCACTTGATAGGTTAATAGGAGGGCAATGTAAGTGTATTCACCTCTTGCTTTTTTTAATATAATTTGCTATGTACACTAGTGTCCTAGGTACTTGCTACATAAAGAAATTGTATGTCTCCACATTACAGGTGTGTGTTATGTTTCAAAATCATTAAATGTATGCACTTCTCAATGTAACACATTACAAAATATTTCCTTGTACAAAGGTTCACAAAATGAAATAGATTAAATTGACATATATAGGAGAATTAGGTATCTATACCATACTCCATTATTATTTAATTACATATGTATAACAACTTCACTTCATTTCCTTCCATAAGGTTTTTGTATTTCTACATGCAAAGTGATTAAATGAATTCATACATCTTTAAAAGCATCTTTTAGCAAATCCATATGATAAAATGCATAGGAAGAACACTAAGTAATACATCATATGCACCTAAACTATTAGCAACATACATGGGTGTGAAACCTAATTAGTAATGTGATTCTATTGATTAAGGTCAAAAGAGGGGTAAGATGTATGAATTTATTAAGGGGATATATTTATATATATGGCAAGGCATGAATGTGATAAGGTAACTTCCATCTAGAACATATAGGACAATTATTATACATCACCATTTTTACAAGCCCTAGAATCATTCCATCTATATTAATATGAGAATTGAATTTGCACATGCATTGTAGAGTGTCTTCAATGAGAGTCTAATAAGGTGAAGGATTTATAACCAAAATAACATTTTAACTTAGTATTGTAACCATTGATCATCAACTAGGTGATCCTTCATAGAACACTTGTAATCCAAATTTTGATTGAAACTAATCTCATTACATTGACTAACTTTACCATAACCAACTTTGTGGTACTATACATTGACTAGTCACCATCCATTAGAATTTGGATCCATGCATGAAATTGATAGTAAACCTTTGAAAAAAAAACTTTTAAAAAAAATTTGTTGTTTTTTTTTCTCATATATTTAGAGCATGACGAAATAGTTAGTACAAAGATAGTTGAGAGTAAGCCTCAAAGAGTACTAAAGTTTCAAGCAAGGACAAAGGAAAAGAATAAGACATTGATCTTGATGAGGATATAGTTATCCTGAATTGGCATATCTCTACACTAAATCTTGATCAAATGAATATTGTAGGTGAGCTATTGCAAAAGAAAGCTATAGTTTCCACCCATAGTTTTGTTTTCTATTATATTTACCAAACTATGTTCATACCTATTTCATGCATGTGTTAGTTTCAAGGGTATTGGATTTATAATTATGAAAATATTTCATGACTTGAATTATGTGTATATCAATAAAGAATTGTTTAGTTGACTATATTCTATGTGTTATATAATCATTATGGTTACTACTGCATTAATGATACTTTAATGATGATTACTTCATATTTTTAATGATGCATTATTTTATCTAAGCATTTTATGTTCAACTTAAAATTATCATGGTACTTACCCCATATTTGCATGTATATGGTGTGTGTGTTTGTTTTATCTTTATGTTTCTCATGTTTGATGTGGTTATGGGAGGGAGTTGTAGTCACCTGCTAGTCAAGATTCACATGATGTACCACTCCCTACCATTTCTTGTTTAGTTTAGATATATATGCATATGTATTAGATTTTATGCAAGATTGTAGGTATTGGGCATCGACTTACCTAAATTGACAAGATAAGCATGCCCTATCACAATAACTCAATGGTAAGAATGGGGAGATAATGTTTAGGTCCAAGCCCAACCATAGCTTACTTACTTGTCCTAAGAAAGATGACATGTATTTGACTTTCCACCCTTTTTAAACCCATGAGTTTATATTTGTCCATGTTGTTTGATTTTGAGTTTTGGTCTGTTCTGGTAATATTACTTTTATGTGGATTTCACTATGTGATTTATTTTGGTAAATGATTTAATTGTAATATTTGGGTTAATCATATAATTAAATATTATTTGATTAAAAAAAAAATATTAAAGCATGAGAATATTTAATTAATTAAAAACTAATTAAATGTGTGCTTTAGTTTATAATTCTTAATTTAAAAGACTAAATTAAAAAAATTGGTTAAAGAGAAATTAGAATATGATGATATTTAACTAACTATTAATTAATTAAATATGTACTTTAGTTTAAAAGATTTACTTTAACTGTCTAATTTATTAAGTTGGACAAAAAATAGAATTAAAATATTAAAGATTTCATATTGCTTTATTTTAATTTTTTATTTAACAATAATTAAATTAGAGTTGCATGTAAATAATGAGCTTTGATTATTATTATTAATTTAAATAATAAACTATGCTTTAATTAGTGCTTGCACTAATTAATAAACTAGAGGAAAATAAAATATAAAAGAATAAATTTTAAAGATGAAGTTATAGTTGTAATTGTGGCGTAGTTATATTTATTTAATTTAATGATAATTATTTAAGAGTTGTATTTTAATAATAAACTCTAAATAATGTTATTAATTAAATTACTAACTATATTATTAAAAACACTTCAAAAATCAATTAAAGATAGAAAGTTAATTATTTAAATTAAGATATTTTGTAATTAAATATCTAAAAGAGTTTTGCATGAAAATATAAATGGTAATAAAGTAATAAATAGTAATTGATCAGTGAGTTCCCTCTTGTGATTGCACAATCAAAGCCTGAATTTAAAGAAAAACTCTTTATTAGAGATCTAGAGCTCATTTTGTAATTACACAGGTTTTGGGGAGCAGAATTTAGAATTGGATCAAAATAATTCTTGAAAGCTTCAGAGGGTTTGGATTTGCATACATTCATTGATTGTCTCAGATTTTAGTTGTGGTTTTGAGGTAGGGTTTGAAAACCCATTGTAGAATTTTATTGAAAGATCTGTCTACTTTGTGTCTTCCTGGGTGTTTACATATTGCTTATCAATTTACTGTATTCATTGTTGAATAAAGAATTATGCTGTAGATTTTGGAAAAAGAAAACTTGACTGAAAAAATTATAGAAAATTTGTAGAAAATTATTATGATTGTATTCTTTTAAACTCTAGTATATAAAATAGAGAATATTTGATTATGGAAATTTAGAAGAAAACAATAAATTGAACAGTTAGGGTTTCAACTTTAAATTTTTCATTAAAACTATGTGATTATCATGAATTTTCTAAATATAGATGAATATTCTTCTTACATCTAAAATAATTTAATTGCAATATTTATTGGAAAAAGGAAAAAGATTAATTGAGAGGAAAATATGTTGTAACTAAACATATACATGCATGTATAAATAAATATGCTAAAAATATAAAACTAAGTATAGTATAGTTACAAGCATATGAAAACAAATATGCTAAAAATAGAAAACTAAGTATAGTGTGGTTACATGCATGTCAAAATAAATAAAATAGAAATGAAAAAGCTAAGTATAGTATGGTTACATGCATGTGAAAATAAATATATTAAAAATATAAAGCTAACTATAGTATGGTTGCATGTATGTGAAAACAAATATGCTAAAAATAGAAAGCTAAATATAGTATAGTTACATGCATGTGAAAACAAATATGCTAAAAATAGAAAGTTACATATAGTAAGGTTACATGCATGTGAAAAAAAATATGCTAAAAATAGAAAACTAAGTATAGTGTGCTTGCATGATTTATGAAATCAAAGACATGTGAAAATACTAATTGCATGTTTATTTTTATTTTATAAAAATATAATTTAATTTTTAGATTTAATTATTTTAAAATAATAATAATAATTTATTAATTTCTAAAATTAAATAAATGTTATCTATTTAGTTATTAATTTCTAATGTTAGTATTAGTGATTATTTACGTTTAATAAAACTCTTAGTTGCATATAAATAATTTTATATTCATTAATGTAAGAAGGAGGTTAATGAATACATATTTAAAATTTTATTATATTTCAAGAGAATATGTGGTAGAGTTCACTTTGTAATCATTTAGTTACCAACTAATTGACTTTATGAGAGAAATTATAAATAATTAAATTAAATTTATAATTTTATCTCTAGTTGCATTATGAGTTAAAAGAAAAGTAAATATTAATATTAGTCTTAAATAGAAGTCATATTAATATTTTAGAAATTAAAATTAATATCAATATTTTAATATAATAATATACATTTTATGTTATTAATTAAATCATTTATGATTTAAGATTATTTAAATTAATAATATGATAATAATGCATGATATTTTATATGCACAAAAAGATTGGATATTTAAATACTTATTATTTTAAATAAGTATATTAAAGCATAACAATTTATATTAATATGTATATTCTTCTTTTATTTCTAAACACATCCTTATGACCCAAACTAAATAAGAGAAATTGGTGGGATTAAATCATGTGGCTCAAAACTATGTATTTTTTAATATTCTATATATAGTCTTGTGATGTTTATTTTCTTGATAGTTTTTCTTTGTGGGTTGTTTAGTTGGCCAAGTTAAGATGTGCACTAGAGGAATTTTTGAGGTTTCTTTTATTTTACTAGATGTCATGATGAACTTTATGATTTGAATTAAGATTTATATTTTATGAGCTTTATGTTATTGAGCATTTATTAGAACTTGTGTTTTAAGAATCAATGTAATTTTTTGAGTTGCCTATTAAGGAACCAAATTCAATCAATATAACTTTTGAGGTATGGGACACTATTGTGGTTTCTAATTTTTGGGAAGGTAGTCTAGGTGCATATCCATGGGAGTGGTTTGCAATGGGGGCTAGGGTCCAAAGTGGCTAGCAAGATAACTCGTTGTAAGTTGTGTAACAAGTAATAATATAGTAATTAAAATATCTTGCCTAGTCATTTTCCACAAGATACCTTAAAAAGATAAGTTAGGGATTTTTCCTCGTTAATGCCTTGAGTGCTTGTATAGACTAAGGATAAGATGTAGATTATACCTTAAGAGGTATGACTAGTTTTCTCATCTTCACAAGAAGGTATTCTAGTTCTGCAGAAACTACTAGGGTAACCTTAGAGTTGGCTCATGTGATGACACCCTATAGTGTGTGGCTTGAGTCTCCTTCATGATTTTTTTATATATTTGCCTCTAGTGGTGTACTTGTTGGATATTATTTTTGGTAGTTTATTTATTATGAGTTATTACTCATTGATTGGATGTCATTTATTGTTGATTTTGACTTTTGCTTGAATGAATAGTTATTCATTAGTGGTGTTTTTATTATTGAAGTTAGTGATTAGTAGTTTACTTCTATTTATGATAGTTATCACCTATTGGTCATTGTGCTTGTGATGCTTGACATTGATTTTGAGGTGGTTGTATAATTTTGGTCTTGGTATTTGTATGTTAACTTCATATGAGATGTTACTAATAGAATAAGTGTCCTTTCCATTTTTATTATCTCTTCTTCTTGACTAGTTTGTTTTACCCTTGAGGTAGTTTTGGCTATCAAAATTCCTTGCCTAGGATTATTTTATGATTTTATTATATGTGTGTGGATCATACATTATCTCTTCTGCACAGTGGGAGTTAGAGTCTTATTAGGTGACCACACGGTTGATAGGTAGTGTATTATTACCATTTGGGTCCCCCTTAGATTGATAGATGTTGGATACTCTTTGATACCGTGGTACCATTATCATTCTTCCTCTTATCTTGAAGACTTCTATTTATTTGATGTATCTATGTATCATGTGTTTTGAGATCGTATGAGATATTGTATTGTATATTTATGTACTTGTATCTATTTTCACATACCATGTGACATGTGCAGTGAATGTTATTCATTAGATGTGCTTTCATATTATTAGTTGTACTTATGCATTTTCTTATATGATTATGTATGTGTTTCTTCATTTTATGATTATGGGCATTGCAATCAAGACACTTAAACTTGTTAATAAAACTTTATTAAATGTGACTCAACATGAAGAAACGCTTGAGGAATTGAAACTGTATTTGTAATTGATTATGTGTTCTTGATGTGTATGTATATATTGCTTCCACATTATTGTAACTTTTCTATTGTTTAAATTTTTAACAAAAAAAAAAGTTTAGTAAACTTTGTAATATTCTAGGTTTATTTCTTTTGGGTTCCTGAGTTGGGCATTACATAAGCTAAGAAGCAAAAGCTTAGAGAAAAAAAAAGTAGAGAAAATCAAGTACTTGAAGATGTGAAGAACATACTTGTAGATGCACTAAGTGCTAAGGTCGATAGTACACAACCTATTTTGGTTTAGTTAGAAATAATTGTTTAGAAATCAAATGAAGATCGTAATGGACTAGAAAAGTTACTATATAGAGTAGAGAAGAAATTTCAAAACAAAGTATTAGAGAAAGTTATATAGAAAATTGTAATATATCAAGTAGACTTGTCTACTATTCTTAGCTCATTACAAAACTCTATATAATGTTACTTCATTGTTCAGAAAGTTATGTGATACATCTATCTTCACTCAAGAAATCAAAGATCAACTATCTAAGATAGATGAAGAATTGAAGGAAAGTGCACACCAGTTGTCACTTGACTTGTGCTACTGTTATACTCACTACCTAAAGATCAAATTTTTAACCAATATGCAAGTAGAATTATCAAGGGAGGAAGCCAGGATTAGTGTCACACTTGTAGACATCCAAGGCATGATTATCCTAAATAGGGATGCATTGTAAAAACACATTACACATGCCAAAAATCTCATACATGATAATAAATTCTCCATAGTTGATCACATGATGGAGTTATCAATAGAAGTATAGATTGTATTCCATGCAAGTAATGTGTAACAAGAGAGTTGGGACAAGACAATGGGATTAATTTTAAAATTACATTCTAACTTCTTGTCACATTTTGGCATTACCATGTAGCATACACCTTTGACATTTATGCCAAAGGGGAAGAAGATCAAAAGATGAGATAAGATAAAAAGGGAGCGAAGATGTGCTATAAAGGTATGAGATATATAGTAAGTAAAATATATATATGTGTGGGATAGCAACATAATATTATACATATACATGTACAAATAATCAAAAAACATTATTTACAAAATCAACTTTGAAAAATAAAAAAATAGAGTATGTTATCAAGTTTAAGACATAGGATGGAGACTAAAGATTGTTTCAACTTGAAATTTTAAAAATTTAGTTTTTGATTGATAAGTGTTTTTGTCAGTAATGACAAAGGGGTAGATTGTTGACATTATGGTCAAGTTTTTTTATGAGTGACTCAGACCTAGTGAAATGCTTAGTAGCTACTAAGCTTATCTTGTAGTTTACAATGTTAACTAAGTAATTTAGGTTCTACTGAGTTCTACAATTGCTACTGAGTTCTAGAATTAGTATTTAGTTCATATCAACTAGTATATACCAAATTTATGAATATCAATGCAAACCAAACTTCATAGTATTTACCAAGTTCAACAGTGCAAATTGTGGTCTCTAGTATTTAACAATTTTGCAGCATCAATGATATGAATCTAGTTTTGACCTATCCAAGAAGTGTCAACCAAGTGATTTAGTTTATATTGAGCTCACAATTTTAGTGTTGACCAAGTCTTGTAATGTCAACCAAGTGATTAAGTTTGTATGTCAAGTTTCATAGTATCCATTGAGTCACTAGTGTTGACTGAGTTCAAACTACTTGAAACTGATTAGTATGAACTGAGCTTCTACATCTATCAAGAGCATTGATGAGGCCAATTATTGCCTCTATTATATATTAATTTTAATTGTCTATTTTCAATACTGCCAAGATATTTGTCAACTCATAACCAGTTGAACTTATGATAAAGTCTAGATAGATCTATTAAACCATGGGTAGATACTTATGTAATATTTTTTCAATATTATACATACAATGTAGAATTTCATATAACCATCAGAATGTGTGTTCTAATATCTAGATTTGGTTTGATTATGCTTATTTATGTAAATATTCTGCATCATAACTAACTTGCTAAGAAAGGAAGAAGTTGGAGAGTGATCAACAACGTTCAAGAAGGAGCATCAAGGCCTAGCTATGGTGGAGGAATCATTACGGCACTAGAGGACATGGCTACTATAGAGGAGGAGCCATTATTCTAGGAATGTAGAGATAAAGTGTTGCTATATTCCCTCTATGTTTACTATTGTGTTGAATTGGTCACTCAAACTTTATTGCTTATTTCACAGGTTGTTGTGTTTCCCTCTTATTTTGTGGTGGATCTTCAGTTTATTTTATTTCATGTTTTAGAATAAGTGTCGATCCTCTATTTATATGGATTGGATTGACAATTTAAAGAGGTTGGAAAATATTTATGGAAAAACATTGTTGTATCTTGTAGCGAGTTATCTATAGTTTTACATATTGTTCTTATGTAAGGAATTTTTGAAATATAATGAATTAATTCTTAGTTTATATTTTGTGTTAGTATATTAGTAAAAGCCAACCAAGGGGGCCCACTCAAGAGGTGGATTAGATTAGAGTAGTGTACAATTACTTCCAACATTTCTAGTATTTTAGATAGAAGTTACATTTTCTTCCTATAGCATCATACTTTGTGAATGTTCTAGCAACATTTGCAAAAGTAGTTACAGTGGATGGGCTAGGTTGAAATATAGGTTAGCATAGAGTTGGATTTCTAACATTCATTTCAATAAGGAGTTAAGTGTGTTACTTTCCTGTAGCATAAGCATAATCACTCTTCAAAGAACCTAGTGTACATAACATGTCGACCATTTCAGGTATACATCCCTGGGTTGAAAAATTAAAATGCACCTCATGGTGGGAGAAGCAATCCTTAGATTAAATAAATTATTCCTAAGTAAGGCTTTGGGCATGATTATCACACACCTATTTTGAGGTGGACCAAGCATGATGATGTTGACTATTGACAATGGTTTTCAAGTATCAGAACCTCACTGAGTTTTTCTTCAGAACTTGAGTGTGAGTAGTTGGGCTAACTTTGTGTATTTTAGTGAAACTTTTATTATAGCTAACTTTGATGAAATGTGATTTTGATTGGTATATATGTAATGTATTGTGTCACATCGAAATAAGAAATAGAAGAAGATTTTTAGAAATATATGATAGGCTAAGTTACTGAGAGGGAAGGGGTGAATCAGTAACCAATAAAACTTAATCCTTATTTACCAATTAATCCTTCATGTGTATTCTAATATAATTACATGCATGAAAAATAGAAAGCATTAAAACATTCATAACACTTTGACACACAATATAGTGACCCACAAAACATTCCAAATAGAAAAGTACAACTCAGGTGGGGATGATACCCACAAGCTTTAATATTACAGTGTAAAGTTGGCCTATTAAAGATTATAATGATCACTTCTAATGATTTTACTTATTAGGAGCAATAAGGATTGCTAGGTCCACCTTGCAAAAAATATTTACAGACATACAATGAAGTATGCACTCAGTAAAGAGATTTACAAAAGACTGTTAAGTCTACCTTGTGAAAGGATTTAACTAATCCACCTGTTAGGGTAAAATAGTGGCTGATCTCTGATCTACAACTTGGTTTGTTAAATGAGATTCCTTTGAGTGTAATGATCATCTTGTCTGATAGATAAATCTTTGTTGCTCCTTATACTATTGTAGCATTTTACTTCACACTTTTTCTCTTTTTACTTGTTACATTACATTCGTACTTATTTGGATGTGATACAATACATTACATGTATACCAATCCAAACTACAATTCAACAAATTCAGCTACAATACAAGTTTACACAAAATATACAAAGTTCGCCCAACTATAAGAGCTTGGGTTCTAAAGTTTAGCTCGAGGAGATTCTAATAATCAACATCCACTATCAATGCTCAACATCATCATGCACTCGATAGTTGTAGAATATTGATCTATATTGTTCACTTCCAAGTAGTCTAAACTTGGTCTATATTAGTGACTTAGTGAATACTGCAAAACTTAGCATCTAAAATGAATCACTTGATTCAAATTGTATAGCTTGGTCAATGCTATCACTACAAGCTCAGTATAAACTAAATCACTTGGTTGACACTATGTGGCTCAGTCAACACTAGATTCACATCACTATAACTGTGAATGCAGAAAGCACTGCACAAATCAATTTGCACTAAGAAACTTAGTAAACACTAAGAAGCTCAATTTACTCTAATAATCACCAACCTAGTAGAAACTACTTGGCACAAACTGAATATTGTTCCTTGAACTCGATAGCAACTGTAGAATTTGACAGAGTCTGAAATACTTGGTTAACACTTTTAACTATACAATAAGCTTGGTAGCTATTGGCTATCTAAATAAGTGTGTGTCACTAATAAACAAACTTGTTTGAAATTTCAACAATCTCCCCCTTTGGAATTAGAGACAAAAACACTTATCAATCAAAATTGAATTCTCAAAAGGTTTCAAAACAATCTTTATTCTGTGTTCTGTGTCTTCAACTTGGTAAAGTATTCTATTTTTGAGATGTTGCAAAATTGCTTTGGTAAGAGATATTTATCTAAATATCTATACATGCATATAATATGATGGTATGATATTATGATGGTCCCCCATACATATATATACAATATTATATATATCTTCTCATGTTCTCCCCTTTATACATCACATCTTCTCCCCTTTTCTTACAATATGCTTTACATGTTATATACATTTTCATCTTCTCATATTTTAACATATGTTATATACATCTTCACCCCTTTTTTGACATAAATGGAAAAGGTGTATTCTATATAGTAATACGAAAATGTGACAAGAAATTAGAATGTACCTTTAGAATTGGTGCTAATGTCTTGTCCCAATTTTCTTGCAACACCTTGCTTGTGTGCAATGTAATCTGAACTTTTGTCGATAGTTCTATCATGTGGTCAAGAATAGAGAAGTTGTTATCATGGATGATGGTTTTAGCATGTGCAATATGTTTCTGCAATGCATCCATGTTTGAGAGAATCATGACTTGTATATCTACTAGTGTAGCTCTTATCTTGGCTTCTTCATTTAGCACTTATGCCTATACATCAATTAGAAATCTTATCTTTGTATAGTAGGCAGAACTATAACTTAGATCAAGTTACAACTATTGTGCACTTGCCTTTTGATCTTCATCAATCTTGGATATTTTTCCTTTAATTTCCTTGGTGAAAATTGAAGTTTCATAGAGTTTACCGAATGAAGAAGTTATATTATTGCAAGAGGTTTCCAATGAGCCTAGAATAGTAGACAAGTCTACTTGGTGTATTGTAATCTTTTCTGCTACTACCTTGAAAACATTATTCTCAAAATTATTATCTACTCTCTACAAAAATTTCTATTGTCCATTCAAATCTTCATTGAATTTCTAGACTACTTCTACTAACTAAGCCAATATTGGTTGAAAAGTATCAAACTCAGTGTTGAGTGTCTCTACAAGAATATTCTTTTCATATTAAAGCAATTGAAATTCTTTATCCCTTTCTTCTCTAAGCCTCTATTACTTAGCTTTCTTCTAAAGTAGCTCTCCAACTATGTGCATCTGATCAAGATTTACATTGGAGATATCCCAATTTGGGATAACAATCTCCCCATGAAATTCAATTTCTTCTTCCTTATCTTTTCCTTTTCTCAAAACATTTTTACTTGATTGAGGCTTGATATTAACTATCCTTTTACTTATTATTTGGATCATAGGAATAGAAACAATAGTAGAAATAGTAGGACTAGAAGAAAAAGTATATACTACACTTAAAGAAAGAAATCCCTTATGTGACCAAAACTAATGGAGGAGAAAGTATTGACTGCCTGGTAGATGAAGTGTTGGTCACTTCTATCAATGGAGTATTGAGCTGAATAGGTGCAAATATTGGTTGAGTTCTTCAAATTGCAATGTTTGACACAACCAATTATGTAGTAGCTTTCTCTAAGCTTGATGAGTTCAATTTTTTGTTGGGAGAATGAGGAAGTGAGGCTAAGACTACTATTTCAATCTTCTTAGGGTCAATCTCCTCAATGTTCTAAATCTAAGGGAGATTTTCCTTAGTGGCTTCCTATTCCTATTCGTCATCATCTATATTTTCATAATGTGTTACCTCTTCATTATTAATTTCCTCTTGTCACGTTCGCCATCATCTTCATCCTTGTCAATAACATCAACAACAAAATCACTTTCTTTGTGAAGATTATAAAAAAAATTCTAGGTGTTGATGTCATTCCTTACCACAGCTTCAATGTCATTGATCAATATTAGACAAGTATTAAATCTCAAAGTAAGCTTTTCTTCATTCTTCTTGATGGATGCTTTGACTTCTTTATCATTCATGCTCAGTATGAGTTGCCTCAGGGTCTTCTCATAAATACCTTTTGTATTTTTCTTTGCATGTTCCCATCTTGGCTTAATTTTCTCCATTACTTCATTGGGAATTTGCAATGCAAGTTGATCTAGAGAGTATTTCCATTAAACTAGCTTTGATGTAATCATGTCTTCAACTTGTTACTTCGCCTCTTCAGTTCTTGTTTCATACTTCAATTATCTAAAGAAAAATTATGCCGGCTCTAGAATAAATTTCTTTCAATCTTTCCCAAAAGGTGGGTGGAGGCTTTTTGAAAATTATATCCTCTGCTTCTTCACCCATCTTCAAATTCTTTTTAGATGTCCTTCTTGTAAATACTGCCGTAGATGTCTTTGCAAGTTTGGTTATAATAAACTTACCTTTCTTCTTTACTAGCTCTTCTTCTCCTCACTTCTCTTCATCTTCTACATTATCTTCCTCAATGTCATCTCCTTTATCTTCTATCAATAGGAGAGTAGATCCAGTTTGTTTCAACTTTTATATTCTCTTCTTCCCTTTGTTGACCACCTAAGGGAGTTTTATCTCAAGTTTAATTATTTCTTTAGCTTCCTCATATGTGCCAAAATATGTAGCTTTTGGATCAACATGTTCATTTAACAATGCTTCAATAACATCTTTGGTTTCATCTATATTAACCTCATAACCTAGAGGTTTGACTCATACAATTCTAGGGTATTTGCAACCGCTAGATAAAGCTTGAAGTTTGGTGCCTTCCATTCATTGCCTCAAACCAACACCTCTAAACCTTTCTTTCTTTTGATGCTAGAGGATGCCATCACTCAATAGGGTTTGTGAGAATACATAAATCTTCAATAGTTATTTACACAGATCACTCGATGGCATATAAATAGCTCTTGAAAATTCATGGTGACAAATGAATTCAATTTCATCCGCTTTATAAAATTTTTCCTTTCAATCACTATAAATGTATAGTATGATCACTCGGTTGATGATATATTATATTCTACTTGGCTTTCATTAAATTCCTAGTAGGAACATTGATGACTCATTGTCCTCATGAAACTATGTAACTCTTGGCCTTGCTCGATAGGGTCTATAATTTGACCTGGCTTTGTAAAGGATGGCATTTCTTAAATGCTTGACGATCCCTTTGCATCTTGAATGCTGATATGAATCTTTCCTTCTAGCTTATTGGAACTAATGTAAGATGTCTACTTCAAAATCCTAGTTCTAGTTCTCCTTGTGGGAGATCAAGTAGAAATGCTTGAGTCACCCAATTCTTGAGTGATATATTCTTCATTCCTCGGACTTGTATTCTTAGAAGATTTTGAAATCCATTGCTATCTCATCTACTTTCTAATTTTGTCAGCCTTGGCTTTCTTTTCATGTTTAATTCTTCTAGTATTCATATAGTTGTTGTCAAGATGACCAAGTTTTGTACAAATAAAACATCTTCTACTAGTGTCTCCTGTCCTCATTTGATATTTTACACAATTCATTCCATTGTGTCCAAATTCTCCACGATAATGAGATCTACACCAAGTGTTGTAGTCCTAACCAAATATAGCTTTTACAATCTATTCTTTTGGATTCAATATCTTAGTTTTGCATTTAGAGGATTTGTTCCCATGCTTCTTGTATTTGTGACATTTTGCTTCAAATTTAGGTTTCTCTTTGAATTCATTAGCTCTATGACCATGTTGATTACAATTATAGCATTTTCCATTAAATTTAGCTTTCCCATTGCTACAACATTTGTTTGATGTATGACCCAACTTACCATAGTGATTGGAAGTAGGTCTTTTATTCTTTTGAGCTCCTTGCTTAGATGTTTCACCTTCTTCTGTATATCCAATTCCTACTTTTTCTTTCTATCTGTATTTGATTTTCTCATTTAGTTGATCCATGTCTACCTAAGATTTCATCATCCTCTCATTGGTTTTCTTTTCAGTGTTTAGATCATTCTACAATCTTTCATTCTCTGATCTTAAATTCATGATTTCTTTATTTGCATTTGTAAGCTAATCAATAAAGTCTGCCTACTCAAGGGATATGTGTTGAATTTCATTATTTTTTCCTTCTAACTCTTATTTTATCTTGTTTTTATCTTCCATGAACTCATGCAATCTTAGTAATTGAATTTTTTTCTCTCTTCTTAGCTTTCTTACTTCAACTGACGTATTCCATTCTTCTCTAATAGTTCTCAGATTGCTTCATTAGATTCATCTAAATTGCTTGTTGAATGAATGTCTTCTATTCTTCCTTCAATGTAGAGTTTTTCATTTGTCTAAATTGAAAGATCTTTTCTTCTTTTCAAGGATTGAGAGAGTTGCTCCTTTTCTTTCTTGACTTTCCCAATAGCCAATTCCAAATCTAGTTACTCATTGTCAATAGTCTTGCCAAATATGAATACCTCCATTGCCTTTGATCTTTTCTTAAGATATTAAACATTTTCTTTGAGAATCATAAAGATCTGATACAAATTTTTGGAAATATATGATGTACTAAGTTACTGAGAGGGGAGGGATGAATCAATAACCAATAAAACTTAATCTTTATTTACTAATTAATCCTTTATGTGTATTCTAATTTAATTGCATGCATGAAAAATTGAAATAATTAAAATATTCATAACACTTTGACACAAAATATGGTGACCCAAAAACATTCCAAATAGAAAGTAAAACTAGGGTGGGGATGATACACACAAGCTTTAGTACTACAGTATAAAGTTGGACTGTTAAGGCTTACAATGATCACTTCTGATGATTTTCCCTGTTACAAGTAATAAGGACACTTAGGTCCACCTTGCCAAAGGAATCACAAACATACAATGAAGTATACACTCAGTAAATAGATTTACAAAAGACTATTAAGTCTAGCTTGTCAAAGGATTTAACTGATCCACTTGTTAGGATGAAACAATGGTTGATCTCTAATCTATAACTTGGTTTTTTGAATGAGAGTCTTTTGACTATAATGATCACCTTGTTGTGATATATTTAAATCTTTGGTGTTCCTTATAGTGTTATAGCCTTTTACTTCACACTTCTAATCTTTCTACTTGTTAAATTACATTCATACTTATTCGGATGTGATACAATACATTACATATATACAAATCAAAATTACAATTTAACAAAGTCAAATATAATACAAGTTTACACAAAATACACAAAGTCAGCTCAACTGTAGGAACTCAAGTTTTGAAGACTAGCTCAATGAGGTTCTGATAGTCAACATCCATTGTCAATGCTTGACATCATTATGCACTTGGTAGACATCGTTATGCACTTGGTAGATGTAGAATCTTGGTCCATACTGATCTTTTCTAAGTAGTGTGAATTTGGTCAACACTGGTGACTCAGTGAATACTATGAAACTCGACATATAAACTGAATCACTTGATTCACATTGTATAGCTTAGTCAATGTTATCACTATGGGCTTGGTATAAACTAAAGCATTTGGTTGAAACTATGTGGCTCAGTCAACACTGGATCCACATCACTATAGCTATGAACTCGGTAAGCACTACACAACTCAATTTGCACTAAGAAAATTGGTAATCACTAACAAGCTCAGTTTACACTAATAATCACCAACCTAGTAGAAACTGCTTGGTGTAAACTGAATATTCTTCCTTGAAGTAAGTAAAAACTATAGAACTTGGTAGAGTTTTAAATACTTAGTTAACACTATTAACTATACAATAAACTCGATAGTTGTTCATTGTCTAAAAAAGTGCGTGTAACTAATAAATGAACTTGACTAAAATGTCAACATAAGATATGATGCAAATATAATTAGAGTAGAGGTGTGAACTAAGAAGACTAGAAGAAAAATAAGGAGTAGCAAATATTTATCTATGACAACAAGGTGATCATTACACTCTAGAGGAATCTCAACTAGAAACTCAAAGTTGGAGATCAGCGATCAGCCACTGGTTCATCTTAACAACTGGAATAGTTAAATCCTTTCACAAGGTATACTTAACAGTCTTTTGTAAATCTCTTTGCCAGTTGCATACTTCATTGTATTTTTTTAAATCCTTTAACAAGGTGGACCTATTAGTCCTTATTGTTCTTAATAGGGAAAATCATCAAAAGTGATCAATTGTAAGCCTTAACTGGACAACTTTATATTGCAGTACTAAATCTTGTGGGTATCATCCCCACCCTAGTTTTACTTTCTATTTGGAAGGTTATAGGAACACCATATCTTGTGTCAAAGTGTTATGACTATTTTAATGCTTTCAATTTTTCATGCATGAAATTATATTAGAATATATATGAAGGATTAATTGGTGAAATAAGAATAAGTTTTATTGGTTCCTAATTCACACCTTCCCTCTTAGTAACTTAGCCTTTCCTATATTTCCAAAATTTTATATCCTCATTCTTGAACTATAGAACATGAGCATGAATCTTATAATTATTCTTTATCAAAGCTATGCATCCAAATATTTACCATAGTTCCCATGTTAGTGAAACAGTTATTATTCCAACTCACAAAAATTATGACCAACTTTTATGATGGTAATTTTATAGATGTACCTTGGTAGAAAATTCCTAGCTATTTTCCACTATTGTGTAAACAATAGAATCACACATGATGGAATAATTTGATAATTATATCTAGAAACTATAGTATTTTTAGGATGTTTCTTTTTAAAATTTGATTTGCATAGACAAAAGAAGTTTCATGGCATAATAATAATATATTAGACAAAGAGATGACACATATATGATAAATTGAGATTTAATACAAAACTTATAAAAATGATTGAAAAAGATTATAAAAAAAAAATAGCAAAATAAAATATGGGTTTACTTGATAGCATAACTCCATCAAGCCACTTTACATTCTACAGTAAGTGTATTAATTATGTGCACCAAGAAAATATAGAATTATGGTGACCAATATTAAAATCAAAATGATATAATCTTTCTAGTTCATGTAACACTAAGCTTCATGTTCGTCAGTTATCTTACTCATAGAGAGAGTTATCTAACTATTAAATTCTAGCACACAAATATTAAAATGATTATAATTCCATGGTCTCCATCGGAGGAGATGGAAAGCATCCATTTCTGTTATGATACATAGGACTTTGTCTTTGAAGTCCCCAAGAGAAAACTCTATTGTGGTTTGTTTAGTAACTAGCATTTTTTGTCCTTTAGTTAGCCATGATACATTGTAAGGAGAAGGATGTGGTGTTTTCTTCAATCCTAATTTTTGCACCATTTCTTTAGAAGCTAAATTCTCTATAGAGCTAGTTTCAGCAAATAAATTACATACATTTCCTTGACATTTTTCCCTTGTTCTAAACAAGTTTTTCCTTTAGGGTGGCTCGTGGATGTGTGGTACTTGTAAGAAGGTTTGTCTCATCATTAAAACTGCTCCTTCTTCAACCTCAAGTTCAAAATAGTCTTCGTGGAACAATTGTGTCTTCCTTTCACTTTGGTTATTGTTATTTCTTTCCTCAAGGCATCTACTAGCATGATGTCCCAATTTGTTGCAATTAAAGCATTTGATAGGGCCATTGTCTCTACCACCTCTTCCTCTACTAAAGGATATGCCCCCTCTATAGTTTCCTCTAGAGTTTGACTCATTCTAATATTGTTCTTTTGGATTTTGATCAGTAGCCCTATTGTTGCTATACTTCCCTTTGTTCCAAGAGTTATTCTTGTATTTGAAGGATTTATTTTTATTACATTTTCCTTTGTTCTACTCTTGTTCCCCCTTGTAATTTTCCTCCACTTTTATTGCCAACTGGTAGCATTTGTTTACAGAAGTAGGAGTATGCAAACTCAACTCTTCTTGAATGGGTACTTTCAAACCATTCATGTATCTAGAAAGTGTCTCCTCTTCATCTTCTACTACATTTCTCTTCATGCACAATTTTAAAAATTCTTCAATATAAGAACTTACATCTAAGTCCTTCTACTTCAATCTTTGCTTCCTTCTATGAAGTTGGACTCCATAGTCATTAGGTACATAAGTCTCTCTGACTAATGCCACCATTCTATCCCATGATGAGATCATATTTATTCTGTTCTTCACCCTTTCTTCTTGGATCAAGTTCCACCAAGTTAGGGTTGCTCCCTTTAACTTGGATTTAGTCATCTTTACCATCTGGTTCTTTGGAATGTCTTCACATTCATAGAAACTTGTCAAGCCCTCTATCAAATCCAATGCTATGTCACATTCATTTTTCCATTGAAAGTCAGAAATTCCAACTTCCCCTCCATAGTTCTTTTCTCCATGGATTTGAGAGCATTCAAGAGAGGCCTTTTTTCAATAGACACTTCATCATCCTCATCAAGATCTTCAACCATTGTATCATTATCTTCTTCAGAATGTGTGCTTCTTTATTTGTCCAACTTTCCTTAAACTTCCTTCAACCTCTTTGCAAGAGTATCATTGGTTTCTCTTTTCTCTCTCACTATTTTTTCTAGTTCAACATGTGTTACCCTAGTAGGTATTTCTTTCTCATCTTTAGTAAGAGCCATGCTCTGATACCACCTGATGCAATGGTCACAAGTAGTGGGTTTAGAAACAAGGTTCCTAGGATCCCCTTCACTAAAGGATTGATAAAAACTGTGTCCTTTCAAGCCAAAATACCCCAAACACTTATCACAAGTTTTCAACAAGGTGGATGAGGTTATCACAATTCAAAACCATACTAGGCATCTAAATCACAAAGAAAACCTATCACAAGAAAACTAATCACTAGTTTGCTCATAAGGGCATTAAAAAGGCTTATTTTGAAACAAAACTCCCCAAACACAAACAAGGATTAGGGGTGATGCTAAATCATAGACATGGTCTATTTATGTCCTAAGAAGCATAAATCAAGTGGTAGATTCAAACTAGGCAAGGTTTGTAGCCCCTCCAAAACTGAAAACTTGATCTAACTTTAGAAATATCCACAAAACCCAAGGAGTGAGTCATAGATTCAAATACCTATTTTGGGTTTATGTAACATGCCTAGGAATTGGGATTCCAAATTGAGAATGATGCAAGTAGGACTTGAAATCTCACTTGGGGTAGTTAAGCAATTTTTTTGCCCATAACAAAGGAATTAACAAGAATGCTGATTAAAAAAAAAAGTTAAACAATTTTGACATGAGGGGGCTCACATTAAATGAACACAAACCAAATCCTACTCCTTGGAACCATCCCTATCTCGAGTTATGGAATATGTCGCTACAGATTCCTAGCATGCAAATGGATCTTGCATGTGTAGGGCATCAAGTTTCTCTCTCCTATCTCCTTTTTTTGTCTTGAAACTAAAAGAATAATAGAATACATTTTCCAAACTTGGATTCCATCTAGGGCCATTAAATTCCCATGGTGGAATCTTGAGTTATATGAGAAAATAGATGAAACCCTAGGTATAGATACTAAACTAGAGTAGTGATCAATAATTTGAGGATATCTAAAGTTATACAAATAATTAGAAACACATTCCAAGTGTAAATGAAATTTTATCCATTGGGCTATTTAACAATGTCATATTTCTATAGGTGTGTGTCAGAGTGCATCCATACAACTTGCCAGAACATTAGATTTGCTAGAAAACTTAGTGTATTTTATTGATTCAAGGAAAAATTACACATTCTATGCCTACCACCTACTTGGAAGGTCTATGTAGGCATTCCCAATGGTTACAAAAACTATTTGAAATAGATATGACCATTGGAGATTCAAAATACAACTTTTTCAAAAAGTTGCTAAAAGTTGCTTGTCAACTTCTTAGCAACTTTTGTATTTTTAGTACAACTTTTTCTCCTAAAAATTAAAGTTTGTTTTAATAGATCCAACATGGATAATAACATGTAAAATCATGAAAGCTGATATAACCTAAAAAAATTTCCTATTTGACACCTTTGACCATAGTTGACCAAGGGCTTATAGTGCGCTAATCTTGGAACTAGGTCTCATAAGTGGGTCAAAATGAATAGCCATCATTCCTAACTAATCCTAAGGATTTTTAAAAAGGCTTCAAGAGAGTTTTAAAATTGTATTTTATAGTATTTATTAGGGTGCCCTTGCACCACATTCTTTTTCTAACACTAATTTTTCTTCTTTACGTCATTAGACTATTGGAAAGTCTGAACAAACTGATCAAAATTTCTCCACGAGGAGAAGCCTATAAGCTTAACTAAATATTGTCAACATGATGAATTCTATGATTGATTATTCCACTTTATTAATCGCATGTGTGTCTTCATGTGGTTACCTCACACAAATTTATTATTCATATGCATAACTTCATAAATGTTTCTAATTTAATGAACAAACAAGTACCAATTTTCCTAATGGTTAAGTGAGTGAAGTTTGCATAAAAATACAATTATAATGTGATGAAGGAATTTAAGACCAAAATCCAATCCCTAAAGCATACAAATAATCAATAGCCTTTCAATATGATCATAGGTTTTATAAAAAATATTTTTTTAAATAGTGTCTTATTATTAAAATAGAAAATCCAATTGTGTGACTTTGAAAGAATCAATGATGTTATTTTAGAAATTACTTTTTGTGAAACCTTCATAGTGTGATGTCCTACTAGAATTGATATTATCTTTTTGATTAGTAGATTTAAATGTTCTATTGAATTACTTGTTAATATATTTTTTAATTATATAAAGTTATAAACTTTAAAATAAGTATGAAATAACTAGTCAATAGTGTGTCCTAGATGATTTTATTGAAAATTTTCATGCTTCAAAAAAAAAAGGGTGAGTAGATAGTGAACTATTACAAAGTGGGGAGCCAAAAATGATCATATGTGCATTCCTGGAGGACATGGTCTCTCTTGAAGAATTTTTGTAATCCTTGACAATTTATTGATAATGGGAAGGAGAAAATTATTTGAGGAATAGTAATAGTTTTTATTTAAAAAATGATATTAGTCATCTCTAAAGTGGTAAAATTATTATTTTTTAGAACCTTATATCCTCATTCTTGAGCTACAGAACATGAGCATTAATCTTATAATTATTCTTTATTAGAGCTATGTGTCCAAAGCTTTACCATAGTTCCCATGTTAGTGAATTGTTCATTATTCCAACTCACAAAAATTATGCCCACCTCTATGATGGTAATTTTATATATGTACCTTGGTAGAAAATTCCTAGCTATTCTCCACTATTGTGTGAAAGATAGAATCACACTTGGTGGAATAATTTGATCATTCAATCTAGAAACTATAGTATTATCAAGATGTTCTTCAGGTAAATTTGATTTGCATGGACAAGAGTAGTTTCGTGGCATAACAATGATCTATTGGACGAAAAAATGACATGGATATGATAAATTGTGATTTAATACAAAACCTATAAAAATGGTTGAAAATGATAAAAAGTAATTTAAGAAGTAAAATATGTGTTTAGTTGATAGCATAACTCTATCAAGCCACTTTACATTCTATAGTAAATGTATTATAATGTGCATCAAGAAAATCTAGAATTATGGCGACCAATATTAAAATCAAAATGATATAATCTTTCTAGTTCATGTAACACTAAGCTTCATGTTTGTCAGTTATCTTACTCATAGATAGAGTTACCTAACTATTAAATACTAGCACAAAAATATTAAAATAATTATACATGAATCAAAAAATATTTAATAATGATTTTAAGATTTATTGTAAAAGACTATCTATTCCAACATCATTCTAAGCATGAATGTCATTGGAAATCATGGAGGAACTAGTTACTAAGGTTGGAGGGTTTCCCATGGAATGCAATAATTGGTGTAAGAAGGCTAGGGTGGCCAATGAAACTAGTTTGAGAAATTTTTTCAGACCTAATGAGGAGTCGGTTCATACGTGTGGTGGGTTTTCCAGGGAGGATCTTACAATGCCATGGGATGTCATTTGCTACACCATTATGAGGTAAATTACCCTTGAAGATCAGTTTCAAGTGTTGTATTAATTCCATTTCCACATTCTCAACCATTTTAGGAACCATGACCTATTTTCCTTTCCATGCCTATTTATGTATTCCATGGAGGACTGATCTTTAAGGCTAGGAAAAGAGAGAAGAGGATAGACCCTTTTATATCATCCACCAGGGTTTCATGCAAGAACTTTTCAAATACCACCTTGCCTTAAATCCACCACTTCTAGTCAACCCAATGGCTACTTCTACTCCCCAGATATCCACATATCCTACCCCTAGCTCTAGTCATAGCGAAGCCAAGAAAATCCCTAGTTCAAAGGTTAAAAATAGCATTATTGAGTCTAATACTAACACAAGGAGAAGAAAGAAAATTTCTTGGAGGGGTAGCAAATGACTCCAAATGGTGAACTTCAATTTCCCCCCTAGATAGGACTTTATCTCTGAGTCAATCAAGAGTGAGAAGAAACCATCAAGAGGAATAGGCCTCACCAGAACACTGGAAAGAATGTTGTCTATAGGCCTTCTTGCCCTTCACACATCTTGAACACCCTAGAAGCTATACCTTCCCTAAAAAAAAATGAGTGGGAGGACATCACCTCCCACATGAAACATGCTCCCATGAGTGGCAATACATCACCTCCCCCATGAAACAAACTCCCAAACTTGGGGAGGAAAAAGGGATACATATCTAATATTAGAACCATAGAAAGGTGAGGCTAGAGAGGTTATAGAATTCAATGAAATAGCTCGTGGATAACCACATTGGCATCTAAAAAGAAAATGAAACCTTTGTGGAATGCTCCATGAAGGTCATGCACTCTTGTGCCACCACTCTCTATTTCCTACAGATGAATGATTCAAGTGGATTGAGAATGCCTAAAATTTTCACAGTCCTAGAATCTCATGGTATGAACATTAGTGACTAGAGCTTCTTTATATGATCTTGATGCATTTTGAATCGCACCAAAAGGTGCTCAAGGTGAAATGTAATTCTTGGTCAAAGTCTTGGGCAAGAATTTAGACTTGGGAGAAGAACTTCTTGTGGGGAATTAGTCCTTGGGAAAGAAATTAGTGTTGAAGGAGAAATTCTTGTAAGAAATTCTTGGAGAGAATTTTTTTTGTGAGAGAATTTGCAAGGTGTTATTTTACACCAAAAATTGTAAAAGAAGAAAGAGAATGTGAAGGCTCAAAGCTCAGATTTTTTAACAAAGTGTTTTTCTTTGTAGAATTAGTAAAGCAGCCCCCTAATTAAGAAGTGAATCTAAAGACATAGTCCTACCCAAACAAACTCTGTATCAATTTTTTCGTGTCTCTTTATGCTCTTTCTTATTCTCTCATTTCTTTCAATTTAGTTATTTTATGTAATTAAACACATTGTTAAATTAAGTGTTTAAGCTTTAATCTTCTTTTAATTTCAATGGTTTAAAATACATACCACGCGATTACTACCTGGATCAAGGATTAAATCTATATTTGGATTAAGTTGTAAAACTGGTAAATCCTAGTTTACATATCAATGAACAAGGATGAGAAGGATCTTCTCAAGAAGAGAGAAACCACTTGCTCCATTTATGGCTTCCTAGTAGAGGATTGGCTCAAATCTCTCCTTGAGAAACCTATCAAAGAGGAGGGGGTGGACATAAATAGGATAGAACCTAAGGAGAAGAGGAATGAGGGAGGTGGAAAGAAAGTGGGCAACTAGGTATGGTTCTATTTTTTTATTGTTGTTTTTATGTTTCGGTCCCTGATGAACTTGGTTCCCTATTGGGTTTTGTTATGTATGTATTTGATCAAGTACTGGATCGATAGAAGAAATAAGTCCATTAGCTATTGGTATTATTTTCATTTTTGTATGCTTGTTAGTAATAGGGCTAACGGTAATAATTTCTCTAGTTTGGACCTTTTCTATATTTTCTTTTTGAAGTTTCAAAGTGGTTTCAGTTAGATAGGTGGGTGGTAATGTCCAGTTGTTTTCTATCATCCTTTTTTGTACCCTAGGTTTAGCCCCCCTTTCTTTTGGTTGCTATCTAATACTTCAAAAACATCATTCTAACCATAAATATTGGTAATCCAAAGGAATAGTTATTTGTATTAAAAATATCCCATAAAATCATAATATGCAAGTTCTAACCTTATCATCAAAATGTTGTTGTCATTTAGGGTATGAGATAACACTACCATGCTAACCTTTTTATGATCACTATGAAAAAAATAGCTAGTAGTCCATATGGTATTACATACAACAAAAAAACATCCTTACATCACCTATTCTTCCTTGAAAATGAAGAGCATTTATTTAGGAAATATATGTGTAGCATCCTACACAGTATATTCCCTTTTGAGGTCTATAAAACCTTATACATTTCATGAAAGAAAACTCAAGGAAATTAGTATGGAGCTCATTAAGACCTTATTGATTATTCTTATAATATTTTTCTATAAAAGACTCACCTCTCTTAACCTTAAAACCTGGAATCTTGGACCTCCTACATTTTTAAGAAGTAGTTGGATGAGAAACTAAATCACCACTTGTTTGACAAAAAAAAATAGTAGAATATTAAAAAATTTATCTATTAATTCAAGTCTTTATTACCTCTTTAAAAAATTCATTAATATGATTTTAAACACCAACCTTTCTCACCTTCTGAATAAAATAATAAAATAGTGAATTCTACAAGTTTGGTTGTGAGGTCCACCACTAACTAGACCTTTTATTCCATCATTGCAATTTCTCTTCCTAATAACTTCTATGATACAACATTCCTCAATATTTTGAAAGGGGATTCACATTGTTTGGTATTTGGATTTGGTTGAATTCACTAAGTGAGGATGATAAAATCCATGATTTTGGTTACAAAGGTTCAACACCTATAACATGTGTAGAGAGTTCTAAATACATGAATATCTAAGTTAAGCATGACTTTAAGATGTTATATTTAAATAGAGATAATATGGTCCTTCCCCTTTTGGGTAAATTTAAAAAAAAAATCCTAGTGTAGATGTGGGCGACAAAGATTATTTCAACAATGATGTCTTCACATTTTCTTTTGTTGGAGGTTCCATGTCTACATTAAAAATTCTATCTATGTTTCATTTTTTATGGTATATTTTCCCCTTCTTTGTGTGTGTGTGTGTGTGTTTTTATCTAGATTCTTGAGCTTTTGCCTCTAGTTAGGGGAGATTATTTTTGCATCTAGTTCAAGTTATTGTATAGTGTTGTTTGTTGAGTTTTCTTCACTATTCCTTGTGTGGATGAGGGTTACATCACTATGATGTGATTGGTGGAGTTTTAGAGGATTTTGGTTTTCCTATGACTACCTTTGACCTAGGCAGCATGCTTTTCTAGTTGTGGGTTTCATTGCATGATGGTTATGTCTTGATTTGTCCCTTCATGTGAGAGCCTTGGTTTGGTTTAGATAAAATTGGTGTGCTAAGAAAGAACTAGTTCATGTATCTTCCATTTATCATCATTCAACCATTTGATTTTGACTCCTACTATCTTGAGGGGTGTTGGTTGAGCCATTTAAGGTGGATTTTTCCTTTTTGGTGGTTATTTGGGCTTATCATTTTGTTTTTATCTATGTGTTCTTATTATTTCTATAATTTGTGCTCACTATTTGAAGAGATAGTGTAATTCTCTATGTTGGCTTTCTTTGGACCTTGGAGTTTGTGGTCATTCTTAGGATTGTTTATGATGTCAATTTTATGGTGGATTGATCTTTTGGTGTGGGTGTTTTATTTCAATCAATGTCTATATCTCAATTTTATTCAAAATTATGTCATGCCCATTCTTGTTAGGATTAAACCATGGACAAAAATAAAAAAATACATGCAAATATAACC
Source organism: Cupressus sempervirens (assembly GCA_028749045.1). Lineage (NCBI taxonomy): Eukaryota > Viridiplantae > Streptophyta > Pinopsida > Cupressales > Cupressaceae > Cupressus > Cupressus sempervirens. The sequence goes on from CM053787.1 coordinate 896,053,255, forward strand.
AATAATAGAAAAATAATACATCACAGAGAAATGAACAAAAGGCACCAACATTTAATGTGGTTCACCCAATCCCTGGGCTATGTCCACCAAACAGCAAGTTTGATCTTATTACAATCTAGTTATTACAACCTGATTACAATCTGTAATCCCTTACAGCTCAATACTGCTGCAAGAAATTTTTTTGCATCACAACATAATAATAAAATACCTAACCATAAACCCTTTTATACAATTATTTTATGTTGTTTTAGGGTTATAACTAATAATTACATGTCAACCCAAACTTGTGATAAAATAGGGCAAAAAAATTATTGAGTATGTACAGTACTTTCCTGATCAGTCGCCATAATTTAACAATCTCACACTTGGAGACTGATCAGGCTCCAAACTAAACAACAATCTCCCACTTGGAGACTAATCCTGTAGCAATAGCACTACCACATGGGGCTCCCACTGGATCAAACCACCCTAGACTCTACTATTCTTTTATTCATGTTTAGTCTAGAAGACCAACTGAAGCTGAAGAGGAGTTCAGCTTCTCCCTCGTTACAACCTTTGTCAACATATCTGCTAGATTTTCATTTGTATGTATCTTCTCCAAATTTAACTCTCCATACTCCAAAAATGACTGAATGAAATGGTACCGCAACTGTATGTGTTTGGTCTTAGAATGCAGAGTTGAATTCTTTGCAAGATGAATGGAAATCTGACTATCTGTGAACAAATAATTATCCTTTTGAGGATGTCCCAATTCTTCCAAGAGGAACTGAAGCCATATCATTTCCTTGGTTGCCTTTGTAGTAGGAACTTACTCTGCCTCTATAGTGGATAGAGAATTAATCTTCTGTAACCTAAAAACCCAGCTCATGGCTGCCCTACCAACAGTAAAGACATAACCGATAGTACTCTACTTGGTATCAATATCCCCTGCCAAATCTGACTCAACATAGCCCTATAAAGCAGTAGTAGAGCCACCCAAGTGTAAAAACTTATTGGATGTTCCTCTTAAATATCTGAGAATCTACTTGACAACATTCCAATGCTCAAATCAAGGATGACTCGTATACCTTCTATGACTCCCATTGTATGTGCAATATCTGCCCTGGTGCATACCATAGCATACATCAAGCTTCCTATGGCTGAAGTATAGTGTACCTTGGACATCTTATCCTCCTATTCCTGTGTCTTAAGACACATCTCCTTAGTCAATTTCAAATGACTAGGCAAAGGTGTGCTGACAGCTTTAGCATTCTCCATGGAGAAACATTGCAACACCTTCTCAACATAATTAGCTTGAGATAGTGTAAATGTACTATTCTTTTGATCTCTGGAAATCTTCATACCAAGGATTTTTTTTGCTACCCCCAAATCCTTCATAGAAAATGCATGTGCTAAATGGCATTTTAGACCCTTATTATGATCCATGTTAGACTAGCTACAAGCATATCATCAACATATAAACATAAAATAATTTAGCTATCATCATCCAACCTCTTAAAATAAACATAATAATCTAAATGACACCTATTATAGCCATGCCCATACATAAACCTGACAAATTTTAGAAACCATTACCGAGGTGCTTGCTTCAAGCCATATAAACTTTTCTTCAATTTGCATACAAAGTTCTCCTTACCTTTGACCTCAAAACTTTGTGGTTGATCCATATATATTTCTTCATCCAAATCACCATGAAGAAAGGCTATTTTAATATCAAGCTACTCTAAATGAAAATCTTTAGTAGCCACAAGACTTAAAACAATACAAATAGAAGTCATTTTAACGACAGGAGAAAATATCTCACCAAAATCAATTCCCTTTTTTTGGGCAAATCCTTTTACAACTAAATTGGCTTTAAATCTTTTCTTACCTCCTTCCTCTTCTTTCAACCTGTAAGCCCACTTATTCTATAAAGCCTTTTTACCTACAGGAAACTTGCATAAATCCCATGTCTTATTCTTTAGCAAAGAGTCCATTTCATCTTTCATTGCAGACTCCCAATGAATCTTAGTATCCACCTGCATAGCTTCATCATAACTTTCAGGTTCACCAACATCACTAAGTAAAATAGAATACAAAAAGTGAGAAAATCTTTGTGGAGGTCTAATTTTCCTTGTTGACCATCTAACATTCATCGATGTGTGTGGTATGTGTTGTTGCGGTTGTTGCACATTATGAGGAATGGCTAGAACATCAGCTTTTGGAGTATCATCGAACACTACATAATCATCTTCTTTCTTCTCATGTTTCTACAATAGATCTTTGTACAACACTTTCTCATGGAATATGACATCCCTACTTCTTACAATTTTCTAATTTTCAAAATCCCAAAGCCTATAACCAAATTCATTAATGCCATATCCAAAAAATACACATTTCTTTGACTTAGCTTCTAGTCCATGCCTCCTCTAGAATACCACAACCCAAAGGAGTAGAGGGACCTCTATTAATCAAATATACAATAGTATTGATAGCCTCCACCCACATGTATAAGGGCAAACCAACATGCAACCTCATGCTCCTTGTGCTCTCCATTATAGTCATGTTTATGTGTTTAGCCACTCCATTTTCCTATGCAGTCCTTGGAATATTTTTCTATCTATGAATACCATTAGTGGAGCAATAATCTTCAAATTCATGACTGCAATACTCACCACCATTATTAGATTTGAGACATTTTAATTTCTTACTAGTCTCATTTTCAACCAAGCAGTTCCATTTCCTAAAAGTTTGAAATACATCAAATTTTTTTCTAAGGAAATAAACCCATACTTTTCCAGTTGCATCATCAATAAATGTAACATAATAATGAGAGCCACCAAGGGAAGATACATGAGCCGGTTTTGATACATTTGTTTGCACAAGCTCTAATTTCTCCTTTTTGTTTTCCTTCCCAATCTTTGCAAAACTCACTCTCTTTTATTTTCCATACACACAACTTTCACAAAAATCCATATTAACACATTTTAGACCTAGTAAAACTTTCTTTGAATGAAGTACTTTCATACCTTTCTCACTCATGTGCCCAAGTGTGTTGTGCCACAGTGCTGTATCAGAATCTACATCAGCTATTTGTTCTCCCTACTGAACAATAGTAATTGTTCCTAAACATTCATTTTTCTCTGAAACAATCAAAGTAGAAGGAACAATATGACCTATACAAAGATATAAGTTTCCTATGTTCACACCTTTTGCTACTACAAGGGAACCTTTTGAAAACTTCCAATTTTTATCATTAAAAGTAACTACACAACCCTCATCATTGAGTTCACCTGCTGAAACTAAATTTCTACTCAACCTTGGAACATTTCTTACTTCATGTAGTAGCCAATGGCTCTCATTCTACAACTTCATCTTAATTTTACCCTTTCCAACAATTTGACAAGGTTCACTATCCCCCAAATAAAAAAGCCCAAAATCCCCTTGGACATAATCAATGAAATAACCTCTCTCAGGTGTAGCATGAAATGAAGCACCAGAATCTAATACCCATGAATCATCAACACTTTCTAAAGATAGAAGCAAAGCATCCTCTTCAGATTTGTTACTTACCACATTTGCCTCCTTGTCTCCATCTGATTTATCTCCTTCATTTTTCTTTTAATTCGAGCAATATTTCTTTTTATGACCTAGTTTCCCACAGTACCATCAATCATTTGGTCCTCTTGATTGAGACCTCTTCCCCTTTAACTTTCCTATTGATTTCCCACGATTTCTAGAGCTACTTCCTCTCTTAGTCTTTCTGCACCTACTTTGTGAATTCAAATCACTTCTTGATGTAGATCCACCTAAGGTTTTCCTACGTGTTTCCTCACTTAAAACAACACTAATCACATCATCATATTTTAGGGTACTAGATCTAGGAAAAAAATTACTCGCCGCCATTACCAAGCCATTCCAGCTTTCAGGCAAAGAACACAAAATCAAGAGAGCACTAATTTCTTCATCGAAATTGATACCCATAGAAGATAATTGTCTAGTAATAGTATTAAGCTCATTTAAATGATCTGCAATAGATCCACCTTCTACCAATTTCATATTAAATAAACGCTTAATGAGAAATACCTTGTTTGAAGCAAAGGGCTTTTCATACAGTGTCACTAGGGTTTTCATCAATTCTTTTATCGTCTTTGCTATTGTAATATTAAATGCCATCAATGAAGCTAGGCATAATCAAATGTTTCCAAGTTCCTTTCTATCCAAAAGATCCCATTCATCATTTGACATAGTTCCCTAATTCTTAGCTTTTCCTTCCAATGGCTTCCATAAATCCTTTTGATATAGATAGTCTTCCATTTGCATCTTCCATAAGTGGAAGTTTTGCCCATTAAACTTATCAACCCTCAACTTACCCTCATCTACCTTTTCTCCCACTCAACCATGAGACTCGCACTCAATCGTGAGACTCCCACTCAACCATGAAACTTTCCTATAGAGGATAACTGAAAAACAACTAGGCTTTAATACTAATTGTTAGGATTAAAGCATTAACAATTGTAAAAACTACATGCAAATATAACCAATAATAGAAAAATAATAGATCACATATAAATGAACACAAGGCACCAAGATTTAATGTGGTTCACCCAATCCCTGGGCTACGTCCACCAAATAGAAAGTCCAATCTTATTACAATCCAATGATTACAACCTGATTACAATCCATAATCCCTTACAACTCAATACCACTACAAGAACCAATTTTACATCACAACATAATAATAAAATACTTAACCATAAACCCTTTTATATAATTATTTTATGTTGTTTTGGGGTTATAATAAATAATTACATGTTAGCCCAAAATCCCAATAAAATAGGGCCCAATTTTTTTTTATGTATAGTACTTTCCTGATCAATCACCACAATCTAACAATTCTTTGGTCAAAAAGTGGTTTTGGGTTTTCTCTTGTATAACCATTTTTATCATGTGTCGCTATTATTTCTCTACAAAGGTTCAATTGGCCTCTCCTAGGATGTGTGTTCATTGTAGATTATGAGACAAAAGTTTGAACTACACTATTTCAAATCATGGATTTATGGTGACCAAAGATGTGGTGGACTATAATAATAGAATGTTTCATTGGAGTGTTATTCCCCCATCATGATGATTTAATTTATACTTCTCTAATTTTCATAGGTTCATGAAATGAGAGGTCTTAAGGTGGCCTATATTAAGGAATTTTCCCCAATTCTCATGAATGCTAAACATTTTATTTTTCATCACCATGTCATGTGTTTAAGTCTTCACATCTACCAACATTCTTTTGTAGTTTTCTTATGATTTTTAGTCAGAATATGGTGCGTGTACACATTTTAGATGATGGGAATTTTTTCTCATCTGGGGTTGGACCGTGCAGCAATTTCTTACATTGTTGGATTACATTATATATATATATATATATACATACATATATATATTTTTTGTTAAGGATATTGTTTTTTTCTTTTCATGATGGCTAAACATGTACTATTAATTTTCAAGGAAATATTCTAGCTTATGGTTTTTCTTATTAAGAATCGGTGCTAGTTTTGGGGATGTGCTCTCCCTTCTTGAAGCCCATGTCTAGTTTCTCTTTTCTAGTATGTTGGCTTCATATCTTGTTTATGGATTACTCTCATTTAAGCTCCAATGGAGGATTATTTTTTCCCTTTTGAGGTGTGGTGTGTTTTGATAGCTATTGAGAGGGTTAAGGTCTCATTCTATTCGCTTATTTCTCTTTTGCACTTTTTATTGAGGTTGAAGTGACCCATTATGGAGGTAGTAACTTGCTTCTGAAAGGGCTTAAGAAACCTTATTTAGTCTTCTCTTTTTTCTACTTGTTTGGATGAGAGATGGAATATTGTTGAGCTCTTTGGTTTAGCAATCTCAAATTTTTTGAACTCCTATGTTATTGCACACTTTTTTCTACAGGGTGGAGAGTATTTTTTTGAGGAAAGGGGGTTGATCTTCTTGTAAGGCGATGTCATTCTAAAATTTTGGATGGTTTTAGGAATCTTATGAAAAAATAATGTCTAGGTGGGTAAACCTTAGATTCATTAATGTCACTAGTGTTCAAACATAAATCTGAATCTAACAAAGAATGTAATACCCTTATTCTTCTATATGTAAGAAGTATGTAATAGCTAGTTACAAAAACTATGAATTCACAAGCTCAGTGAGGGTCTTCCTTTCATATCTACAAACATAAAAGTAAAATGGTCACTTTGATTAAAGAATAATTTCATCAAGACCCTTGAATCAAATAGAAAGAAATTGTAATATTGTATAGCTAAGATCAATGTCTTATCCTCTTTGGGTAATGGTGTCATGAGAAGAAAGACATTGCATAAAATAATTGAGATAAGAATGAAATATAAGATTTGTTTTCTTACAACATTCTCTACCAATATTCATGGTTTGCACTTCTTATCACAATCCTTATAAAATACATTGTTTTCCACTCAACATAGTGAGTGATAGGGATAGTAAATTCATAGGGCATTTTTTGAGGACCCTTTGGAAGATGCTAGGAACCAACTTGTCATTTTCTTTAGCTTACCACCCTCGGTCTGAAGGGAAAACTAAGGTAGTGAATAGATCTTTGGGCAACCTATTAAGATTTTTGACCAAATATCATGGTCAATCATGTGATCATATAATAGGGTAGGCAGAGTATGCAGATAATAACTCTATTAAGGGGAGCATTAGAAAGAGCCCATTTGAAATTGTATACAGGACTCACCCTAAGGGAATTCTAGAATTAAGTGATCTCTTTCTATATGACAAGAGGAGTGCACAAGGAGAGTAATTTGTAGATCTACATAACCAAATTAGGAAGGCATTATTAAACAAAGTGGAAAAGTACAAGACCAAGAAAGAAAAAGCAAGGAGAGACTTGCAATTCAAAGTATGGGATTTGGTGCTTTCTAATCTTAGGAAATAAATACTACCAAAGGGACATCCCACCAAGTTGTTGATGAAGAAGATAGGGCCCTTGAAAGTTCTACACAAGTTAGGCAACAATGCCTATGAAGTTGAACTCCCTCCTAACATAGGGATATCACCTATTTTTAATGTATGTGACTTATTTCCCTACAAAGGTACTCATGTAAGTACTGATCAACACACTCTTGTAGACTTGGAAGGGGAGATTGGGTTCAAGACTTGCCAACTTCCCAACCCTTGCAACTAGACAACATTGTGGATTCTAAGGTGATCAAGAAGAGTATAAAGGGCACCTATAAGATTTATTTCATGAAATGGAAGGTATTACCTAATGCCGAGGCGATCTAGATGACTAAAGCTAATATATTAAAGCATTGGGTCACCCTTGAAGACTTCCTAACTCAAGGGACTTGAGTTCTTTGTCGTAGGGGAGTATGGTGTAGGCTACCTCCCTAATTTTGGTTTTTGGAGTTGTTAGGGGTTAGTTAAGTGTGTGTTTGTGTGTGTGTGTGTGTGTGTGTGTGTTTTTTTGTGTGTGTGCACATGCAAGCATGTGTGTGTGTGCATTTAATAAGTTCCAAAAGTCCTTGGAGTGCAACTAGTCCAAATGTAAGAGCCAAGTTGCTCACTAGGTCCTAGGTTGCTCAAAATTTATTCAATAGGTCAAATTTGATTAGGCTTGAGTAACTAAGGTTGTTGATTTCCTAAATATGTCATAGATATCTTATCTAGGGTCCTATAATGGTCCTAGGTGGACCCATTTGGCCAAAAGTCCTAAGGAGCAAAAAATGCTCAAAAGTTGCAAAGTTGCTTGAGCAACTTTTGTAATTTTTGCAAGAAATTGTAAATGGTAGTTTTGGAGATTATAACTACCATGCTCAGGTATATGACCATGGAAGATCATATTTGGAAAGGTTGGAAGATTTAACATCAGATTATGCACATGTGTGACTACTATACAAATAATTTCTTGAGTTTGTCATTGCTTAATGGTGTAGTACAGTTGTGTACGGATTGGTATAGGAGGTCAAGCTTATGATTATTTTAGTTTAAATTTTCCTTTTTCTATTTCATATTAAGACTTGGATTTAAATTATCAAGCTTTCAAGTTGCAACATTTTCTTGCTATCTAAATTGAGAACTTTCTTCACAGGGTTGTTTTTCGCATTAATGGCTCTAACCTAAACATCCATGGTGGAAAATGCATGAAACATGGTATGATGTTAGGTTATACCTTGTATATAGCCTTTTTTTTTTCTTTTCATTTTTAAGGTTGGCTTCCAAGCTATGGTTTGATGCCCTAGGCTAACTACTAGGAGTATGTGAGCCAGTACAGTTTGTGGAAGTTGTTACAAGGCACACCCATGATCAAGATTGGTCTAAAAAATGGTGTTCCTATAATTAATAGTATGCTACCTCAAATTTGTAAGTAGACTAGAAGGTTGATTTTTAGTTTGGAAGAAGTTAGAAGCATTTTAGTGTTGACTAGTTTGGATGCCTAGAAGTTAGGCTAGAAACTAGGGCTTAAGGAAATTCAGGGTTGTGGGTGTTTTGAAGCTCTAAAAATTTGGAATCTAGGAGTGATATGGGATATATTTTAGATTCTCGAGATTAATCATGGCATTTTTTGTAAGAATTTAAATTATGGGTGCAAAATAGGTTACTAGACGTAGAAGCCACGAGGCTTAATTACCCCTATGTGAAGAAAGTGAGTTTTATTTGGTTTTTGTTGTGACCAAAGTATGGAATAAGGTCAAGAAGGTTATGGAGGGTACCTAAAATAATAGTGGACTCCAAGGGAGTGAAGGGACAAGATCCTAAGTGATGATTAGAGTTCTAGAAGAGAGAAGGGAAAGTAGGTCTAGTGCTTAGTGGGAGATTAAGTCTACACCAGATCAACTACACCTAGGAGGCAAGTTGGGGGAAGAGCCTTGGAGGCTTGGATTGTTTGAAAGGACAAGAAATAAGAACCATTGGATGATTCAAGATTAGGACCTTAATTAGGTGTTCATTTTTTTGGAACCCTAGACTATCTACATCAAAGATATAGGGAAATGAATATGGTCAGATCTGATTGTTGGATGTCAATTGTCACCTTCATTTTCTTTTTCTCTTTTTCCTAAAGAATCTCTCATCTATACACAACTAAAAACCAAAACAAATCCCATTATTTGGCTCAACAAACTTGTCAAATATCTCTCTAAAATGATGAGAAAATCCCTTTGAATGGAACACCTATCTTCTTACAAAATCATTGCCAAAATTCCAACCAATGATTCGCAAGGAAAATTAATTGTGGTAGCATGATTCTTTCCAAGTTTAGAGACAACTCAAATCATCATTTTCACACAAATTGAATCTAAACTATTATGGAAGAAACAAGAAAATAGTTTGAGAAGGTTCTTATTGTAAAAAAATCTAAGAATAACTTTCAATGAATGATACCTTCACATATTTTGATTGATAAAAATAGAATCTACACTCTGAGACCTTTTTGATGGTATATAATAGTCCTATATTTGGATGAAAACTATGTCCTAGGTACTCATTTGAAGTTGCTGACTATATGTGTGCGCTCAAATCCCATTTGGAATTTAATACTCCATTTGAATCTAACTAGCCAGACTTATCTTGCATGTTGGTCCCACTTCCTTTAATACCCTTTTAATAATCCCCCTTAAATTTTATTTTTCTTCAAGCACGCACATATATGATGATATTTAATTTATACTCAATATTTAATACTAGCTAGGCTTTTTCCCTACAATTTTTGACCTAGTCAAACCTTTGCAAAACTAAAAAGGACATGTCTTACATTCTTATTGGGTCATCTATCCTCATTAGCAACTTTGTCATCATCCATCTTGGCACCTACCACATCACTATCATTTGGCACACTCTAATTCATTCACAGATTAACCACCTCACCACTTTGCACCTAGACTATGGAACATGTCAACATTATGCAATTTTGTAATGGTTAACAATCGAGAAAGTTTTTATTGCAACATAGAGATAATCATTCAATCTGTGCCATGTGTCAATATTTTCTTCATCATCTCTTGGTTTGCACTACCACATGGAAACCCATCATGGTGTCATGATGAAAACTTTGATCTACCACATTGATAGTGACATTGCAACCACTCACCACATGTATTCTCCTACCAAGTGACCTTCTTGGTTGGTGTGCTATGTAGCACCTTCTTATCGGTCTTCAGTTTGCATACATTATTGCCATGCCAATGCTTCCTTGGTCAAAATTATGTTATCATCACCCTCCAACTATACTCGAACCCACTCTACAAGACTTTCTCTATCTTCAAGTGCTCTACATTGGTATAAAAATGTAGGTAAAAACCAACTGACAATGAATGTGAGATATATGCCCTTTATTTTATCTACATAAATCTAGCGGGTGTGGGCTTTTCTTATTACTTCCCTTGCAAAATTTATACTTGTAACCTTAACTATATTAGAAGAAATGCAATTTCATATTGTGCTTCTAGTCATCTATTGGCATGAGAAAAGCAATAATATGCTCTTTGATTGGACAATGATTTCTAATGTGGATCAAGCCCTGCAAACTACTTCTCACCATTTTGCTAATCTTTTTCCAAATTACCAACCTTAGAAGATGTATTTGGAAATGATGCTTAGGTATCACTATCTTGAGCGAAGATAATCTTGCCAATGCATTGAAAATGAAAACTTATCTATTTAGAAATCACCCCAACAAGATTGACAACATTTAATGAGTGTTTCTTTTTCTCACTTTGTTAGGAAATAGAAGAGAAAAAAAACTAAAATAAAGCAAGAGAAATAGAGAAAATAATAATCAAACGCTAGCATTGGAAAAAACACAAAATGTACTTCACAAAAATTGGTTGAGTTTTATTGATTAATCACCAGCAACACTCACAACTTCAATAGTAGTAATATATTTTAAGATGAAACCACAGACAGAAATAAAAACTAAATACAAATATAACCAATAATAGAAAAATAATAGATTACACAAAAATGAACACAAGGCACCAAGATTTAACATGGTTCACCCAATCCCTGGGCTACTTCCACCAAACAGCAAGTCTAATCTTGTTACAATCCAGTTATTACAACCTGATTACAATTTGTAATCCCTTACCGCTCAATACCGCCATAAGAACCAATTTTGCATTACAACATAATAATAAAATACCTAACCCTAAACCCTTTTATACAAGTATTATTTTCCATTTTAGGGTATAATTAATAATTACATGTCAGCCCAAAATCTCAATAAAATCTCGATTAAATTATGGAGTATGTACAATAATTTCCTAATCAGTCACCATAATCTAACAATCTCCCACTTGGGGCTCCCAATGGTTCAAACCACCCTGGCCTCTACTATTCTTTTATTCATGTTCAATCTAGAAGACCAATCAAAATTAAAGAGGAGTTCAACTTCTCCCTTGTTACAACCTTTGTCAACATATCTGCTAGATTGTCATTTGTATGTATCTTCTCCAGGTTTAACTGTCCATCCTGCAGAGTTGAATTCTTTGCAAGATGAATGGCACTCTGACTATCTGTGAACAAATAATTATCCTTTTGAGGATGTCCCAATTCTTCTAAGAAGAACTAAAGCCATATCATCTCCTTGGTTTCCTCTATAGTAGCAACATATTCTGCCTCTATAGTGGATAGAGCATTAATCTTTTGTAACCTAGAAACCAAAATCATGGCTACTCCACCAACAGTAAAGACATAACCTATAGTACTCCACTTGGTATCAATATCCCCTACCAAATCTAAGCCAACATAGCCCTATAAATTAGTAGTAGAGCCACCAAAGTGTAAACAATTATTTGATGTTCCTCTCAAATATCTGAGAATCCACTTGACAACATTCCAATACTCAAATCTAGGATGACTCATATACCTACTAATGACTTCCACTACATGTGCAATATCGGGTCTAGTGCATACCATAGCATAGATCAAGCTTCCTACAGCTGAAGCATAGGGTACCTTGGAAATCTTATCCTCCTCTTCCTGTGTCTTAGGAAACATCTCCTTAGTCAATTTCAAATGACCAAGTAAAGGTGTTCTAACAGCTTTAGCATTCTCCATAGAGAAATGTTGCAACACCTTCTCAACATAATCAGCCTGAGATAGCATCAATATTCTATTTTTCCTATTTCTGGAACTGTTCATACCAAGGATTTTTTTTCCTGCCCCCAAATCCTTCATAGAAAATGCATGTGCTAATTGGCATCTCAGCCCCTTAATATGATCCATGTTAGACCCAGCTACAAACATATCATCAACATATAAACATAAAATAATGAAGCTATCATTGAATCCTAACTCTTAAAATAAACATAGTAATATGAATGACACCTATTATATCCATGCTCATGCATAAAACTATAAAATTTTAGATACCATTGCCGAGGTGCTCGCTTCAAGCCATATAAACTTTTCTTCAATTTGCACACTAAGTTCTCCTTACCTTTGACCTCAAAACCCTATGGTTGAGCCATATATATTACTTCATCCAAATCACCATGAAGAAAGGTTGTTCTAACATCAAGCTACTCTAAATGCAAATCTTGAGTAGCCACAAGACTTAAAATAGTACGGATAGAAGTCATTTTAACAATATGAGAAAATATCTCATCAAAATCAATTCCCTTTTTATGTGTAAATTCTTTTACAAGTAACCTGGCTTTAAATCTTTTCTTACCTTCTTCCTCTTCTTTCAACCTATAAACCCACTTATTCTATAAAGCCTTTTTCCCTATAGGAAAATTGCTTAAATCCCATGTCTTATTTTTCTACAAAGAGTCCATTTCATCTTTTATTGTAGACTTCCACTAAATCTTAGTATCCATCTACACAGCTTCATCATAACTTTCAGGTTCACCAGCATCAGTAAGTAAAATAGAATACAAAGATGGAGAAAATCTGTGTGGAGGTCTACTTTTCCTTGTTGACCATCTAACATTTACCGATGTATGTGGTATTTGTTGTTCTGGTTGTTGCCCATGATGAGGAATGGCTAGAACATTAGCTTTTGGAGTATGATCCAGCACTACATAATCATCTTTTTTCTTCTCATGTTGCTGCAATAGATCTTTATACAACACTTTCTCATTGAATATGACATCCCTAGTTCTTACAATTTTCTAATTTTCAAAATCCCAAAGCCTATAACCAAATTCATTAATGCCATATCCAAAAAATACACATTTCTTTGACTTAGCTTCTAGCTTGGTAATATTTTCAGAATCTATGTGAGTAAATGCTTCACAACCAAAGGTTTATAGAAAAGAATAACTCACCATCTTACCAATCTATGCCTCCTCTGGAATACCACAGCCCAAAGGAGTAGAGGGACCTCTATTAATCAAATATATAGTAGTATTGACAACCTCCGCCCACATGTATAAGGGCAACCCAACATGCAACCTCATGCTCCTTGCGCACTCCATTATAGTCTTGTTCAAACATTCAACCACTCCATTTTCTTGTGGAGTCCTTGAAACATGTTTCTATCTACGAATACCATTAGTGGAGCAATAATCTTCAAATTCATGACTATAATACTCACCACCATTATCAAATCTAGGATATTTTAATTTCTTACCAGTCTCATTTTCAACCAAGCATTTCTATTTCTTAAAAGTTTGTAATACATCAAATTTTGGTCTAAGGAAATAAACCCATACTTTTCTAGTTGCGTCATCAATAAATGTAACATAATAATGAGAGGCACCAAGGGAAGATACCTAAGCCAATCCCCATACATCTCTATGCACAAGCTCTAATTTCTCCTTTTTGTTTTCCTCCCCAGTCTTCACAAAACTCACTCTCTTTTGTTTTCCATACACACAACTTTCATAGAAATCCCTATTAACACATTTCAAACCTCGTAAAACTTTCTTTGAATGAATTACTTTGATAACTTTCTCACTCATGTGCCCAAGTCTATTACGCCACAACGTTGTATCAGAATCTACATTAGCTATTTGTTCTCCCTGCCCAACTACAACAATTGTTCCTGAACATTCATTTTTCTCTAAAACAATCAAAGTAGAAGGAACAATATGACCTATACAAAGATATTAGGTTCCTACTTTCACACCTTTTTCTACTACAACCTAACCTTTTGAAAGCTTCCAATTTTTATCATTAAAAATAACTACACAACCCTCATCACTGAGTTGCCCTACTGAAATTAAATTCTTACTCTGCCTTTGAACATGTCTTACCTCATGTAGTAGCCAATGATTCCCATTCTGCAACTTAATCATAATTTTACCCTTTCGAACAATTTGACAAGGTTCATTGACCCCCAAATAAACAAGCCCAAAATGCCCTTGGACATAATCAATGAAATAACCATTATTAGGTGTAGCATGAAATGAAGCACTAGAATCTAATACCCATGAATCATCAACACTTTCTAAAGAGAGAAGCAAAGCATTCTCTTCAAATTTGTTATTTACCACATCTGCCTCCTTATCTCCATCTGATTTATCTCCTTCATTTTGCTTTCGATTCCAACAATCTGTCTTTTTGTTCCTCGGTTTCCCACAGTACCAGCAATCATTCAGTCCTCTCGATTGAGACCTCTTCCCCTTTGACTTTCCTCTTGATTTCCCACGATTTCCAAAATTACTTCCTCTCTCAGTCATTTCGCCCCTACTTTGTGCATTTAGAGCATTTCCTGATGTAGATCCGGTCGTGAGGTTTTCCTATGAGTTTCCTCACTTAAAATAACATTGATCACGTCATCATATTTTAGGGTACTATATCTAGGAACAAAATTACTCATAGCCATTACCAAGCCATTCCATCTTTCAGGAAAATAACACAAAATCAAGAGAGCCCTAATGTTTTCATCAAAATTTATACCCACAGAAGATAACTGACTAGTAATAGTATTAAACTCGTTTAAATGATCTACAATAGATCTACCTTCAGAAATTTTCATATTAAATAAACACTTCATGAGAAATACCTTGTTTGAAGCAGAGGGCTTTTCATACAATGTTGCTAGGGTTTTCATCAACTCTTCTTTCATCTTCGCTTTTGTAATATTAAATGCCACTGATGGTGCCAGACATAACCAAATGATTCCAAGTTCCTTTCTATCCAAAATATCCCATTCGTCATTTGACATATTTCCCTGATTCTTGGCTTTGCCTTCCAACAGCTTCCATAAATCCTTCTGATACAAATAGTCTTACATTTGTATCTTCCATAACTAGAAGTTCTACCCATTAAACCTATCAACCCTTAGCTTACCCTCATCTGCCATCGCTCCCACTCAACTGTGAGACTCCCACTTAACTGTAAGACTTTCCTACAAAGGATAACTAAAAGACAACCTTGCTCTGGTACCACTTGTTAGGATTAAACCATGGAAATAAATAAAATCTACATGCAAATATAACCAATAATAGAAAAATAATAGATCACACAGAAATGAACACAATGCACCAAGAGCTAACGTGGTTCACCCAATCCCTGGGCTATGTCCACCAAACAACAATATAATTACCCTAGACCTACTAAATCTCTACACAGCTCATGCGTTTCTCGTGGCAAGATTTTTGTGAGTATGTCATCTAGATTCTCATCAGTATGGATCTTATCCAAGTGCAATTTTTCTTCCTCTAGCACTTTCCTGATCCAATTGTACCTCGAGTCAATGTGCTTGGTTTGTGAATAAAATGCTATATTTTTTTCCAAATGATTGGCACTCTAGCCATCGAAATATAATGCATATTTATCTTGTTTTACTCCTAAGTCTTTAAGGAAGAACTATATCCATAACATCTCTTTGTGAGCTTCTGTCGTAGCTACATATTTAGTGTTTTTTTTTTAGAGGGTCACAACATTTTGTAGTCTAGATAGCTATGGTGACCCAAAATCCTTCCAAATGGAAAGCAAAATTGGGGTGGGGATGATACCCACAAGCTTTAGTACTATAGTATAAAGTTGGCTAGTTAGGGCTTATAACTGATCACTTCTGATGATTTTCCCTATTATGAGAAATAAGGACTACTAGGTCCACCTTGTTAAAGGATTCAAAAAACATACAATGAACTATGCACTTGATAAAGAGATACACCTATTAGGATGAACTAGTGGTTGATCTTTGATCTACAACTTTGATTTGCTGGTTGAGATTGCTTTGAAGTATAATGATCACCTTGATGTGATAGATAAATCTTTGATGCTCCTTATAATGCTTGTAGCCTTCTTAATTCACACTTCTACTCATATGATTTCTTTCTATTTTTTGTTCTTATAATGTTTTGATGTGATACAATACATTACATATATATCAATCCAAACTACAATTCATCAAAGTTGGCTACAACACAAGTTTCACCAAAATACACAAAGTCGACTCAACTGTTGGCACTCAAGTTCTAAAGATAGACTGAGTGGGGTTTTGATACTCAACAACCATTTTAAAGACTCAGTATCATCATGCTCTCAGTAGATGTAAAATCTTGGTTCATACTAATCAATTTCAAGTATTCTAAACTTGGTCAACACTAGTGGCTAGATGAATACTATGAAACTTGGCATATAAACTTAATCACTTTGTTGACATTGCATGGCTTGATCAACACTAATACTATGAGCTCAATATAAAATAAATCACTTGGTTGACACTTCTTGGCTCTGTCAACAATGGATTCACATCACTAATATTGCAAACTTGGTAAACACAGGAGACCATGATTGACACTGTGCAACTCGATTAATACTATGAAGCTCGATTTGTATTGTTACTTATCAACTCAATAGATACTACTCAATGTGAACTAAATACTCATTCTAGAACTTTGTAGCAACTATAGAACTTGATATAAATTAGATTACTTGGCTAATACTATAAATTTCAAGATAAGCTTAGTACCTACTAACCATTTGACTAAGTGTGAATCACTAATAAAGAAACTTGACCATAATGTCAATCATTTCATCCTATAGAGGCTCTTCTTCAACCTACAAACCAAATTCTCTTTACCTTTTTCATTGAATCCTTCTATCTACTCCATATAAATCTGTTCCTCCAACTCCCCATGAAGAAAGGTTTTCTTACCATCTAATGGCTCACATGTTAGTATATGATTGAAAAGATCATTTGAATTGAAAGATTGCTAAAACAAGACAGTTTTTTTTCAATCACTATTTTGTCATTGATATCAAAACTGCTACATGATAGTAAGATAGTTTCTTAAATGTTTCAAGCACTATCACTTGATTGATGAGGAGGATTCGATCAACAAGATGTAAATAAAGTACCTAGAGAGAGTTATTATTATGTATTGAAGTGTAAGAATTAGTTAAGACAGTGGTAACATAATATATTGATGATTTACTTTGAGGTTATAAAATGAATGGGTACATTAAGAAAGTTCAGAAGAAAAAGGTTGGACAAAGTTCATTTGCTAAGATTGACCAAGTTGATAGAAGGCGCCAAGCAAAGTTAGTGCCAGCTAAGCAATAAGTCAGCGGGAGACGAGTGAAAGCAATTTCTAGTGGTTATTGACTAAGCTAATAGGTGTCAAGAAAGTTAGTTGATGCCAAGTAATTTTAAGTTCATGCCGAGCACTAGTAAAATCCAATTGATGCCAAGCCATTTTATAGTAGATGCCAAGCAACACAATATGTGTCGAGCATCAGTAAATTGATAATGCTAAGCTACTACATTATGAAAAAGATCAAAGATTTGCTAATTAAAAGCCAAAAAGTTTATTTTCTTGGAACTTGTAAATTAGGAGGAAGATAATATTGATGATCTAGAGGCACATAATCTTATGTACATCATTTTGAACGCAAATTCAAATGGATTCTATGAGAAGTTTCTAGAAAATACAAGATATGGGGTAGATACATTGTATCTTACTTAATCCATCTAGAACCCTAATTTTTGAGATAGATACTGAGTGGGAGAGGATTTCTAATTTCCTATATGTAGGAGTGTTTGGTCATGAAGAAAAGTGAGATAAGGGTCAAAAGTTGGAGAGTTTTGAATGTGAATATCAAACAAGGAGAAGGAAGAGGGTTTGCTTCATTAAGTGACCCTACAATGGCAAGCTAAGCAAGAAAGCCAGAAGAGGATGAATGCTTGAAGGCTGAACAAGCTATTCGAGTTGCAAAGATTGGAAGCTATTGGCGCTCAAAATTGCATGGTCAATTTTGAGCACCATTGAGAAATTCAGGCCTATAGATGCTTTGTGAAGCCTATATACCTCACTGTTGAGTTAATGCATAAATGGTGTTTAATGTTTCTAACACCTTCCATTAAGCCTGTCTACCTATTCCATGAGGTCAAATCATCATTCTGAATCATTTGGTGAAGTCTCGTTTTAAGCTTGTGTCAAATCTGCATTTTTACCCTGTGTCAAACAGTGACAGGAGGTTGTGTTTGTCATCGAATAACTTGTACCCAAAAATGTGCTAGGACTCATTGCTTTGGGAATGTCTAGTATCCATACCTGAGAGCCTATGTTTCAGATTTTGAGCCATTTCGAGTTTGTTTGACTAGGTTTTGAATCCCTGTTTGACATGTTGTAACTTTTGACCAGTTGACTAAAATGCCAAAATTCCTTTTGCATTACATTGTAGACATCAGACACTTCCTATGCTTCAATGTTCAAGTCTTGAAGAATCCATTTGACTAGTTTTCAAATGTGATTCCAAATGGAATTTCTAAAGTTTTACTAGTGTCAGCATTTGCAGATTTATCAAAAGCCCTGTTCGTGATGTTATAACTCCCAATCTGTGATTGGTTTAATCGAATGGATTGTACCCCTGTGTTGTCCACTGAAAATTCTTCAAGTGTGTCAATTTGCAAGCTTTGACGAATCCATTTGCACACTTTTCCAGGTCAATTACATTTGCAAAAAAAAAAAAAAATCATTTTCTGCCATTGTTTCAGTCTGCAAAATTCTGAGTAGCCTGCTTTGAACGCCTGTCATTTGTGCCCAGTTATTTGTCATGAGCCCAAATCACATATTCATAATGTCCTCATGATAGAGAATGAATGCCCCAGTTTTTATTTCCCCATGTGCTCATTTGCCTAGTTTTCAAAGCCAAATCCAAACCCATTTCTAGCTTTTTGACGTGTTTATTTACAAGTGAATTTAAGTTGGCAACTTTGGGGGTCGATATCTTTTGACCTCGATGTTGTTATGCTACGAGATCTGACAGGAGTATTGAATGTGTCAAAGAGATGATATATCTTGAGTTTTAGTGTTCTGTCAGATGTTTGAATTAGTTCTTAAGACCAGCCTATAGGCCCTATCATTAGAAAGTCACAAGTTCTCAAAGACCAGAATAAATGTGTTTTTAATGATCAATTTGTGGTCAAATTTGATTCCAGTCAATTTGAGAGGGTCTGTGGATCAGTCTACAGATCAGTTGTCCATAGAAAAAAAAAAAATTTAGCCCGACCCGCTTTTGGGGTCCGATTGATCAGATTCATAAGACGTTTTGGGGATTGAATTGGTCTTTCCTTGATTATGTTTGAAGATCTGAAACAAAAGGGAAGTTTTTATTTTCTCACATTGTGATCTGAATTTTTGGCTTTCTTAAATCAAAATATAGGTGGACTTGTTTTCAGACATCTTTGTGAGAAATGAGGATCACTCATGTTCCAAAGGTTATAAGGTTATAAACGCCATAGGTCAAATACTAAATGTGGATGCTCTTATAAATCACTTGGATAATCTTTCATGTTCCTTTTGAGATAAACTTAATAGTGGGATATCTTTATCTTCTTCCAGATTGGTATCCCCAATGCAAGCTTCCTTTTTTCTTTCCTTTGTGTCTACAAGGCATTGGATGGCAGTGTGCATGATAAAATGTCCGAGGAGAGTGTGTGCCTACTATTGAGAGCTGCTTGATTCAAGCCTGTTCCAATTAAATTTAAGGATGTGGTTGAAGAGAATGATGAACACTATTACACATCAAATTTGCAATTGGGTAATCGACGTTTGGATGATGATCGATATGTAAGGGCAGGGGCTGGAGTTAAATGGGACTTCATGAAAGAATAAGGTGTCCACATCAAGGAAGAGGCTACAAAAATCAAAAAAAATCGTAGGCAAGTTAATAGAGACTGCTAATATAAAAAAGGAGACATGCCCATAAGGATTCAAAGTGCAGGATCGACAAAGACAATCCACGCAAATGAGAAGGGAAGATGCATTTGCAGGCATTCAGCGATATTAAAAGAAGACGCTCAGCGGATCACAAAAGAAAGCCATCCATTAAAAGGATCACGCAGTTAAAAGCAAGTGAAGTCAGTGACATAAAAAAAGAGCAGATATCCTCATATAGACCAACTCATTTAGGCAGAACTCATGCAGTCTTGGACAGACAGACCATTGTCCATGCAATAAAAATGGAGAGCCTAGCCACATTGTACAAGACACAAGAGTCCAAGGTAGTGCTGAAGGAAGTAGGAAGGCATCAGGGATGTGCTGCACCATGTCATAGAAGATTACCAAACAAGCTAGAGCAACATTGAAAAAAGAAACAGTGGAGACTCATGCAGAGTTTAAAGCAATCAAATAGCGTACAGGATGATGAGGTTCAGGTTGTAAGAGGCATGTTCAAAGGAAGAGAGGGGAAGGTAGTCCAAGCTGATAGCATAGCAGAAAGTGAAATCCACGCATTAGAGGAACTCTCCCATGCATACAAAAACAAATCCATGCCATACAATGTCGCAGTCGGACACCGACACAAAGGAACACGTAGAAAAAATGTGTGAAGGCATAAAAAAAAATCACAGCATATACAAAGGAGCTTGTGCCATAAAAGAAAGAGGTAAGCCATCCAACGCATGAAAAGAAAATAGAGCCGCTGAGGAAGGTAGACCAGAGGTAGACATGGCAGATCACGCCATTAAAAAGGTGCTCCAACATTTTCAAAACTCTCCACGCAATAAAAAAGAAAGACTGCAATATAACAAAGAAAAGCCATAGGTGAAAGACAAAATAGCCATGCAGCCATAGAAAAAATGCAGCACAGTGGAGGAGACGAGTGATATCAGGGGCAAGAAGAGGGGATTTGTGCATGTGGTGGGGAATGAAAGAGGTCACTTGGTTTTGGAAGTGGTGGGATAGCATGCCTTTCTCTTTGACGACGATTCTACGGCTACCTTTATCAATTCAAAGGAGACACGCCAGTAAGCGACAGTTAAACAGAGGAAAAAAGTTTGTCCCACATTGTTTGAGTGGGAAGAATTTAAGTTTTTTTAAATAGTAAAGCACGCTCCATAAAATGTGAATTGAAGGCAGAGGCTTTTGAGAAGCCGCAGGTCAGAGGGTGGGGCCCATGGTTGGATAAATGACATCAAATTTAATGACATAAGCAAAATTTCAAACGAAGCTGTGCTCACAATGACATGGTGCTAAAACTCAAATTGCAATAGATTGCACCACATGGCTGCATTCGACGACGTGCATATCCTCGCATTATGAAGTTTTAGGTAGTTAAGTAATGCTCACAATGACATGGTGCTAAAACTCAAATTGCAATAGATTGCACCACATGGCTGCATTCGACGACGTGCATATCCTCGCATTATGAAGTTGTAGGTAGTTAAGTAATGTAGGGAAGCGCACATCTTCGCATTATGAAGTTGTAGGTAGTTAAGTAATGCGGGGAAGCGCATTTTTGACAAGTGGCAGGAGGGCTTGCTCAGCGATGACAAGATAGGTGACGTGGCTGGGCCAAGGGTGAGGTAAGTGGGTGATAAAGAAATTGGCCGACCAATCAAGCATTGCCACGTGGCAGTCCGGGTGGCACCAAGTGGGCCCAAAAAAGAAAAGAAAAGATTGAGAGTGAAAAAATAAAAATATTTTATTTTTTCCTAAAAAGCATGGGGCCACGTTAATTTTAGTTTTCAAAGTTTTTAATGCTAAAGTTAAACTTTAGAATCTTTCAATTTTTCAAAATTTAAAGTATCAGAAGTGTAGACCAAGGGAATGCCATGCTAGGAAGGCATTTTTCAAATTGAGATAACATGAGTTTCTGGAAGGCTAGATATGCCTTATCATATATCGTCGAAATTGTGAAAGTCAAAATTTTTTGATTCCAAGGTTAGTTTCTACACAAAAATCCTTCGGTTCAAGTTACACGAGGTTTTCTATTAGGTACCTCAATTGCAACCATTTTCAAATGAGAGTTTAGTTTGGATTTTAGCATGGAAATGACCTGAATACGGTTAAAAGGCGGTGAAAATGAAGTTTGAGGTGATTTTAACCATTTTCAAATCAGTTGAATCTCAATTTCATTAGTATTTCATTGAGGCAAATCAGATATTTTAGTGAATCAAAAGGCTTTCATCATTTGAACAAAGATATTTTCCAATCAGTTAGAGTGTAATGATGAAACAAGATCATATCAGATGGGTAGAGAGATGAAAGAGGTGATTCAGTTGAGAGAGATTGAATTCCCAGTGGACAGATGTCAATTTCAGATTCAATCTAGGAATTCGTCCTTGTCTATATCTTTCCCTTTCTTTCTCATTTGAGGGGTTCCATCTTTTTATGACTGAGAGACCATTCATGGTTCCAATCTTGAGTTCTCTCAGATCTTTGATACCATTTTTCTCAGTGATTCTTCCTATTATGAACAACATATTGTATTCCTTTTGAGGCATTTTGTATTACACAGTCATTCTATGTGTATCTTTTGAGTTTTTGTATACAGATGTTGTATTCTTTTCAATGAAATTAATACAAAGAGCCTCATCTTTTAGTTTCATTATGATTCTCATCTCCTGTTGTTGTTATTTGTAATGTTCTGTGTTTAAGAACTAAGAGATTGAACCTAGTTACATCCCCTTAAGGTTGTATATCAGAATAGATTTGTTGTTGGAACAAAGCTCCAAGTAAATGCTTGTTTATACTAATAGGATTGCAGGTTACACCAAAAGGATATCACCATAAGTACGAGAGTTTTAATGAATATTGATGTTTGTTCGCAAGTCAAGAAGATAGACCATATACCTGAATATATGAGCATATTTTAGGTATCCATCTGTATGTGAATATTCAGTTAGTGCCCAATGGATAAGGGACTAGTCAGCTTGAAGGATGCATGTTCTTTGTTATTGCATACCTAGTTGTGCTGAGAAATCAAATCAAAATGAATATTATTTTCCCATTTTATGTTTTGAAGAACTATAAGTGTAGGCCATGGCTTATTTGTGGTTACTTTCCTTGGTTATTATTAGCTACTGTGATCAGGAGATTTACTAGCAAATTGAAGAAGAATATTGACCATATCTGCTATAGAGGGTAGTCTTGTAATGAAGTATCAAGATAAATTAGACAAATCCCTCAGGTTTGCCCACCTTGGCTTTGCAGAGCCTAAAGTGAAGTGAGTCCTGATATGACTCTGTTAATTGGCCTAGAACTAAGATTTAGCCTTGTTGAATATAGGATTTAGCTCGTCCTTAGTCATATTCCTAGTCTTTGTTTCTTGGTATTAGTTTTAAATCTACTTGGTATGTTCTTTACCAAAAAGAACACCAACAGAAGCCAAGAAGAGTTGAGGACTAAATAATGATCTATAATCTACATGTAAGGTTGTAAGTTGTATCAGATCAAACATATACTATTACTTTCTAACAATTGTATTAGATTTGGATAAACCCTTTAAAGAGAGGTTGACTTAACAGTCATTGAAAAATTCTTTAACAGGGTAGCATTCCAAGTGAATGACCTAAAGTCCTCTAACAAGCCTCATTTTTAATAGGGTGATTAAAATCTATTAACTAGGTCACATTTAATAGTGTGTGTTGTAACCTTTAACAAGGTTGGCCTTTAACAGGGCAACACATCATAAGAGTGAAAAAGGAGTAGCATGTTACTGGTGATTTTTCCCAAATTTGGTTTCCACATTAAATCATTGTGTAAAGTATACTAATGGATATGTTATGTTTTATGCTTTATACTTTTGCATGTTAATGTTACAACAACATATTAGTTTAGGTTAACACATAATGAATGCATGCATGGTTGAGAAAGTTTTAAGGGTTGACTGAATTGTGAAAAGTTTTCTTTTGTACATCTAGACCTTGTATAACTAATTCACACACCCCCCCCCCCCCCCACACACACTTTATAGTTATTCTAAAAGAATTCCAAGAATTGGTATCAGAGCACAGTTGCTTAACAGGATTAGTTTTAAGGTAATAAAAGCATAAAGATTAGGATGTCAAAAAGAAAGGTACCCAAGCTGAATAGAGATAACTTCTCTACTTGGAAAGGTTTGGTGAAGCTACACCATGGAGGACTTGGGGTTTATACACAATCTTTCATTTTAGTAGAACATGTTGTTCTAGTAGGAGCCCTTACTATTGAAGATTTGAAGAAAAAGAAAGAGCACAATCAGGCAATGTTGGAAATTGCCTCTACCCTAAGCTATGTTGAGTTTGATGATATAAAAGACCTGAAAAGTGCAAAGCAGATGTGGGATGCCCTACACATCATCTATGGAGGAGAAAAAAATGTTCAAAGAGCCAATTCAGAGAGCCTCAAAGGTAAGTTTGATGACATGAGAATGGAAGAAGGTGAAAACATTGCTCAATATATTTCTAGAATAAAAGAAGTTGTTAGTGCAATAGAAGGTGCTACTAGTAAAATAGATGATGATACTATATTAAGTGGAGTCTTGAGAACACTATTGCCTGTGTATGCCATCAGAGTGTTTGCAATCCAAGAATTAAGATGTATGCCAGGAAATGATCTAACCATTGAAGGTCTAGCAAGAAGACTCACTGCTTTTGAGTTATCTAATTTTGATAACTATAGGCTAAAGAGGATTGAATCAGCTTTTAAAGAAAAATTACTACTAAAAGATTCTAAGGATGTAAAGTCAAAGAAGAAAAAAAGAAAAAAAAAATATGCAACCATTGACAGCAAAATAGATGAGGAAGACATTGAACAATTGGAAATGTTGATGGCAAGAAGATTTCACAGAGGAAAAGGTAAATTCAAAGGTAAGTTGCCTATCATATTAATTAATTTCAATGAAGTTGGCCATATTACAACAATATGTATATAGAAGAAGAACTTGAAAGAGGGGAACAAGCACAAAAATAGAAGAGAAGATGATGGAAGAGATTATAGAGATAAAGACAAGAAGTCATGCTACATTATTGATGAACATAACTCTGATGAAAATGATGATGAAGTGGTATATGTTGCAAGGAAGGATGAATTAGATGAGGATGAGGCTACTGTACTTATGATTTGTGTGAACAAGAATGAAAAATGGGTCATTGATAGTGGATGCTCACATCACGACTGGTAACAATAGTAAGTTCATTACCTTAACCTTTTATTATTGAAATAGTATAATATTTTGTAATGATGCACCATTTTTAATAAAAGGAAAAGGGTCCATCAAACTCAAAGACAAGATTTCATGTGACAATGCTTATTATGTTGAAGGATTGAATTATAACTTGTTGAGTGTGTCACAATTGAATAATTTGGGATGCAAATTTGAGTTTGAAAATAAATTAGCCAAGATATATGATATTAATGGAAACTTGATTGGAAAAGGAGATCAACCTAGCAGTAATCTATTTTATTTGGATATAGAAGATACTACTTGTGTTATTGCAAAATTTGATGATGTATGGCTTTGACACAAAATATTATGCCATGTTAACTTTGATAATCTAGTTAGTATCAGCAACATGAAAAGAGTTAGAGGATTTCCTAAGTTGAAGAAACTAGAAAATATAATGTGCAAACAATGTCAGCTAAGCAAGATGACAAATTCAAGCTTTAAAAGTAAAACTTATACCTCTAAGGAAATACTTGAAATTGTTCATACTAACTTGTGTGAACCTATTAAAGTGCAAAGCTACAAAGGAGATAGGTATATAATGTTTCTTGTTGATGATTAATATAGAATGATGGCAATCATGCTTTAGAAAAAAAAATTAGATGCTTTTCAAATGTTTAAATGGTATCTAGCAAGAGTTGAGAAAGAAATATGTAAGATCTTCAAATTCTTGAGATCAGATAGAGGAGGTCAATTCACTTCACATGAGTTTGAGATGTTCTACAATGATAGATGAATCAAGAGATAGACATCAGCACCTAGGACCCCTCCACAAAATGGAATTGCTGAAAGAAGAAATATGTCTGTAATGGATTGTACTAGAACACTCATGATTGAGAAAAATGTTTCTCTAAAATACTGGAGAGAAGATGTAAGTACTATAGTATACACCTTGAAACATGTGGAAGTAAAGAAAGATACTTACTCAACACCTTTTGAGCTATGGTACGGTCATCCACCTAATGTAAAATATTTTAAGCTATTTGCAAAGAGAAAGGAAGGTATATTCTTTGGTTACTCCACAAGAAGTAAAGCTTATAAGTGTTTGATTACTAACATTCACAAATTGTGGAAAGTGCAAATGTGAATTTTGATGAGTTTACAGAAGCACATGAGGCTAAAACTACAAAAGAACCAAAGGATTACAAGATATTTGTATACTATTATGAAGGAATGCCTATTGAAGAAGATGCTACAAATCATACAACAAACTAGCAGCAAGTTTCAACAATTTTCGAGTCACATCCTATGAATGTCAAGTTGCATTCAGATGTCGAGTTACAAAATGAAGAGAATGTAAAATTTGACTCTGAAATTAGCACACATGAAAGAGATGCTAAAGCACTTGATAGAGATGTTGAAGCTGAGAGATAGAATGCAGTTACAAGAACTGAGCCAAGACTATTTAAATATGTCAAAAGACACCATCCTATAGATCAAATCATAGGAAACAAAGATGCAAGACTAGTGAAAAGAAATAGGTTGAGAAGTGAATCTTGTATGTTAAGCATGAAGGAACCTAAGATAGTAAGAGATGCATTCGAAGATGATGATTGGTACAAGGCTATGGAAGAGGAAATTCAGCAGATAGACAAGAACAAAACTTGGAGCCTAGTTCCTAAACCAGAAGACAAGAATATTATTGGCACAAAGTGGGTATTCAAGAACAAGTTATATGAGAAGGGAAAAGTGATAAGAAACAAAGAAAGATTAGTTTGCAAAGAGTATGCACAAGAAGAAGGAATGGACTATGGTGAAAACATTTGCCCTTGTTGCAAGAATGGAGTAAGAATTCTTCTTGCTTATACTACAAATAAAGGTTTCAAAGTTTATCAGATGGATGTTAAGTCTACATTTATGAATGGTATATTAGAAGAAGAGGTTTATATAGAACAACCAAAAGGGTTTGTGGATAAAAAAAATAATAACATGGTATGTAGACTGTACAAAGCCCTATATGGATTGAAACAAGCACCAAGAGCATGGTGTGAGAGACTTCATACTTATCTTGTTAAGATTGGATTTGAAAGGACGGATGATAATGAAAATTTGTACATGAAGATAGATAAAGAAAAAGGTATAGTGTTATCTAAAATATTTTTTGATGACATCATATTTGGAGGAAAAGATGCTCTATGTAAAGACTTTGCAAATAAGATGAAGCAAGAGTTTGAAATGTCAATGTTTGGTGAGATCAAATTCTTTGTGGGATTACAAGTTTATCAAATGAAATATAGTGTATATATCACTTAGTCAAAATATTTCAAGGAGATATTGAAGACATTTGGACTTGAGGATTCAAAACTAGTAAGTACACCTATGGAAACAATACTCAAGATATCAAAGAATGATGATTTAGTTGAGGTCAATCAAACATTATACAAATCCATGATTAGAAAATTGCAATGTGTAGTACATAGTAGACCTAATATTGCATTAGCTATGGAGATAGTTGCTAGGTTCTCTACTGATCCTAGAGAGAATCATTTGATGGTCGTGCAAAGAATAATGAGATACTTAAACGGAACAGAATAGTATGGTTTATACTATAAGAAGAATGAAAACTTTGAACTAAAAGCCTACATTGATGCTAACTAGGCTAGAAATATTGATGATAGAAAGAGCACCAATGGAGGAGCATTCTTCTTAGGCAGAAGACTTGTTACATGGACTAGCAAGAAGCAGAGTTGTACTTCCCAATCTACTGTTGAAGTAAAGTATGTTGCTACTACTATTAATTGCACAAATATTGTATGGATCAAATACCTACTAAAAGGAATGGAGGAAGAGATCATTGAACCAGTGACACTTTTTTGTGATAATACAAGTGCTATAAATATATCAAAGAATCTTGTAATGCATACAAAGAAAAAGCACATTTTAATAGAGTATCATTATGTAAGGGAATTGGTTCAAGACAAAGAGGCGAAGATGGAATATATTAACACAAAGGAGCAAACTGTTGATATTTTCACCAAAGCATTACCTAAGGATGCTTATGAGTATTTGAAACGTAAATTAGGGGTGATACCCCTATCAAAGGCTATGTAAAAGATAGAGGAAGTATCTGTTGTCACTTAGGTTTTCACCCTTGTCCAAGGCCTATGCGCGAGGACAACCTAGTAAAACATAGAAACAACCTCCAAGCTGTGGGACTTGAACTACAAGGTTGAGTCTCCGGAGAAGGTCGGCTTCCTCTTACTGTTAGGGCGTGCCTATCTATTCTAAAAAGGAAAAGGGAGAAAGAGAGCACTAAAGCAAATCTACCTAGTCTAATCTAAGGCGATGATGCACCAAAACGGAGTGTTCAGACTCATTTCTGCCCATATATGCACTACGGAACTAGGGTAACATCCAAATTCATACATTCATTCGGACTTATATCGACCAATAACCACATATAGATTAGGAAACCA
Source organism: Cupressus sempervirens (assembly GCA_028749045.1). NCBI lineage: Eukaryota > Viridiplantae > Streptophyta > Pinopsida > Cupressales > Cupressaceae > Cupressus > Cupressus sempervirens. Next base: position 896,081,991 of record CM053787.1, read on the forward strand.
ACTAAATAACACCAGGAACAGAAGATTTCACTTGTATATTATTCAATAGGCCAAAGATAGATACAGTATGCAGACCACTGATCTCAACAATACGTCAATGAGAGGTAAAACGATACACATAGACATTAATGGCTAAAAGAGATGATACAGGATGCTTATCTAGCTCAAAGACAAAGGGATTTTTACCCTGCAAGTCTGCAAGCAGTAGCAGAGAAAATTAGGGAGAGTCGACCCTTACAAAATGTACAAAATCTGCCTTTATAGTTCAGGCGTAACTAAGATCTTTTTGGCTGAAATGACCCTGCAACTACCTGCCATTGAGTACCATGGAAGACAATCATGGAAAAAATCTCCAAAAAATTTGATCTCTTTCGCAAATAATGTCTTGAGAAGACTGAAAACAGTGTCATAACTACGCTCCAACCTGGTAGATGGATCAACGGGTAGGTGGAGTGTCATTCTGTGTTTTACATTTACTCTGGTAGGTCAAGATTGATCATGGAGATCAGATCGCACGACAAAATTGATTATCCTCACCTCCTGGTTCATGAATTCATCGAGGTCAAAAGGTCAACCGGGCTCCCTATGCATCAACTAGGCTGCGCGGGCCAATTGCATTTCTTTATTTCGCCACCTAGAGGTCCTCCTACGGTCGACCACCCTTCATTAGACTAACTGCACCACCCTGAATACTATCATGATGGTGACAGTTACACTAACCACCAACCGCCATCCTAGACTATGCCGACAGGACGCGTGTCGACAAGGCGTTGTGTCGCCAACATAACCCTCGCACATCTCCGCCATAGCACGATGGTGCCTACCGTCGATCGGCCTCGATCCAACGATCATGGAGACTTGTCATTCTACAACCTCTTCCCTTGTAAATCACTAGGCCCACGACACATGTGGCACTTCCTCATTGGTCTGACAATCGCTTAGTCCTTACTGCGCCAGCTATATGAAACATGGTTCCACCAAGACACGTGGCGCACGGGCGCTAACTCGCTATCATGAAATTCATGCAGTTTCTCGATGGCGAGATAGCGCCCACTGTTAATCCCTGTAGATCTGATGGTGTAGAACCCACCTCTGCAACGTGTTGGTTGCATCAAGAAACTGGTCCCACGATATGTCCATGCCCTGACCTGGCATATGTGGCAATTCCTGATTCGCCATGGACCCTCCAATCCGCAACTGGGCCCATCCTGTTTGGCACCACCTCGGCGATGCATCCTGGTGAGACTTGACCCCACCGACACGTGGCAAAAGGGCGCCAAGTCGCTATGCTAAAAAACTCGCAGCTTCGCCATGGCAAGATGGTGCCTACCGTCGATCCTTTGCAATCCGATAGTCACAAAACTCTCCCTCCTGTGATCCTCCTTTTTTTGTGATTCACTGGGCCCGTTGATATGTGGCGTCTCCTTGTTGGTCTGTTGGTCACTTAAATCTAACTGCACCGGCAGCATGGAATGTGGCCCCACCAGGAGACGTGGTGCATGGGCGCTATGTCGCCGATGTTAGCTCTCGAGCAGTTCTTTGATAGCGAGACAACGCTAGTCGTAGATCCCTGCGAATCTGATGATTGTGAAGACTCACCATTCGTGCTGAGACTACTGGGCCCATTGTATGCCGTGCATTGACTCATACACATGGCACCTCCTTATTTGGTTCGATGAAGACTAGCTGGCAACCCAAGACCTGATCTACAGAGTGACCACGTGTCTGCTAGGCGCCATGTCGCTATGCGGAAATCGAGGCCAAATTCCCATAGCGCCATAGCACCCACTGACAGTGTGCCCTGAGATTTATGTGTGTCCCCATCTGATTCGCCATGCTGACTGCGCTTGCACAGTACTCGCTGGGACCCCTTGTCTGATCATTTCTTGCCATGGTGAACTTTTCGCTTGGGCGCTATGTCGCTATCAGAAAATGCATGGGTTTTCCGTTGGCGCCATAGCGCCTTGCTATGTTTTTGAAACCTCTAGGCCGTGAACCTGTCTGCCTGCTGCCATGAAACCTCTGACCTACTGTACTCTACGACCTACGACTGGACCCATCCCACTCATTACCATATTTGTAACTGCACCACACCTTGGACAACACCTGGCGATCCTTGGTGAGACCTGGTCCTATCGATCTACGTGGTGGGTGGTCGCCATGTCACTATGATAAAATCCGCACATCTTCGCCATAGCGAGATGGCGCCATCCATTGATGCGACCAAATTCGACGATCGTGAGGACTCATCGTACCTCATGCTTCTGCCCTCCATGTCGATACACCTGGCATTGCCTTGAGACACGGCCCCACCTGACACGCGTCACCAGGGCACGATGTCGCTGTCATAACCCTCACGCAACTCCTCCATAGCGCGATGGTGCTTACCGTTGAACCGAGTTGATCCAATGGTCGTGAACGTAAGCCTCGACTATGTTAGCCATGCCGAGAGGAACTCTGACCTGGCACACGTGGTTCCTTCTGATTTTTCACCGCAACACCTGATTTTGCTGGTTGTTGAAACTCGCTGCTATGAATATTTCCACCGGGCGCTATGTCGCTATGGAGATTTTATGGCCGATATGCGATAGCGACATAGTGCCAAGGGCATAGGGAACCTTTTCTGACCCGCAAAATGTCAGACCCACCCCTGCAACGTGTCATCAGGGCATCATCGCGCTATAATAAATATCATACATTTCCCTTATAGCGCGATGGCGCGAACCGTTGGTCTGCTTAGATATGACGGCCAGAAACTTGCAGGTTGTAACATTAAAACACTTACTTTGAGACTAACCGTTGAATAAACCGTGCGTTTGAATCTAAATCCTTGGTGGTAAAACCAGAGGTAATAGTATCTTGCATCAAACAAGCTGACACTCATTTCATACACATTGATGCAGTGGATTTACTTTAGGAAATTGTCTAAAATAATCACAAGAGTTGGAATTCCAAAATCAATCACAAGCAAGATGATAGAGGGAGAAAATTGAAAAGCCTATAAAAGCTTATATCAGCATATATCAAGATGTGAAGAGTTGAGTATATGTCTTTGTCATTGTTGTCAAAGAGGGAGAAGTGCATACTGATCAAGTGCATACTAATCAAGAAGGAGAAAATTAGAAGGATCAAAGACTTGATAAAAGCTAAAAGTCAAGGGACAAAGCAATAAATAGAAAGAAAGTGGAAAATGAAAGAGAGAGATATTGATATTCATATGTTCTGATAATCCATGATAGAATTAGAGGGAGAATTTGTGTGTTATATTTCGTAATCTAAGAAGGAGTTGGTGATAGAGGGAGAATTTTTATTCACAAGCTTTCTTTTTGGTATTGCATTATTGTTTTAACCTAGTTAGTTTGATAGAACAAGGTGTTCATCATTTGTTTGATTGGCTGATCAGTTTGGTTTGCCATCAATGCCAAAGAGGGAGATTATTGGTATATGATTGAAAAGATCATTTGAATGGAAAGATTGCTGAAAGAATATAGTGTTCTTTCAATCATTGTCTTGTCATTGATGTCAAACCTGCTACATGAAGTAAGATAATTGCTTAAATGTTTCATGCACTATCACTTAGTTGATAGATGAGGAAAATTTGATCAATGAGATGTAACAAAAGTATCTAGAGAAAGGTTCAATTATGTTTATGTATTGAATTGTAACAATCAGTTAAGACAGTGGTAACATAATGTGTTGATGATCTACTTTGAGGTTATAAAATGATTGGCTACACTTAGAAAGTTCAAAAGAAGAAGGTTGGACAAATTTAATTTGCTAAGGTTGACCAAGTTGTTAGAAGATGCTAAACAAAGTTAGTGTAAGTTGAGCAAAAAGTCAGTTGGAACCGAGTGAAAGTAATTTCTAGTGGTTGCTGAGTAAACTAATAGGTGTCAAGCAAGTTAGTTGATGCTAAGTGATTTTCAGTTGATGTCAAGCACTAGTAAAATCCAATTAATGCTAAGTGATTTTACAGTACATGTTGAGCAATGCAGTATGTGTTGAGCATCAGCAAATTGATAATACTGAACTATTGCATTATGAAAAAGATCAAAGATTCACTAATTAAAAGCTAACAAGTTTATTTTCTTGGAACTTGTAAATTAGGAGGAAGATAAGATTGATGAGCTGGAGGCATAGAATCTTATGTAAACCATTTTGAAGGTGAATTCAAATGGATTCTAGGAGAAGCTTCTATAAAAGACAAGATATGGGGTAGATATATTGTATCTTACCTAATTCATCTAAAACCATAATTTTTGAGATGGAGAATGAGCGGGAAAGGAGTTCTAATTTCATATATGTAGGGATGTCTAGTCATGAAGCAAAGTGAGATAAGGGTCAGAAGTTGGAGAGTTTTGAATATGAAAATATAACAAGGAGAAGGAAGATGGTTTGCTTCATTACGTGACACAAGAGAAGAAGTCTAAAATGGTGAGTTAAGAAAGAAGGATAGAAGACGATGAATGCTTGAAGGGTGAACAACCTGTCAGAGCTACAAAGATTGGAAGCCAAGAAGAGTTGAGGAGTGAATAGTGATCTATAATCTGCAAGTAAGGTTGTAAGTTGTATTAGATCAAACCTATATTGTTACTTTCTAACAATTGTTTTAGATTGGGTAAATCCTTTGAAGAAAGTTTGACTTAATATTCATTAGAAAATCCTTTAATAGGGTGTCATCCCAAGTGAATGACCTAAAGTCCTCTAACAAGGCTCACTTTTAATAGGGTGATTGAGATCCCTTAATCAAGTCACATTTAACAGTGTGTGGTGTAACAATTAATAGGATTGGCTTTTAATAGAGCATCACTTTAGAAGAGTGAAAAATGAGTAGCATGTTACTTGTGGTTTTTTCCAAATTGGATTTCCATGTTAAATCATTGTGCCAAGTGTATTGATGGGTATATTAAGTTTTATGCTTTATACTTTTGCATGTTAATGTTATAGCAACATATTAGTTTTGGTTAACACATAATGAATGCATGCATGGTTGAGATTGTTTTAAGGGTTCACTGAGTTGTGAAAAGTTTTCTTTTGTACATTAGGACCTTGAAGAGCTAATTCACATCGCCCCCCCCCAACCCCCACTCTCAATTATTCTAAAAGAATTCCAACATCACATTTTAAATCTAAAGCAACAGCAAGAGAAAGATTAATTCTAATGGGTGAATTTTCAAGAATGGGTGAGAAAATTTTAGTGTAATCTATACCTTCCTTTTGTGCAAATCCCTTCACTAGCATCCTTGCTTTGTATCTTTTCTTTTTCTTGTCACCCTCATGCTTGATCTTGTATACCCATTTGTCTTGTAGATCTCTTCTTCTTTTTGGAAGCTTAACCAAATCCCAAGTTATATTTTTTAGAAATGACCTCATTTCTTCCTTCATTGCATTCTTCCATTCTTTACTATTCTCATCTTCACATGCTTGTTGAAAATCAGCAGGTTCACCTTCCTCACTTACCAAGATATAATTGGAAGGTTATAAACTTCTATGAAGACTTATGAATTCTAGCTGATCTACACACCAATTTTTATTTAGGCCAATTTTCTTTTAATGGCTCTTGCAAGATCTCTTGATGTTGTTCAACATTTTCCTCTTTTTGTCCATCATTATCATGATTTTGTTGCTGAATTTCTTGCATTGGTGGGATATTCCCTTTTTTTTCCTTCAATCCTATAAAAAAATTTCTTTACCTCCACACTTATTGCAACCATCTTGAACATCTTAGACTCATTAAATATAACATCTTTTCTTCTAAAATTTTTATGTTTGATAGGATCCCATAATCTATAACCAAGTTCACCATTCACATATCCCAAGAAAATACATTTTATAGATTTATCATCTAACTTAGTTATACTCTCTTTGTGAATACACACAAATTATTGACATCCAAATATTTTTAAATGAGAGTAATTTAATTTCTTACCAATCCAAACTTCTTTAGGAATGCCACCATCCAATGTTGTAGTAGGATACTAGTTTATGAGATAACAAGTTGTCATAAATGTTTCTACCCTAAACTTTTTTTCTCATCCAGAGTTTGACAACATACTCCTCACCGTTTCCAAGATAGTGTGGTTCAATCTTTCAGAAAACTCATTTTGTTGAGGATCACTTAAGGAACTATTTTCTCATGCTTCATGTAAAATCTATTACAATGCTCCTTGAATGCATTAGAAAAATAATCTTCACCACTATTAGCTCTAAAACACTTCAACAATTTATTGGTTGAATTATTTTCTCATGCTTCATGTAAAATCTATTACAATACTTGTTGAATGCATTAGAACAATAATCTTCATCATTGTCATCTCTTAAACACTTCAACAATTTAGTGGTCTCTCTTTAAACAAAAAATGAAACTTTTAAAATATATTAAATACTTCATCTTTACCTTTCATAGTATAAGCCCAAACCTTCCTAGATGCGTCATCTATGAATTTGACAAAATATGAGGCCTCTCCTAATGATTTAATGTTTACTGGAACAAATACATTAGACTGTATCAATTCTAAAAAATGTGTTTTTCTCTCATGACCATCTCTAAGAAATGAAACTCTTTGTTGCTTACCATATAAATACAATACTCACAAAGATCAAGGTTATAATATTTTGAAACTTGGTAGAAAATTCTTGTTCATGAGGATTTTTAGGCCTTTCTCACTCATATGCCCCAAACACTTATGCCACAAATCTACTGAAATCTCTTCTTTTGCAGTAGTAACAACAACATTGGATTTCTTTGTAATTGCACTTAAACTATACATAGTTCCTATCTTTCACCCTTTAACCATGAGAAGTGCCCCTTTACTAATTTTCCAATCACTCTTTCCAAAACTTGTGGAGTAGCCTTCATCACCCAACTATCCCATAGAGATTAAACTCATATGCATCTTCGGAATGCACCTTGTCTCAGGAAAATATTTTTCCCATCCTTTGTCTTCATTTAAACATCTCCCACTCCAACAATATTACAAAAATGATTGTCTCCCAAGTGCACTCTACCATTATTATTAGAATTATACATAATAAAATTATCCTAATTTGAGGTTACATGATGAGATGCTCCAGAATCAATAATCCAATCAACACTATAGCTAGAGTTATATAAGCCTACCTCTTTCATTAAAATAGTAATTAAAACATCATTTTCTAAAACTACAGCTCTGGTCTCACCTTCATTTTTGTTGGGTAATTTTTTTTTTTTTTTTCAAATTTTTGCTCCTTTTGCACTTTTTTCAAGATTTTACAATCCCTTTTCATGTGTCTTGTCTTTCCACAATGAAAACATGTCATCTTACCCCTTCTAGACTTTGATCTGTCTCTTGACCTTGAATGCCCTTGATGGCTTCTTTCCATTTTCCTACCATGATCAGTTGTAGTTAAGGATTCTCCTCCCTTACCTTTTGTGGTTGTCTTTCTTCTTAACTCCTAATTCATTAGGCTATTGTAAACATCATCAAACTTCAAGTTTTTAGTTGTTGTAAAAGTGATGATTTCTATAGTAAGACTCCCCCAGCTATTTGGCATGAAGCACATTAGTAGAATAGCTCTAATCCCATCATCCAAAGAAATTTTAACGAAGGCAAGTTCGTCGATGATTATGTTGAAATCATTTTTCTTCACATTATATAGTTTTGTCATCAAGAAAAATGTATTTAAAGCTATGTTCTTCTCATACAAATCATGTAACTTTTTCCATAAATCCTCTATTGTCTTCTCTTTAGCAACACTAAAAATACACATTCTTGGCTAGTTATTGATGGATGGATGCAATAACCTTTCTATCCAGCTTCTTCCAATCTTCATCTATCATTATTGTGGGGTTTTTTTACACTACTTCAATTGAAAAGTATTGATCTTTCAAGATAAATATGTCTTCCATTTGGGATTTCCATAAGGAAAAGTTAGCCCTCTTTAACTTCTCCATGTCACTGACTATTGCTGACTCCACTTAACCTAAATGAAACCCTTTAGCAAACTCCTTACAATTTTCTTGGTGCTTACAATTTAACTATTGTCTAGCATCACTTCACTTTTTCCTATTTTTCCTTTTCTTGTTAGACATGACTAGTTATCCCTTTGTATCTGCAAGACATGAACATGAAAAGTTTTCCCTTTTTCTCTACAAGATATGATCACAAACACTACTTGTTTTCCTAAAACAATCAATCTCTTTCAGTCAATTCCTTCCTCATGCTCTTCTCACTTTTCCTACAACAAATTCTTATAGCTACCAAACCCTTGGTTATCCTAGATCTCCAGCCTTTAACTCTAATACTAGTTATTGGGAAACAGAAGAGAAAAAAAACTAAAATAGAGTAAGAGAAACAAAGCAAATAATAATCAAACGCTAGTAATGGAGAATACACAAAATGCAATTGATTTTTTTTTTTGTTTTTTTGAGTTTTATTGATTAATCACCAGCAACACTCTATAGCTTCAACTTTCAATCTCACATTTACAAATGATACATACAATGTTTAAAATACAAGAGTTAGTTAAAGAGGGCACCAGAAACCAATTTGAAATATCAAAATGCATGCCAACATATGGAACCTTCACTAAGTCAAATGTTGCATTAAACGTTTCAACTACTTGCAGACAATTCTTACATGCATGGCTAACATGACTTGTCACTATTGCAACAAGGATATAACAGAGGTTTTCTAATATAACTCTACTTCATTTTCTTTACACACATAACACACACAATAGTCATATCCTTTGTCCAATCAAAGCTACAATCATTTGTATGCAAATTTACTATGAGGAAAAGTTCCTCCTCTGTCTCAAATAGAAAAAACTCAAGGCATATCAAGTTGGGCTACCACAACCTATGTGGAGTGTAGTTTAAGTGATCAACTTATTTTAGCATGTTTCTATACCTAGATTGAAAGGGAATTTTAAATGGATGGCTCCCCATGAAATTGTCATTCAACTTCCCATTCAATGAATTATGTATGCACCAAGCTTGGGGAGAATCCTCTTTAGGTGATAGTATAGGATGCTCTAAACACCATTTCATAATCATGATATCAGTGATGCATAATTCATTTTGAGTTTAACCTGCAACACATTTTTGCAACCATTACTTCTGCAGACATAATCTCCATTGACTATTTTGCAAAAAAATTAATCAGCCAATTAATTTATTGGCCCTATAAATTCATTGGCTTGTTCTTTCTCTAATTCACATTAAGCAAGTCAATGCACATCCCCCACAAACCATGCATATTAGATTTGATAAAAGATTTAGTACACATCTATTAGATCGGGCATGTTGGAACAATCCATTTGCAAGTTTTTATAGTTGTGCATGGACTTGGGAGAGAATCCAACAATGGTGGGCTTCCAGTTTGGTCAATATCAAAATAAGGTATTGCATAATTTTTCATTGACAAAGAGCTTATAATAAAACATTGGTTTGATTCATTTGCTTGAGTGCCCCTTATTCCAAAATTGGATTCCATCCAATTTATAAGAGGTTTATAACAAGTTATCAATGGAGAAAGGTTCTAGATGTCACTTCCACTTAAATGATTATTGGTGAAGTATACTTTAATATTTGTGAGCCTTAAAATCTCACTGGTGTGCTCACTCCCTCCTTTATGTTTACCATATGTATAGCCAATGAATTCTATTTTATCTCAAATGATGATACATGCATATTGAATGCTTCTAATGATCATATTAATTTATAGCTTCTTAAGGCATCTTTGTTTCATAAACATTATATTAGCAATCTGATGACATCAATCTGGCCCCAGAGATGGTCCCACTAAAGAAAAATTGAACATAAACACTTGAATTTTCAAACTAGTCCATTTGGCTCATTGGATTGAGAATTGATCACTAGTTCATCATTAACACTTATTTTCTCCCTTTTCCATGAACTATCCATTTTCAAGCCATGGAGACCTCAAACTATCCTTAAACATTGACTAAACCACCTCACCGAAGGCTAACACTTGGCACATTTTTTCTCTAGTCCACATACATCACGCCTAAAATATTTCACCTCATGACAGTATTCTGGTCAAAAGATTTGAATCATCAAAGTTGCAGACTTTAAAATTCTACTGCAAGTGAACAAGTTAGAAAGAAAAATTGCATTTGGATTTGACTTCAAAAACAAGTCAAATAGTCACTTGGGAATCTAAATCATGAGGCACTAGTAGATTTTGATATGGAGATTATGCAAGTGCATTTTTATCTCATGATGAAAAAGTGGGCACAATTTCCAAGCACATAAAGTTGGCCTCCAAAAATTATAGGGCTACATATAATAATAAAATAAAGGTACTTGCATATGGAATGGACGTGAGAAAGTGTGCAAATAGATTTGTCAAGAGTTAAAAGTTGGCATACATGGAGTATTTTTAGTATATATTATAGTGGTGTAATTAGTTCATGCTCATCTATCACAGATTCAAAGTTATAGCATCACAAGCAGGCTTACTAATCAATCTGCACATTCAATCTACATTAACATGTTAAAATTGCAATAGAATCACATTTGAGAACTGATCAAATGGATTATCTAGGAGTTCAAATTTAAAACATAACATGTATTTGACCCTTAGAATACAAAGGTGGAGGAATTTTCACATTTTAGTCAACTGGGTCAATATTGTAATCAATCAAATCAGACTTCAGATTATCCGTCACAAATGACAATTGGATAGCTTTATGTTTTTGAAAATGGAATCAGCTTGGAAATCCTATCAAATGGATTCATCATGTCTTCGAATTGACGACATAGAATGCCATTTATGACTACAATGCAATGACATTACCATTTCTTCAAAATACTCAATGAGTCATAAAATATTCACTATCAAACTAGGACTCCAAATATTGTTTGACACTTAGGCATAAATGCAAATTTCTCACATGCTCCAAATGACACCTCATGAAATGATTCAAAATTGCAACCTAACAACTTGATATGTATGTATATACTCAATACAATGTGTGGAACACCTAAAACATGTCATAGGCCTCAAAATGACAATCAAGTACACATGCACAAAAGTGTTATAGGGGTTATATTTGCAAAAGTTTTTTACTAGGCACTCAAAAATCTTTTGCATTTTTGAGTCCCAAGAATGGCTCTGCGTGGGGATGCATGTTGGAAATATTCAAGATATGACAAGTTACTGAGAGGGGAGGGGTGAATTGGTAACTTTAAAAACTTTCCTTTATATTTAACACACATACATCTATGCTACTGCATACATTAGTTCTGAAATATAAAACATTCATCGCACAAGAGAACACAATATTTTGGTGACCCAGAAACCTTCCAAATAGAACGTAAAACTAGGGTGGGGATGATACCCACAAAACTTCAATACTATAGCATAAAGTTGGCCTGTTAAGGATTACATTGACCACTTTTGGTGATCTTTCCTATTAGAAGCACAAAGGACTACTAGGTCCACATTGTTAGAGGATTTACAAACATACAATGAAGTATGCACTCGGTTTGGAGATTTATACAAAGATTGTTAAGTCTACCTTGTTTGAGGATTTAGAAGACTGATTCACCAATTAAAATGAAACAATGGATCTACTTAGAATAGATTGCTAATAAGATCCTTTATGCACTGATCATCTTATGTGATGAATATAATATTTTTGCCTCTATATTGACCTTGCTATATTCCTTCAATTGCTGTTGAAAATCCTTCACAGATACTCTTCAAAATTACTTCACATTACTTCAATGTTCCTTAATATTTGATATATTAAAACACATTTTACATATATAGCTTTCAAATTTACAAAATTACAAGGTTGGCCAAAATACAAGTGAATAAATATATTACAAAGTCGGCCCAATACATGGTGACCTTCTGATACACAGCATTCACTGCATTACTCGGCATCATCATGCACTCTGTAGAAGTGAAGGCTCAGTCCATACTAATCACTCGATGTAGTTATGAACTTAGTAACCATTGGTGACTCGATAGATACTGCACACTGAGTTTACCTTGCTTTACTTTGCAAACACTATTTCTTCCAACACTTGGTTTTCTCTGAATCTTTATTATAAAAACTTATTGCTCAGTAGAAACAGTGCAGCATGGTAGATACTGAGAAACTCAGTAGACACTATTGGTCTTCACATTGCTTGTATTTACTCGGTAGCCTCAAGAATGCTCAGAGTAAATTGTATAATTGCTAAGCTTACAAGGTAACCACTAGATGCTCGGTAAGCATTCAGAATTGAGTAAGTGTTTTCACTAATGATAAATATAACATAATGCCAACAATCTCCCCCTTTGGCATTAGTGAGAAAAACACTTATGAACCAAACCTTATGTTAACTGATATTCTAATTTTGATTTACCAAAGTTGATCTTTGTAAATCTACTATCTATACATATCTTACATGTCTCCACATACATATGGCATATATAGCTTTTATTTGTACATATGTCAATCTATTTTATTTCTTCACAAGTCCTTTTTACTCCCCTTTCTCTCTTGTTCATCTCACACTCCCCCTTTTTGACAATAATGCCAAAGAATATATACAATAAATTCAAATAGAGATACTAAAATGAAAGATAAATTTGGAGTGTATGTTGAGAATAAGAGACAATGTCTTATCCCAATTATCTTGGAAAATTTTGTAGGTGGAGAGAGCCAATTGAACTTCTATAGAAAGTTCAATCATATGATCTGCTATAGAAAAATTGTTATCGTGAATCAATGTTTTGGAATAGGCAACATGTTTCTACATTTGGTCCATGACTGCAAGGATTATATTCTAGATGTCAATTAGTGTAGATCTGATCCTAGCTTCTTCTCTAAGTAACTTTTCTTTCTTTTCTAACAAAAATTTCACCTTCATGTGATGTGAAGAGCTTGAACTATGGTCAAGCTAAAAATTTTGAGCACTATCCTTCATTTCCACATCTATCTTATTTAATTTTTCTTTAACATCCTTGGTGTACTCTGTAACATCACAGAGCTTGCCAAAAAGTAATGTTACATTTGTAAAAGATTGCTCAAAATTGTGGATAATTCTACCTACTTTATTACAATGTGCTAAGCAATGTGCTCAAGCACCTTATTGTCAAATTTCTTCTCTACCTTTTCAATGAGCTTCTCTTGCCCAGAGGTGTCCTCATTGAACTTATTTATAGCTTATTCTAATTGTAACAAAATGTGTTGAGATGGATCAACATCAACACAACTAGTTTCAGTAATTATATTTTTGGCATTCTCTATTATTGTGTATTCTCTGTCCCTCTCTTCTCTTAGCTACTTCTGCCTTGCCTTTTGCTCTAAAAGCTAACTGACCATTCTCATTTAGTTGGCTGAGGCAGTGTCCAAATCTATCTTAGGAATAATAATTTCTTTATCCAAGTCTAAATCTTCATCAATTACCTTACCAGTAAGTAGAAGTTTTAGAGGAGTCTTAGGTTTTACTTCAGTGCTTACTTCCTTGGATTTAGAAATAGAAACAATAGTTGATATAGATGGACTAGTAGAAAAGGCTTGAATTGGTCCAACTAGAGGAACACTAAGAGAAGTACCAACTGTATCCAAAATTGATGTGCTTCCCAAAAATGATGTACCAATGGGTAATGTATCGACTAGAATATTTATAATTGAAGTACTAACAAAGATTGGTGTAGTTTGAGCTATTGTAGACAAAATTGTAGAATGGTTCGGTGCACTTACTATACATGGAGCAGAAGAAGTTGGCACAGTTGATGATGTTGTGATTGATTGCTCGAGTGTTGATGAAGAGGGTTGTAGCTCGATAGATGAGGTAATTGATACTTCCATAGGAGATGCTTGGAGTTGAGGGGTGGTAGGAGTAGATGATATTTCTAATGTATATGCAATCAATATTACTGAAGTTGTCTCCAACCCTGATGATGTTGCCGACTTAGGTGGAGAGTGAGGAAGGGAAGCAATGCCTTTTGCTGCAATATTCATTGGGTATTCTTCTTCATGTTCTTCCTCCTTGTCTTCCTCTTTAGCTTCTTCCCCTTTCTCTTCATCATCAACCCTTAGTGCTTGATAATCTTCAATATCATCAGTATCACATGGAGTGTTGTCATCTTCTTCATCATCACTATCATCATCATCATCCTTCATCACAACTAGATCATCACTAGGCTTATGCAAATGATAGATATTCTTCCACATGTTTGTTGAATCTCTTACAAAATGTTCAATGTCCTTAATTAGAATCAAACATGTGTAAAATCTAATCATCATTTTACCTTCATTATTCTTCATGGCTACCTCTACTTCTGCCTCAATGAGATTTGGTAATAGATTCTTCAAGGATTGTTCATAGATGTCTTTTGTTTTCTGAGTGACTGATTCCCACCTCAGTTGTAATCTTACTAATAATTCTTTTGAGATCCAAGGAGCAATCTAGTCTAGGGAATACTTCCACTTTCCCATTTTGGTGAGTACCAACTCCTTAATCTGCATCTTCTTTGCATCAGTTATGGTTTCAAACTTTAAAGATTTGAAGTTTATAATGCCATCTCCTTCTTCCATATATTTCAACCTTTCTTGGAAGGTAAGTTGGGGCTTGTTGAATACTACTTCACCTTTAATTTTTCCTTTGCCTCTCCTAGTGAAAATAGTTGTGGAGGCCTTTGGAGGTTTAGTAATGGTAACCTTCCATTTCTTCTTTGTTGGCTCTACCTCTTTCTTTGATTCTTTCTCTTCTTCTTGTTCTTGTTCTTGATCCTCTTCTTCATCCTCTCCTTTTCCCTTGGTAAGCATTAAGGGACTAGTGACGGTTTTCATCTTAGCAATCTTTCTCTTACCTTTGTTGATTGCTTCAGGTAGCTTAATTTCTAATTCAATTCTAGCTTTTGCCTCATCATAAGTACCAAAGACTGGTTGCTTGGGATCTACAAGCTCATTTACCAGTGGTTCAATGATGTCCCTAGTTTCATCAATATTGACCTCATAAGGGAGAGGTTTCACCCATGCAACTCGGGGCTTGACTACCTGAATGTATACTCTATTGCAGTCTACCATGAAACATACATCATCTTTATAGTCCTCAACAAGTTAAGGAGAAATCTTGAACCTATTGTTCATTCTTTCTTTGAAGCCTTCAAAATAATTATCCATTACACTATCAAAGTTTACACCCATTTCTACTATGAACTCATTTATCTGATACAAAATGGGAACATCTTTTCTCCATACAACAGAACCTTTGGATGAAAAGAACTTTTGCACATAAAAGAAAAGACATGTTAAGAAAGAACCAAATTTGCAGGGATTTTTCTTTGATGACATGATGCTATCCATATTCTTGTTTAGTTACCTTAGTACCAGTTCTTCCAGGTCAAATTCAAAAAAAAATTTCACAACTTTGAATGCTAAGTCTATTGCCTAACATAGTACAATGTTCAGATCACTAGAACTGTAAATCTTGTGAGCAATTACATGAATTTTAAATCTTAGCTCTACGTCAATAATGGTGCTAATTTTCAAGCCTCTACTGTTCCACATGACTAGGGTTTTCTTTTGGAGTTCATCTCGACCTAGGGTTTTGGTGGATTTATCTTTTCTTAGAATAGGAAGGTTAGCAATCTTGTGAATCATCTTTTTGGTGATCAATACAGGCTATTCCAACCATAGCTAACCTTGTGAACATGGCTAAGAATATACTTGATCCATTTTATCTGAAAATCTTCTTGGTAGGTGGGATATGTGTGTCAACCCTTTTGTTTCCAAATTCTTGTGCTCAAGTTTTAGTGAGCCATCAACACGCATTTCTTCTAAAGCACTATCCAATTCTAGGGTTCCTATCTCTTGAATTGAACATTTAAAATGAGTGTGGATATCGTTAATTAGAAGTACCTTTGGTGGAATTTGTGATTTTGTTCCATTAGGGTCGAGTGCCTTCACCACTACAGGAACTAACTTGAAATTTGGTGCTTTCCATTCTACACCCTTCACCAACATCTCTGATCCTCTTTGCATCTTACTGTTGTTGGTACTTCTAAATGCCATTGCTACTTGGTAAGTGATGGAAATCTTCAAACAAATTTCCTAACTACAAATTTTCTCAAAATCACTTGGAATCGCTTGAGATGCACTTGGAGAAATCTTTTCTCTGAGGATATGATGAAAATTGAAGATGATTTTTGCCCATTTTGATGAAAATTTTGCCATTAATGCTAGGTACCATACTATTGTAGTGCATGACAGATTTTCATCTATTGACCTAACTCAACAAGAGCATCAATTTGACAGACAAACCAAATTCCTTTTACTCCCGACCTTCCTTAGTAAGGTCTTTGATTACTTTCCTTAGCAGAGTCTGATGCAACTTGGTGAAAGATAAAATTTCTATGATCTTGGTGTAATTGGAATACTGATTGGATCATTTGCATTCCTCATATCTCTTGGAACTTCTTATGATTTTCTTGTTGAGTACAACTTCAATGCATTCTTAGGAATTTAGTTTGAGGGTACGGAGTCACCCACTCCTTGAGTGACTTCACTTTCATGATTTGAGCTTGTGTCTTCAATGGATTTGGGGATACATTTCTGCTTCATTTGTTTCCTTATGTTGTTAGCCCTTGCTTTCTTTTCATCTTCAATTTTTCCTATATTCATGCAATTTTTGGCTATATGACCAAGTTTAGTGCACGTGTAACACCTTGTAGTAGTTTCCTTGTTTCTTAGGTGATGCCTTGCACAATTTATACCAGTGTGTCCATATTCTCCACAATAATGTCATATGCACCAGGTATTGTAGTCCCATCCAAATATTGCCTTTACAAGTTGTTCAGCTAGATTGAATGATTTGGATCTACATTGAAATGCCTTGTGACCATGCTTTTTGAATTTTTGACAATTACCTTCAAATTTTGGTTTCTCCTTGAATTCATTGGCTTTGTGACCATGCTTATTAAAGTTATAGCATTTTCCATTGAATTTTCTTTTTCCATTGCTCGAGCTTTTGTTTGATGTATGACCAATTTTTCCACAATGATTGCATGAGAGTTTTAGATTCCTTTTTGCACCTTGCTTGGAAGATTCACCTTGCTCTTTATTGTATCCAATTCCTACTTTACCTTGTTGCTTAATAAGATTCTGCTAATTTTGCTAAATTAGTTGATTCATGTCTTTTTGTGATTTCAATATTCTTTCATTGATTTGTTTTTCAGTATTTAGATCATTCTTTAATTTTTCAACAATTTTCTTTTCACATCTCAGTTCTCTCAATATTCTTTGATTAATTTCCCTTTCATAATTTAGATCACTTCTTATTCTTTCATTCTGTGCTTTGAGAATCTTGATTTCTTCATTTGCTCTAGTGACTTGATCAATGAGGTCTTCATGCTGATTGGATTGATTCTGTTCTTCGTTGTTTCTTGCCTCCAAGTCTTCATTTTCCTTATTCCTTTGTTCCAAAATTTCACATAGCCTGATTGATTGAATTTCTTGTTCTCTTTTGAGTTTTCTTACTTCTTCCTGTAGAGAGCCATTCTTTCCTAGGAGTTCCTTGATTGCCTCATTAGCTTCATATGAGTTTCTTGATGGTAAAAGGTCTTCAATCTTTTCTTCAACATACTAATGTTCATTCATTTGTCTTGCAAGTTCCTTCCTTCTTTTTAGGGATTGGGAAAGATGCTTCTTTGCTTCTTTGAGTTGAGCTATGGCCATCTCTAGATCTAACTTTTCATTTTTAAATGCCTTGTCAAGTCTAAAAATCTCCATTTGTCTTTTAGATTTTTGCTCAAGTTGCCAAAATTTTATTCTAAGAACCACACAACAATGATACCAATTGTTGGAAATATTCAAGAAATGACAAGTTACTGAGAGGGGAGGGGTGAATCAGTAACTTTAAAAACCTTCCTTTATATTTACCACATATACATCTATGCTATTGCATACATTAGTTCTAAAATATAAAACATTCATTGCACAAGAGAACACAATATTTTGGTGACCCAAAAACCTTCCAACTAGAAAGTAAAACTAGGGTGGGGATGATACCCAAAAAACTTCAATACTACAACATAAAGTTGGCCTGTTAAGGATTACATTGACCACTTCTAGTGATCTTCCCTGTTAGGAGTATAAAGGATTACTAGGTCCACCTTGTTAGAGGATTTATAAACATACAATGAAGTATGAACTCAGTTAGGAGATACAAATATTGTTAAGTCTACCTTATTAGACGATTTAGAAGATTGATTCACCAATTAAGATGATACAGTGGATATACTTACAAAAGATTGTTGATAAGATCCTTTATGCATTGATCACCTTATGTGATGAATATAACATTTCTGCCTTTGTATTGACCTTGCTGTATTCCTTGAACTGCTGTTGAAAATCCCTCACAGATACTCTTCAAAATTGCTTCACATTACTTCATTGTTCCTTAATCTTTGATGTCTTACAACACATTTTACATATATACCTTTCAAATTTACAAAATTACAAGGTCAGCCAAAATACAAGTGAATAAATATATTACAAAGTTAGCCCAATAGTAAATAACTCAAGTTCACTGAACTAACTTGGTGACCTTCTAATACATGGCGTTCACTGCATTACTCGGCATTGTCATGCACTTAGTAGAAGTGAGGGCTCGGTGCATACTAATCACTCAATGTAGTTCTAAACTTGGTAGCCATTGGTGACTCGATAGATGTAGTGTCACTCGGTAGATACTGCAAACTAAGTTTACCTTGCTTTACTCAACAAACATTATTTCTTCCAACACTCGATTTTCTCTAAATCTTCATGACACAAACTTAGTGCTCGGTAGACACTATGAAGCACGGTAGATACTAAGAAACTGAGTAGACACTACTGATCTTCATATTTCCTACATGTACTCGGTACCCTTAGGAATGCTTAGTGTAAACTATATAATTGCTAAGCTTACAAGGTAACCATTGGATGCTCAGTATGTAGGGCCCATTTTCTGTTGCACCAAAAGCCATGACTGTTAGTGAACATGGAGCACCACATAATTAACCACCTGTGGGTAGGGGAGCACATTGCATCACCCAAAAATCTCCCCCTTGACGTGCATAATAGGTGCTTACGCGGGTCAGGAAGGCACCAAGGAGATTTGAACCCATGACTAGGCCAAAATCAAGCTCTGATACCAACTTGTTAGGATAAACCATGGACAGAAATAAAAAACTACATGCAAATATAACCAATAGCATAAAATAATAGATCACATAGAAATGAACACAAAGCACCAAGATTTAATGTGGTTCACCTAATCCCCTGGGCTACGTCCACCAAATAGCAAGTTTGATCTTATTAGAATCCATTGATTACAACCTGATTATAATTTGTAATCCCTTATAGCTCAATACCACTGCAAGAACCAATTTTGCATCACAATAATGAAAAAATACCCAACCCTAAGCCCTTTTATACAAGTATTAAACTGCTTTAGGGTTATAACATGTTGGCCATATGTCGGCCATAATATGTCAGCTACCATGTCGGCCACGGCCCCGAACCCCACTATTTATGAAGTATGTACAATACTTTCCTGATAAGTCACCACAATCTAACAATCTCCCACTTGGAGACTGATCAGGCTCCACACTAAACAACAATCTCCCACTTGGAGACTGATCCTATACCAACACTATTACCACATGGGGCTCCCACTAGATCAAACCACCCTGGACTCTATTTTTCTTTTATTCATGTTCAGTCTAAAAGACTAACCGAAGCTGAAGAGGAGTTCAGCTTCTCCCGTGTTACAACCTTTGTCAAAATATCTGCTGAAATTTCATTGGTATTTATCTTCTCCAGCTTTAACTTTCCATCCTTCAAAACTGATCGAATGAAATGGTACCAGAATTGTATGTGTTCAGTCTTATAATGCAGAGCTAAATTCTTTGCAAGATGAATGGCACTCTAACTATCGGTGAACAAATAATTATCCTTCTAAGGATGTCCCAATTCTTCCAAGAAGAACTAAAGCCATATCATCTCCTTGGTTGCCTCTGTAGTAGCAACATAGTCTGCCTCTGTAGTGGATAGAGCATTAATATTTTGTAACCTAGAAACCCAGGTCATGGCTGCCCCACAAAAAGTAAAGACATAACCTGTAGTACTCCGCCTGGTATCAATATCCCCAGCCAAATCTAAGTCAACATAGCCCTGTAAATCAGTAGTAGAGCCCCCAAAGTGTAAACACTTATTGGATGTTCCTCTCAAATATCTGAGAATCCACTTGACAGCATTCCAATGCTCAAATCTTGGATGACTCATATACTTGCTAACAACTCCCACTGCATGTGCAATATCTGGCCTAGTGCATACCATAGCATACATCAAGCTTCCTACAGCTGAAGCATAGGGTACCTTGGACATCTTATTCTCCTCTTCCTATGTCTTTGGACACATCTCTTTAGTCAATTTCAAATGACCAGGTATAGGTGTGCTGACAGCATTAGCATTCTCCATAGAGAAATGTTGCAACACATTCTCAACATAATCAGCTTGAGATAGCATCAATGTTTTGTTCTTCCTATCTCTGCAAATCTTCATACCAAGGATTTGTTTTGCTGCCCCCAAATCCTTCATAGCAAATGCATGTGCTAACTAGCGATTTAGCCCCTTAATATGATCCATGTTAGACCTAGCTATAAGCATATCATCAACATATAAACATAAAATAATGTAGCTATCATCATCCAACCTCTTGAAATAAACACATTAATCTGAATGACACCTGTTATATCCATGGTCATGCATAAAACTGTCAAATTTTAGATACCATTGCCGAGGTGCTTGCTTCGAGCCATATAAACTTTTCTTCAATTTGCACACTAAGTTCTCCTTACCTTTGACCTCAAAACCCTGTCGCTAAGCCATATATATTTCTGCATCCAAATCACCATGAAGAAAGGTTGTTTTAACATCCAACTGCTCTAAATGTAAATCTTTAGTAGCCACAAGACTTAAAACAATACGAATAGAAGTCATTTTAACAACAGGAGAAAATATCTCATCAAAATAATTTCCCTTTTTCTATGCAAATCCTTTTACAACTAACCTGGCCTTAAATCTTTTCTTACCTCCTTCCTCTTCTTTCAACCTATAAACCCACTTATTCTATAAAGCCTTTTTACCTATAGGCAACTTGCATAGATCGCATGTCTTATTCTGTAGCAAAGAGTCCATTTCATCTTTCATTGCAGACTCCCACTAAATCTTAGTATCCACCTGCATGACTTCATCATAACTTTTAGGTTCACCAGCATCAGTAAGTAAAATATAATACAAAGAGGGATAAAATCTTTGTGGAGGTCTAATTTGCCTCGTTGATCGTCTAACATTCACTGGTGTGTGTGGTATTTTTTGTTCCAGTTGTCGCACATCATGAGGAATGGCTGGAACATCAGCTTTTTTAGTATTATCCAGCACTACATAATCATCTTCTTTCTTCTCATGTTGCTACAACAGATCTTTGTACAACACTTTCTCATTGAATATGACATCCTGACTTCTAACAATTTTAAGATTTTCAAAATCCCAAAGCCTATAACCAAATTCATTAATGTCATATCCAAAAAAGACACATTTCTTTGATTTAGCTTCTAGCTTAGTTCTATTTTCAGAGTCTATATGAGCAAAAGCTTCACAACTGAAGTTCTTGAGAAAAGAATAACTCGCCTTCTTACCAGTCCATGCTTCCTCTGGAATACCACAGTCCAAAGGAGTAGAGGGACCTCTATTAATCAAATATATTGCAATATTGATAGCCTTCACCCACATGTGTAAGGGCAACCCAGCATGCAACCTCATGCTCCTTGCGCGCTCCATTATAGTCCTGTTCATGCATTCAGCGACTCCATTTTCTTGTGGAGTCCTTGGAAAAGTTTTCTATCTACGAACACCATTAGTGGAGCAATAATCTTCAAATTCATGACTGCAATACTCACCACCATTATCAAATCTGAGACATTTTAATTTCTTACCAGTCTCATTTTCAACCAAGCATTTCCATTTCTTAAAAGTTTGAAATACATCAGATTTCTATCTAAGGAAATAAACCCATACTTTTCTAGTTGCATCATCAATAAATGTAACATAATAATGAGATCCACCAAGGGAAGATACCTGAGCTCGTCCCCATACATCTATATGCACAAGCTCTAATTTCTTCTTTTTCTTTTCCTTCCTAGTCTTTACAAAACTCACTCTCTTTTGTTTTCTATACACACAAATTTTACAAAAATCCATATTAACACATTTCAGACCTGGTAAAACTTTCTTTGAATGAAGTACTTTCATACCTTTCTCACTCATGTGCCCAAGTCTGTTGTGCCACAGCGTTGTATCAAAATCTACAACAGCTATTTGTTCTTCCTGCTCAACTGCAACAATTGTTCCTAAACATTCATTTTTCTCTAGAACAATCAAAGTAGTAGGAACAATATGACTTGTACAAAGATATAAGGTGCCTACTTTCACACCTTTTGCTACTACAAGGGAACTTTTTGAAACCTTCCAATTTTTATCATTAAAAGTAACTACACAACCCTCATCATGGAGTTGCCCTGCTGAAATTAAATTCCTACTTAGTTTTGGAACATGTCTGACCTCATGTAGGAGCCAATGATTCCCATTCTATAACTTAATCTTAATTTTTCCCTTTCCAACAATCTGACAGGGTTCATTATCCCCCAAATAAACAAGCCCAAAATCCCCTTGGACATAATCAATGAAATAACCTCTATGAGGTGTAGCATGAAATGAAGCACCAGAATCTAAAACCCATGAATCATCAACACTCTCTAAAGATAGAAGCAAAGCATCCTCTTTGGATTTGTTACCTACCACATTTTCCTGCTTGTCTCCATCTGCTTTATCTCCTTCAATTTTCTTTCGATTCCAACAATCTTTCTTTTTGTGACCTGGTTTCCCATAGTACCAGCAATCATTTGGTCCTCTCGATTGAGACCTCTTCCCCTTTGACTTTCCTCTTGATTTCTCATGATTTCCAGAGTTACTTCCTCTTTTAGTCATTTTTCCCCTACTTTGTGCATTCAAAGCACTTCCTGATGTAGATCCACATGAGGATTTCCTATGAGTTTCCTCACTCAAAACAACACCAATCACATCATCATATTTTAGGGTACTAGATCCAGGAACAAAATTACTCACTGCCATTACCAAGCCATTCTAGCTTTCAGGCAAAGAACACAAAATCAAGAGAGCCCTAATTTCTTCATCAAAATTGATACCCATAGAAGATAACTGACTAGTAATAGTATTAAACTCATTTAAATGATCTGCAACAGATCCACCTTGTACCATTTTCATATTAAATAAATGCTTCATGAGAAATACCTTGTTTGAAGCGGAGGGCTTTTCATACAGTGTCGCTAGGGTTTTCATCAAATCTTCTATCATCTTTGCTTTTGTAATATTAAATGCCACCAATGGTGCCAAGCATAACCGAATGCTTCTGAGTGTCTTTCTGTCCAAAAGATCTCATTCAGCCTTTGACATAGTTCCCTGATTCTTGCCTTTGCCTTCCAACAGCTTCCATAAATCCTTCTGATATAGATAGTCTTCCATTTGAATCTTCCATAACTAGAAGTTCTGCCCATTAAACCTGTCAACCCTCAGCTTACCCTCATCTACCATCGCTCCCACTCAACCATGAGACTCCCATTTAACCATGAGACTTTCCTACAGAGGATAACTAAAAGACAACCTCACTCGGATACCACTTGTAGGGCCCATTTTTCATTGCACCAAAAGCCATGACTATTAGTGAACATGGAACACCACATAATTAACCACCTGTGGGTAGGGGAGCGCATTGCATCACCCAACACAGTAAGAATTCAAAATTGAGTAAGTGTTGTGACTAATGAAAAATATAACATAATGCCAACATGCATGGCTCTTGCAAAAATGGAAATAATTTAGAATCTCTTGAAGAGGCAGACCACACCAAGAAACAAAATAACTTATTCAATTCAAGAAAATCAACTTATACCTTGTTTTGTGGCCATGGGCCACCAAACATGTTCCTTTGGGAAGAGCACCTTATTTTGGTTTGTGGTCTTAATATATAGAATGGCTTGAAGAGGTCATAGTACTATTAAGAGAATACTAAAGAGATAAAAGAAGTCTAAGAAAATTAACTCAAGCTTTAAGAGTATATTAGCATGGTCCAATTTAGCAACACATGCTCATGACTATGGGAAAAGATAAACAAAGAACTACAAATATAACATGAGCCTTGCTAGGAAATAGTTTTTGCAAATTCTTTCTTTAGATAGAAGTGTGTTATTAAATATTGTAAGATTTTTCTTTAGATAGAAGTGAGATGTTAAAATGAATTTTTGAACAATTTCTTTGTAGACCCTATATGTTTGAGCATGATTTATAGGGGAAAAAAAAT
This sequence comes from Cupressus sempervirens, assembly GCA_028749045.1. NCBI lineage: Eukaryota > Viridiplantae > Streptophyta > Pinopsida > Cupressales > Cupressaceae > Cupressus > Cupressus sempervirens. The sequence continues at coordinate 896,106,421 of CM053787.1, forward strand.
AAATAAAAATTTGGAAGGCTTATAGCACTACAAGGTTCCTCCAATAAAATATTTCGCTATGCAAGATCATTTAAAAATTTGTGTATATTATCAAAATAAAAAGTTGTGAAAGTACATCAAGAACAATACATTCACCCCATTTACAACTTCTAAAATGAACTTTGGGAGGTGTCATAATGTAATCTAGTAAAATTAGTAAGGATTAATTATTGTAGGTAACGATGATTTATGAAAAATATAATTAACACAAATAAATGAAATTTTCACTTAGCTAAATACTTTTCTTCATAATAAACATAAGAAAATAAGGTCTACCTAAATTTTTAATATGATAAAATATTATCAAAAACATAAAATATAAAAAAAAAAACCATACATGAAAAACCAACCAAGTATTTAAGCCTTCGTTTCAATAAGGCCTACTTAAAATACTTTATTATTAAATTAAAATAAAATGAAAAGAATCTACAACCATCTCTTTAGGAAAACAATCTAATCTTCTAATTTGAAATTTGTGAATATTTATCTTAATATTATAAGTGAATGGAAAGGTTGATTCATCAAAAAATTGTCAATTTTTTGGTGAACCTCTATAAGTTGAAGAGCTTAAAGATAATGTTTTGGCTTCCTAGATTTACATAGTTCACAAAAAAATACTTTTTGCACAAATGGACCAATAAGCAAAATGATGAACTATAGTACATGTGTGAACTATTAGTACATATGCTATATTTTTAGGAACTTCTTCTAGGAAAAAAATGAGTGACAATGCATTTCCCTTAACACAAATCCTGCCGACAAATAATATATATAAAAAAAGGCATATAAATTGAATGCCTGCCATGGACACTAAAAAGTGTCGCATAATAATACATGTGAAGAATAAAGCATGTTTATGTAAGAAATAGGTACTTTTTATATTGAACCTCATTATTGTGCTTGTCGTAGGCAAATACTATTGCATTTTGTGTGAACTATTCGATTAACATGAAGCAATCAAAATGCATTATTTTTTGCATTTTAAAAATGATCATAGTTTTTCATATGTTATAATTTATATTTTATAATTTTATTAAATAAAAATATTATTTATTTCAAATGTGATTGTTTCACACAAATTTGTGTTATAGGGATGCTTTTCTTGGACAATCTCCATAATGCATTTTTTCACCTAAATTTTAGTGCATTTAAACATTTATAGTTATTTATATTTGAATGATTGTTTTGGTTTGTTGAAAATATTTCTAAGATTTAAATAACTCACATAAATTTTATACTTCCAATTTTTCTTGTATTTTTTATTAATTTAACATGACTATCAACATGATCTAAAAATAATATTAGAAAGGTTTTCTTATGTAAAATTTGACTACTTATAATATAAATATAAATATACAAAATTAAATAAAAATTTTAACATTTAGTTTTTATTTTAACATTTGTAATTTTTTAATTAATATATTTATCTTAATGTTGTTTAAGTTGAAGTTACTAAAATTTGAAGTATATCAATATTATTATAAGTAAAAGTTGAGCATAAATTTGTTAATTATTTAGTTAAAAGAAATTATATTACTATATAATTATGTACTTCTAACTTAGTTGTGTCTCTTCTAATACAAAGTTTTTATTCATTTCTCATTACTATTGCTTGAGACAATTAGGGATACCGAAGAAAGCCATCTATTTTTTGTATTCATTTCTAGGTTATAATGCTTGACATAATTAGGTATGATAGTTAATTTGTTTCTATTACTAATCTTACATCTCTATTTGTATTACAGTTTACTATAACGGCAAGTACATTCCACAATGTGGCACTTGTTATTGATAGGTACCTATATTTTGGAGTATTCAACCACAATATTAGTGATCCATACCTATTCACCAACTCTACATTACATTGTGACTCATAGTTGGATTCTATTAATCCTTCACTTTACATGCGTACATGTCTATATGGGTGGTTTTAAAGTCTAAAATAAATGATCTATTCGCATCGTATCAATACTATAAAAATATTTATATTTTACTTTTTAAATATTCAATATATAACTCTTCTTAAAAATATATAAGAGAGATCTTAAGATCTATTAGTTGAAGATCTTAATTAAGTATCTTTTTTAAAATCTTATTTAAAGATTTCAAATTGTTCCTTTTTTTTTTACATTGCCTTACTTAACAAGTCCTTTCTTTATGGAGAAAGTTTTACGTCCAAAAATCAAATATAAGGTCACATCAAAGGTATTCAAAACATCTTAAAACACTAGTAAGAGACACCCTATTCTTCTATAGATGATATGGCATCACATGATTGATTGCTTTTCAAAATAAAAGATATATTTCATTCAATTATGGGTAGTCAGCACAATCAATAACAACTTTAAAATTGTTATTATGGGTAAAATTTTACTTTAAACATTAGATATTAAATTAACAAGTAAGAGAGGGGCATACTTATATAGTTGTGTGGCATAACATGATTAGTTAATAGGATATGCCATTTAATTATGGGTAGTCATCCTAACAAATAACAACATTAAAAAAAATTATAATTGCTGCTAAAATTTTGCAAAATAAATATTAGACATTAAATTAATAGCAAGTATGAGTATAAACAAAAGGGATAGAAAATGAAGGAGGTTGCTGCTAAAAAGGTCAAGGAGCATAAAGAGGAGACGGTGATGGTGGAGGAGCATTACAGAAACCTAGAGGAAAGAGTCAAAGCTTTGGAGGAGGGGTTTTTCACCTTCTCCAAGTTTGGACTTAAAGTTACTCATGTTGCTGCAACTACCCTCCAATTGCTAGCATGGGAGAAGGAGGAAGCTGGCTTGGACATGGAGGACAATAAATTACTCTTTAAGTTCCTTGCTGACGACTGGGCCCAAATTCTTCTTCATGCAAGAGGAAAAGGGAAAAAATAAATCTAAGTCTTTTTTTAATTCTGTTCAGTTATGGGGTCCATGGATCCAAAGACTTTATATACTGTTATGACAGTTATAGTTTTGTTGGTTATTAGCTGTAATTATGTTTTTATTTGCCCTGGGTGCCTCGTTGGACTTTGGTTAGTTGCTAGGGTTCCTACCAGGTTCTAGCTCTCTTGTTTTAGGTTCTTATCTCTGAGTGTTGGTTCTCCTATTCATAGGCTCTCGAGAGTTCTCTGGTTATGAGAAATGTACAATTATACAAGTGGTGGACTTGGATATTTGTGTTCACTTCTTGCATGGCTTCTATGGAGGTGAAGCTTTCTCATATTGAGGTGGAGAGAAGGTGCGATATTTTGGAAGTGGACTAGACTCCTATTGAGGGGAAGATTTCTAGGGCTACCACTTGTGAATGGGCTGGGGGATGGTGGCATCACTACCCTAGCCATGATATTTTGATCTATCTTCCCCCTATTTCTATTGAGGTGGACCCTTTTACTATTAATGTGGAAAATGAGACTACAATGGGTTGAAAGATCTTTGACAGTGTTGACCTAAACAAGGGGTCTAGATGGTTATGGATCTTTATTTCTAATAGAGAAGAATGGACAACTAGTTTTTTGCTTGAGTTTGGTTATGAAATCTTATGGTGATGAAAGTGTCTTTTTCACTCTTTTCTTCCTGTGGTCGGATGTATGCTGGAAGTTTTAAATGACAAACCCAGGTCTTTTGTTATTGTTTTTGGTTAAATTTTACAATTTTTGGATGGGTTTGTCCCAAGTTGACCTTTGTCAATATTGACATTGTTTATAGTCTCTTTTAGACCTTTGTCTTTGAAAGAGGTAGGTCTAGATGCAGCCCTCTGATGATTGGGTTTATGGATGTCTGGCACTAGGTGTTGTTATTGTTATTCAATAGCACTTATTGTCTACTATTGTACCATGGATCAACACCCTCTTACTACTTTTCTTAATCAAAAACATGAAATATATCAATAATTATGATGGTAGGACTATCTACCATCTACTAAATTTAGTATGGGACAAACAATCTTTACAATAGTGATTTACAAAGAGGCCTATTTATGTAAAATTGATTTTATAGCTTTAAAATTGAATTCACAAGAAACTATACTACAACACAAATTTTATATAAATAATGCCTTTGAAAAAAGAAAACCATTCTCTAAAAGAAAGCCCATTTGTATTATTCAACAATGATTATGACACAATGTTTAGCCATTTTTCTTTAGCAAAACTATTACCAACATGTACATGTAGTGGCAACATAATAATACATGAAAATTAGCCATAGTGTACCTTTTCTTGAAATGCTAATAAATAGATGAAACATAAAACATAATAGAACATGTATATCATGATATTTTCTAGCGAGCTATCAATCTTATGAAAATTGAAAAATAAAGTGTAATTATAATTAGGACCCATTACATCATAATTGATTTACAACATCTCAAACTGTAAGAATCTACCTTAAAGCAGAATTTATCCAAGACCAAGGAACTCAAAACACAAGCACAAATTAGACCAGAGTATGATTAGAATAACTGTATAGTATTCAATGCCATGTGCAAGTACACTAGGAGTGCCTGAATATAAAGGGCTTTGAGATGTATCTAGAATGCCTCGAAATCAGCATCATGATAAGTCCTAAAACTAGGGACATGTACACCAAATATGGGTTATCCTCCATTAAGAATGGAAGTAAGTGCAATGATGTGAGGATAAGCTGACAATGGTGTGACATGCAAATTAGTTTTGCAGACAACATGTGCTAAATTAGGAGTGCAAATAACTATGTTGTTTACATGACAACTTAGTGAATGATGCAAACTCATGTGTTGTAGACACTATGTGCATAAATAGAGTTGTGTACTTCTGTCTTGTCAACATGACAACTCAAGAAGATGTGTGAACTCCTAAGTGTCTCATAAAAATAAATAATAAAATAATGCACTAACCTAAGTAAACTTAAGTAAAGTGTAAATAGTAAATACTTGTTTACACCAACACCCCCTTTAAGTGCAACTTAGGGGAATGCACTTAAGCTCACTAATGCAAGATGTGGTCCAGCTACAAGGCCATGTTAGGTACCCATGTACAAAAGCAATGCTATAGAATGATGCAATGCAATCTCTCATAAAGTAGAGAAAGAGGGAAAACCTCATGCGAAAAACCCTTCTCCAAAAAGAGAGATGAGTACAACAAAGAAGATGAGAGAGAAGAAGACCTCATATGAGGAAAAAATTCCTCCCAGAAGAAGAAGAAGAAAGAACTCAAGGGACTTCCCTTTCTGCAACATCCTACACCCCCAAGAGATCTTGCAAATGAGTATACTTGACCTTGGTGAAGGGTTTGGTGAATATATCAGTAACCTACTCTATTATATGACAATACTATAGTGTAATGATCTACTCATGTATAAGCTCTCTAATGTAGTGCATATGAGCCTCAATGTGCCTAGTCTACTAATGTTGAACTGGATGCTTAGATATTTCAATGACACTCTAATTGTCACAATGAATAACTGTCGGCTTAGGTAGATCAAATCCAAACTGCTCTAGGATGTGTTGTAACCAAAGAGCCTCTATGGCTACATTGACAGCTCCTAGATACTTAGCCTCTGTGGAAGAAAGAGCAACTTTTTTTGCTTCTTACTTTTCCAACAAATAGGGTCAGAACCAAGGCGAAATATGTACCCTGAAGTAGACTTGCGAGAATCTAAGTCTCCTGCATTGTCTGATTCTATGTATCCAACCAATTGAAGTCATGTACCTATTGCATCATGTATCCCATGTGTATCTGTACCCTTGATGTAGTGCAAAATGCGCTTGGTAGCCTTCCAATGAAGCTCATGTAGTTCTTGCATAGAGCGTGAAACCATACCAACTACAAAAGCAATATCAGGGCATGTATGTGTCAAGTAGATAAGGCTCCCAACTAACTATATGTATAATTTAGCATCAACAAGTGGAGTGGTACACTTAGCCTCTAGTTTGATATCTGATAGGAAGGGAGTAGGAGTAGGCTTGCAATCACTCATGTGAAATTGAGAAAGCAAGTCAAGAGCATAATTGGGTTGTGAAAGTGAAATCCCTTCTGAAGACTATGTGATCTCAATGCCAAGGAAGTAATGTAGCAAACCCAAGTTTGTCATGGCAAATATATCTTATAGAGAGGTCTTAACACTGGAAATAATGGATGAAGTGCTCCCTATGATGATCAAGTCATCAATGTAAAGCACTAGTATTAAGTGTGACTCATCTTTCTGAAGAATGTAGAAATTCGAATCAAAGTGACATCTAGTGAAACCTGCTGAGAGGAGGAAGGAATCCATTTTGGAATACCAAGCTCGAGGAGCCTTCTTAAGACAATAAATAGATTTCTTCAATGTACAAACCATAGTAGAATCCTGTACGAACCCCTATGGCTGCTCCATATAAATTTCCTCATGAAGATCACCATTCAAAAAAGTGCTCTTAACATCCATCTAGTGTACAACCCAACCTTGAGCTGCAACAATTGCTAGTGTCAGGAAAATGGAATTCATCTTGACAACTAGTGTGAAAGTCTATATATAGTCAATACCTGGAACCTGTGAGAAACCTTTCGCAACTAGTCTAGCCTTATATTTATCCACATCTTCTGCAAATTTGGTTTGATAGATCCATTTACATTGAACCACTTTTCTTCCCTTAGGAAGGTGAACTAAGTCCCATGTGTTATTGTTCATCAAAGAATTATATTCTTCCTCCATAGCCTTATCCCATTTTGGAATCCCTAATGCTTCCTTAAAAGACTGTGGATCTGAAGCAATGGCTATATATGCATGTGGAAATGACTTGTGTTGTGACCTAGTCCATTGAGTGTCTGAAGGATTTCCCACCAATGAACTTGTTGCATCAAGAGTTTGTTGTGCCCAACGAGGTTTAGTAGAAGAAAAAGGAGGAATGTCCTCAACTATTTTTTGACCCTGTGAAGGTGGTGTCCTACAAGTAAAAGTTGGAGGAATCTCATCTTCCGAGTCATTGTCATCACTATGATCACTATCCACGAAGGAGGAAGAAGGAGGAGTTGAAGAAGCCAAACTTGGACATGTCTCTTTGAAATGAAAACTCCTCTCATAAAATATTTCATGAGTCTCTAGATCCATTAGTTTGTATGCCTCGAGGTGGTCAAGATACCCAACAAATATGCATGGTTTACTTTGCGGTTCTAATGCCTTTCGCTTTTGTGGAGGTATCCTTGCCCATGTTGGACAACCAAAAACTTTGAAGTTCTTAGCACTTGGTTTCCTGCTACACCAAGCCTCAAAAGGTATTATTCCATCTAAGGCCTTATGCAAACTTCTATTCTAGATATAGTTGGCACAACATATGGCTTCAACCCAAAATAGTTGATCTAGAGACATGTGTTGAAGCATGCAAGTAGTCATTTCCTTAAGGGTTCTATTCTTTCTTTCAGCTATAGCATTTTTCTATGGCATGTATGCAACTAAATGTTGAAGATCTATCCCCTCATGTGTGCAAAAGTCTATAAGTCTAGAGTTGTCATATTCTTTGCCATTATCTATCCTTAGGATCTTGATGGCTTTCCCTAATTTTTTATCAACGTGAGCTTTGAATGTGATAAAGTTGTCAAAGACTTCACTCTTATGACCAAGAAAGAAAACCCAAGTGTACCTTGAAAAGTCATCAATAAATGTGAGAACATAGAGGACCTTACCAAAGGATGGTACTAGAAAAGGGCTAGCTACATCACTATGAACTAATTCTAGAACAACAATTGTCTTCCAAGACTTCCCCTTGTCATATTTCTCTTTGGGATGCTTGCCTACTTCACAACCTAGACATACACCCTCTAAAAACTTGACTTGAGGTAGAGCAATGACCATTTCCTTCCTACTGAGTTGCTGAAGGTAGTGATAATTAAGGTGTCCAAATCTTTCATGCCATAGTTTACTTTGTGTGTTTGAATGAGTCAACAAGGCAAGAGATGTGGACTTAGGCACAAAATGTGAGAAAGAATAAAGTCTAGTCTCATGGTTTTCCTTTCCAACCGCCACCATTGAATCATCTTTGAGATTTTTCACCACAACTATGTCGGAGAGGAACTCTACTTTGTTGCCACACCCATAGTGAGTTATTTGATAGATGGAAAGAAGGTTGGTGCTAAGATTAGGAACAAGTAGGGGAAAAACACAAACTTGTGTCACCTTTTATAAAGAAACAGGATATTAGAATGTGACAGTTCAATAGTAATGGCAAAAAAGATGGTATTTGTATTTAGAATATGAAGATGATGTAAACTGATGAAATGTGTAGAATTGGATGAATTTTATGCCTATAATTTTTACAATTTTTTTGGGTAAGAATTTTTTCATTTTATTTTATTTTGAAGTCCCTTTTTTAACTATAAAAAAAATAGGGTGTAGTTCCCATCAAACAAGTATATGGAAATCATCTTCTTTTGTTCTAATTTTCAAATATCTTAGAGACAACATGTATAGCTAGCGCACAAAAAAAGAAATAATTATTTTTTATGTATATTTTCTTTGTTATAAGTACTCAAGTTTGACCTTATCAAAATCCAATAATTTTTTCCTCTCGTCAAAACATCCCTATCAAATTTATACCTTCTTAAAAAAAATTACATATTTGTAAAGATGATTCTCTCCTCTAGAAATAAATATGATTTTTTAATTTTCTTGATATTATTTACTATTTTTTTTTTCCTTTTCTAAGGGAGCATCTTTTGAAATGTTGAAATATCAAATTATAATATTTTGAGATTACAACATATTATAACTAATCAAAACACTCAAAAATTTATATAATGTTGATATTGAATCTAAGATCTATAAAAGGGTATTTTTAGTTTTTGAAAAAAAATTGAGTTTTGATAGAGAGATGAGATTTGGCCAAAATAGGTTTTGGTATCATAAATGGTGACACAGATCTATGCTTTTACCCATAGTACATCCTTGAAGACTCCATTTTCCAACTCAACATTTCCTTTACCTTCTACTTCAACTTGAGTATCATTGCCCACATAGATGTAAGGTACATTTGATGGTTTTAAAGAGAAAAACTGCTCTCTTGGAGCACCCATATGATGTGTTGCTCTTGAATCAAGAACCCATTCCTCAACATTTTTTTTACTTACAACTAAAGTTTTCCCTTCCCCTTTGAAGTGGATGAAGATCCATTATCCTTGTATGCATTTGGAACATCAATTTTGTGTTTCCTCATAATGTTGACCAATTCATCAATCTTCTTATCCTTGCACTCATGTTCATCATAACCATTCCTCTTACAATAGGAACAAGTTTTCTTCTCCTTTTTTTTGGAATTGTTCCCCTTTTGATTATTTTTGGAAGAAGATTTTCCTTATTGTGAAGAAGAATGTTGAGTAGAAGAAGATTGATTTGAGGAAGATTGTTGTTTTGAGGAGGACTATTGTGTGTCATCTTTTGGCTTAGCCTTCCACTGCTTCTGCTTTTTGTTGGAGTTTCTACCACGTCAATTACCTTCATTTGCTACCAAGGCTTTGGTTTTTGAAGACTTGATAATTCCCATACCCACTAGATTGTCATGTTCTAAGATCAACATTTATGAGAATTTCTTGAATGAAGAATTAACATAGGCACTAACCATTGTTAATTTATGTGTATTGAAGCTAGAAACAAAAGGAGCATATTCAGGTGGAAGATGAGTCATGATGTGTTTGATCATCTTTCCATCCTTGATGGGTTCACCACAATCCTTAATTTGTGCCCTATACATTTCTACTTGGGTAAGATAGTCCTCAAGAAGGTGTCAAAATTTCTAGGATCCAACTTGAGAAGTTTATCCTCTATAGTGTAAGCCATGTCTAGATCTACTATCCCATACAAAGCTTCAAGTTTAGCCCAAACCTCTATAGGATTGGTAAGCTTCCTAATGTGAAATTTGACAGGATCAGAGATATTTTTCAACAAGGTTCCTAGGACTACCTCTTGTTTAGATTCCCGGTCTTCTTTCCAAGCTTCATCAGCATCAACAGGAGGTTTCTTTGTTGCACTAGTGACATAACAAAATAAAACTTTTTCTACCAATGGCTCTTTAATGTTTTCTTTCCAAGTAGCATAATTATGTGGAGTTAACTTTGAAAAAGAACCCATAATGCAATAATACAAGATCAAGGAGAATAGTACACAATACACACCCCCCATTTTCACTCAATCAAAAAATCCCCTCCCAAATAAATGATTTTGGCACTTTATATATAATGCATTTACAATGGGCCACTTGCCAAAATGGACAAAGTGCACTTTCTGATTTTGCTGATTACAACCTTTGTATAGAGTACAAATCTGGATTATTACAATGTAGCTCAAAATTACAAAAATTGTGAAGCAATACAATGCAAAACAAGACCTATCTCTAAAAGTGATACTTTTGTCCAAATAAGACTACAGTCTAACTATAGTTTTAAAATACACTTTCAAAAAAATGGAACCTAAAAAGGAGTCTAGATGAGCCTATACGATGCATTTGAAGTTGCAAAAAGTAGGATTAGCTAGGTACAATCACCAAAAAAATGCTTATTCTAACACATCTGTGTACCAAAACTAGAAAACAACTGTACCACTAAAAAATTCTAAAAATTTTACTCAAAATCAAAAAACATCACACCTGATTTGGATTCTAGATGACTAAGTTATGGTCATTTGAAGTCGAGTTGCCAAATCAAAACTACATTTGAAGAGGGATCTACAGAGGAAAACACTGTGTTAAATTTGATAGTCAAATAGCTATCGTAGCAGTTCAAAAATACCCTAGAATGACGGTCACACAATTGTCAAATTTAGGCTCATGATTTGCTAACATCAACATCAGTGTAAGCCTTGATGACATCACCCTATACAGATGATGTGGCATATATGGAGAGTACAAAAATTGTACCAAATTATATGAAAAATGCTTGCATGGCAGGATGACTGTGCACGTTGTACAGCTCTGCTGACTAGTCGTCGATTGATTCAACGTGATTAACATGTCACGGGTGGCTATGCATCTACCACATGTCGACTATTTGTGTCAGTGGCTGATGTGTCATATAGCTGGTAGAGTCTGACATGTGCCAGGATAGGAGGCTTGTTGAGTGAGCAAATAAAAATGTCTCGTGGCACAATGAAGGGGACCCACCTATCTTCAGACATGTGGAGGGAAGTTGATCCGTGTAGGGTAGGTTTTTGATGTGTGGAAAAAGCTTTGCTTGCCATATGTATAGGTGAAACTTAACGCCTGATTGTTTGATTTTGTGGCCACCAATTTTTTTTTAACTCGTTGGAGTATTTATAAAATTAGTAGGGACTGTGTTCTTTTATCCCACATGTGTGGGGAAAGAGAGCCCTCCTAGTTTTAAATAGGACTGTGTAGGTATAACAATTAACAAAAACTACCTATTTAAGAAGGCCTGCCCGTTGGTGAGTTTAAAAGGCTCAACCATTAATCTGTTAACCACCGAGGGTAGTGTATGAACACTACTATGCTAGAATTTAATAAATAAGCCTGCTACTAAATTAAAATATTCCTGTGACCTATATAATATTTCATATTTCTTAGGGTCGGGGTGTGATTGCCTGGTGCCTGGGCAAAAAGATTTTCTCTACTTGGCCAATAATTTCAAAAAATATTCCAAAAAATGTAGGAAAAAATAGAATTAATAGATTCAAATAATGAATTTATCAGATCGAAAAAAATCATACTCAGCTTTGCAAATCGAGCCTTCAATTTTTTATTTACAAAACAATTTTGCCTCCTGGTTGACTATGGCCTAAAATAGTCAAACTTATAGTCAATTTTCAATGAATCATCACTCAAGATGCAATGGCAAGGTCTATTGCGGCTTTAGATGCTCCTAATTGTTGCTGATTCTTTGGATCTTAATCAGGTCCCTTAGAGAGATGAAGCAATGAGTTCTCCAATGGCTATGTGATGATTATCTCCCTTAGCTTTGATACTATGTAAGAATCTGCCTTAGAGAAAAATTTACCCAAGACTAAGGAACTCAAAACATAAGCACAAATTAGACTAGAGTATGATCAGAATAACTATATAGTATTCAATACTATGTGCAAGTACACTAGGAGTGCCTGAATATAAAGGCCTCTGAGATGCATCTAGAATGCCTTGGAATCAGTATCACGATAAGTCCTACAACTAGGCACATGTCCACCAAATATGAATTATCCTCCATTAAGCACGAAAGTAAGTGTGATGATAAGAGGATAAGCCTACAATGGTGTGACATGCAAATCAGTGTTGTAGACAATATGTGCTAAATTAGGAGTGTGAATTTAACTATGTTGTCTACATGACAACTTAGTGAATGATGCAAACTCCTATGTTGTAGACACCATGTGCATAATTAGAGTTGTGTACTTCTGTGTTTTCAACATGACAACTCGAGAAGTTGTGCAAACTCCTAAGTGTCTCATAAAAATAAATAATAAGATAATGTAAAATAATAAAATAATGCACTAACCTAAGTAAACTTAAGTAAAGTGTAAATAGTAAATACCTATTTACACCAACACAAACTTATGTTGAGATGCACTTGGCTAAATGAACAACCCATTTAAGGTAAATTATTTATCATTATATAACTTGTTGTTTTTCTAAATGGCTACTCAATATAAAAACTTAACATATTATTAATTATCAATGAAATAGATGATATCATGATATTTACTAGTGAACTACTAATCTTTTTAGGTATATGTAAAATTGAAAAATGACATTTATTTAATTAAGACTCGTGAAATTTAAAACTTTTCTTTTATATATAGCTAAAATAATGACCTATTTATGCTAAACTAATGACCTATTTACTCAATTTCAAAAGTGAATATATTATTAAGTATCAATGAGATAAAGTAAATAAACATGCAATTATAATAATTATTGTTATATTAAATTTAAAAAAATAAAATGATGGATCATTAATGCAAAACCACTCTTTCAAAAAAAAATTCACATTATTTTTTGAAATTTTAATATTAACCTAAAAAACTTGGAAATAAATCTTCATAGTGAGCTCAAGTATGAGGAGGATACATAAGAAAAATCTTCCAATGTTAATACTAAAGAAGCTACTTTTTTATGCCAAAGATGCCTTAAGGGGTTTAAAATACAAGGATTATCAGTCTTAAAACAAGAGTTTATAATGAACCAACTTGACCATATGGATAAGGTACTCAAGCATTTTTTCTAGATCCTTAAGAGAAAGGAAGTCAACAAAACTATTGAGTATATTTTGTATGGTGAAAATACCATCAAATATTAGGTTGGACTACAAAAATTTTAAAAAATAGAATATAGTGTTGATTGGGGAAGAATTATTTATAATTTTTAAAGAAACAATAAATGAGAGAACTCTCAGGGAGAAAATTGATTATTTCCTCAAACCCCTAATACCAAAAGATGTTTGTATATATCCCTTTTCAAAATTGGACCCTCATCACCCTTGCAAAGTATCCTATAAGATATTTATAAAGATTTTATCCAAAAAGAAATGTTGTCTCCAATGTTGTTAACTCCTTAAAAATTACAATTTTGAAAGTTATATATATATATATATATATATATATGTTCACTTATTGAGATGCTATGAATTAGGATAAAAAATCAAAGAAATCTATTTCTAGATGCTTAAATTATTTTAAAAAAATATTAGGACCATATTGAATGGAACTTTATCTTCATAATACTTGTGGGCCTTGGATTTCCAAATCAATATTTCTAATGGTCAAAACTTGGTGTAGAATTATTAGGCAATGGTAGATGTTAAATGATTCAAATTAGAGAGGTTTGCTCTTACTAGATCAATAAGATTGGGTTTTTCACTTGCACATGCCTTATTTATCATTATTGTTGACGTTATATATTATATTTCAAGTTTGATGAGTTTATATTTCCAAAGGTTAAAATCATGACTCTTCCTAAAATGGAGAATATGTGGAGCATTTATGTAATCTTCAAATTTTCTTAATAATGCTACAATTTTGGTTGAACTTGATAAACACAATCTAGCAGCCTAGATGAGAAAAGTAATTTATTTTATGAAGCATCTAGGAGAAATATCTCCCCATCTGAACCTTCAATGCTTGGTTATTACATGGTCACCCTTATTCCTAGTTCACTAAATACCCTTTAATGTACGAAGGCATAGAGTATCAAGTGAAGTATCTAGGAATACATTTCTTTTATAGTAAACCAAATATTAAGGAAATATGGAACTAACTAAAGAAAATATTTTACAAGACCTTCAAAATTTTGAATAACCAGTACCTCATAGTGGAAGGTAGAATTTAGATTTGTTAGAAAACATCATCTTTTTATAAAAAAATTATTTCTCTTATTCTTGTCTCTTCAATAATTATAAATTCAACCAAATATAGAAGAAAAAAAGATATTTTTTATGGTCTACTGGTAATGGTAAGGGAAACAAAATTGTGTTGATATAGGTCTAGTGCACTATGTCAAAAACTAGGAGATGATTGGAGTTGAAGGACATGATCCTGGAAGGTATCTCATTGGAAGAAAAAAAAGGTTTTTCAATTACCTACAATGAAATGAACCATGAAAGAAATTAGTTATACAAAAATGTCTAATTATGTTCCTAATTAAAGACCTAATTAGGGAGGTCTTCCAATCAATGATCACATCTCTAGGCAATTTAATGCCAAGCCAACTAGGTCAACTGTGTTTATATCAATTTTGGAAGGTATGTGACTATTGAAGATGATACATTTATTATTAAAAATTTATTTCTAAGATTAATAAAGTGCCTCAAGAAAAATCAATTTTTTGGAATGTAAATTGCAAAAAAAATCACTTTCACTCCTTCAAGGATGTTCAACTAGAACTTCTGCTAAAAATGGCATTAAGGCTCTTAGTGATATATTACAATATGGTCAATTTTTATCTTGGAATTAATTAGCCTCCAAATGTGAGATCTCCCAAAATCAATTGAGGACATTCATAGTATTGATGGAGGCTTGTGTAGCCTTGTTTATTCATGCAAACTACATTGTAAATGAAGAATGCTTAATCTTTCTTTCTAGTTTGATGGATCTCCCCTTTTGATTGTCAAAGTTTGAACAATACATTCTCAATTAATAGATAAGTTTACATGGTATCCTATATTTTTTGCCACTAGAATATTGTGGGTGATTCATCTCCTTGGAAGGTTATCCTAAACAACTTGTGGACAAGGACCATTAAGCTGAGGGAAAAAAATCTTCATTTGGAGCCTTCTTATTTGTATAATATATATCTTAAGACCTAATTTGGATATGTAAAAATTTATATTTATGTTTAGTGCTTCTTGTTTCTATTGTGTGAAATATCTTGAATCAACATTTTAGATCACAAATTGTGATCAATCATTAGGATACATTAGGAGCTGCACAAACTTGTGTCACCCTTTTACAAAGGAAAAGGCTAACAAAAGTATAGTTTTCTTTTTTTTAGGAAAAAGTGGCAAGCCACTATAATATTTTATTAAGACTGATTCAACGAGGTCAACTAGGAAAGAATCAGTGAAGAAAACCCAACATCATCCCTAATATAGCATAGATTTATATAGTTTAAGCAAATAATTACAAGGGGTGTATCAACTACCACCAAATGGTGAACCAAAGAGTACCTAGACAATTATTTCTTTAGACTTTTCCAAGCACTATCTTCATGAAAAACTTAACCTAGCAATTAGCACTTAGCACTCATCTTACAAATCTCCCCAATCAGACACAAAACCACCTTTAATTGACCCAAGCCCACCAAGAATAGGGCCCCAGCTAGAACAAAACTCTGAATTTCCATGAATCCAATCCAAATCCGAGTTAACCTCATCAATTAAATCCTGAAAATTGGCAACTAAATCAGCAATACTCCGCTTCAATTACCTTCTTGTTGAATTTTGCAACCAAGAACTCTGGTCGATACTTGAAACAATCCTGCTAAATTTGGCACCTTAACTCGACACCACTCGACACCTGTTATTTTCACTCGACATATATCGCATACAAACTAGAACAAGATCAACCATGCTTTCTAGACAATTCAACACCTAATACAATTCTACTTCACTCGGCACCTGAACATAGGCATCTGATGCTTATCAGAATTACTCCACTCCAATTACCCTTTTGTTGAACTTAGCAACCAACTATGTGTTCTGACCAACTCGACACTTGATACAATTCTACTTTTCTCGGCTCCAGAACATAGCTTACACACCACTGGAATATAACTTGCTCAGCTGAGCACCTAAAGACTCTCTCAGCACCTAAACTCGGCACTTGAAGGATATCAAATGTTCTTGGCACCTATTATTTTTCAGTTGGCATATATCACATTCAAAGTAGAACAAGATCAACACCTAAACTCGGCAACTTAACTTGGCACCTGAAGGATATCAAATATTCTCAGCACCTGTTATTTTTACTCATCACCTAAATGTAGGCATCTGATACTTATCAGTATTACTCCACTTCAATTACCTAATTGATGAACTCAACAACCAACTATGTGAACAAACCAACTTGGCACCTAATATAATTTTTCTTTACTTGGCATCAGAACATGGGTAACTCGGCACTAGAGTATAACTTTCTCATCTCAACACCTAAAGAATTTCTCAGCATCTAATATTAATCTACATTACTCAGCATCAATTATCTTCTTATTGGACTCGACATCTACTTGGCACCTAAAGCATGAACTTTAGATGTCGAGTGGATACTTCAATTACCTACTTGATGAACTCCACAACCAACTATGTGAACTGACCAACTCAGTACATTCTATAGTTCTACTTTACTCAATGCCAAAACATAGCTAACTGAGCACTAGAATGTAACTTACTCAGCTTGGCACCTAGATACTTTCTCGACATCTGATATTAATCTACATTACTCAGCATCAATTATCTTCTTATTGGACTCGGCATCTACTCAGCACTTGAAGAATTAAATTCATATGTTGAGCGGATAGAGGCTTCTGAGTCATCTTGAATGAGATTTTGTAGAACCTTATATTTCTCAATAAAAGGTAAAGGATAAAAAGTAGAGGCAGTAACCCCATCACAACCCAAATTTGATAAAAAAAAATCTGCAACTTTATTCCCTTCTCAATAAATATGCAAAATGAAAATATCTAAAAATTCATCAAGAAGTCTCCTAATTTGGTTAAGAACATAATTTAGCTTCCAAGAAATGATGCACCTATGGATACAAGCATCAATAATAATTGAAGAATCCCCTTCTATATGTAACCTATGGAAACAACCTCGTTTAGCTAAAATAAGCCCAACCAATAGGGCATGGCCTTCTCTACATTATTAGTATCAATGGGCAAAGGAAAAACTATGATAGCCACAACCTGATCAAAAGAATTTCTAATATATGCTCCAAAACCCAATGGACTTGGATTTCCTCTTGAAGCTCCATCAAAATTCAACTTCCAAAAACCATATGAAGGGGGTCTCCAAAAATTCTCTCTAGGTAAGAGATATGTGGGTGAGTGGCTAATTTTCCACCCATTTGGTATGAATAATTGTTACCATTGTTGGACAATTTGGGAATCCCAATGGGTCACAATTGGGTTGAATTTAATCACTTTTAGACTAGAATTAGTCACTTCCAAGATTGATTTTTCAATACCAATCAAAAGAATGTCTAATGTTTGGGATTCCTTTCTAAAAATACACTTATTAAATTCCCACCAGATAGCCAAAACTACCAAGGCTGGTATGCATTTCCAGAGATTTGCAAATAGTACTTTTTGATAAAGAAGTGGCCAGGCTTGAAAGAGATCCCAAAGATTGTTTGGCAAAGGAGTAAAGTAATTAAGTTTACTCAAAATGAAGTACCAACATTGATAAGAAAATGAACATGTAACAAATAGGTGATCCACAATTTCTTCTTGTTCCTCACAAAGAGTACATTTAAAAGGAGGAGCAATATGTAGTCTATTCAATCTATCACCTGTTAAAATCTTGTGTTTAAGTGCTAGCCATGAGAAACAACCTGCTTTAGAAAGAACAACTGGATTCCAACAAAATGAAAAAGCTTTAGAGGTAGGTTTATTCAAACCATTCAGTTTTAAAATTTTGTACCCCTCTTTCACTGAATAATTTCCATCCTTAGCTGGAGCCCAAAAAATCCTATCATGGGCTTTAGAAAGAAATACTTTCCTTGAATTCAAAATATTTTGAAATTGAATGATTTCCTACTGTGACAGAGGTAATTTATTAGGATCCTTCCAAACTATTTTCTTTGAAAATTCACAGATAAATTCCACATAATGATTAAATTGGGATCCCTAGTGAAGCTCAGCAACTTGGATAACTTTCAATGAGATTCCACTCTTAGAAGGTGGAATTTGACCATTCTAGGAGTCATTCCAAAAATTAATACTTAAGCCATTATTGACTTCCCAAGAGATGTAGTCTACTATGATTTTGTGCGAAGCTATCATGAAGTCCCAAATGACCAAGCCTTTAGGAGGATTTGAAATAGTAAGGATTCTAGAAGGATCATTGTTATCTAGATATTTTTGCTACATAATTTTCCACAACGTAGACTGAAACTTACAATACATGTTCCAAATCAAGTTCCCACCAAATGCTTCAATTATAATACATAGATAAAAAATACCCGCCCCTCCAACAATTGAAATCTATGACATATCTTGTAATGAAATAAGTGGAATCTTACGAGATTCATTCATATTACCTGACCAAAGAAAACCCTTAATCAATTTTTGAATTGTAAGTAACACTTTAGGTGGAATCTTGAGGATAGAAATGAAATAATTAGGAATTGCAACTAGAACTGATTTGATCAAAAAAATTATTCTTGCCAGTGACAACCATCTAACTTTCCAAGATGCAATTCTACTCTGAATATGTTGAATAACCAAGGACCAATATGAAGATTTATTTGAACCCATGAAGAAAGGAATACCCAAATATACTGAGTGAAGAAAGTCTTCTGAAAAACCCAATATCAGTTTAATTTTGTCAAAAACTAGTTTCTTAGTATTGAAGAAATAAATCTTGGATTTCTAAGCATTAATAGCTTGACCAGACATAGCTAAATAGATATCAAGGGTATAAAGAATATGGTGAGCTTCCTAGACATCTGAAAATCCAAACAAAAGAGTGTCAGTCATAAAAAGAGAATGTGTAATATATATGTTTGTACCTGAAATAAGAGCTCCTTTCCATTTCTGTAACATGTGTTGATGTGAAATGGCCCTACTAAACACTTCAGCCATAATAATAAATAAGGCTAGGGATAAAGGATCCCCTTGTCTAATCCCTTGTTTAGAAGGAAAAAAACCCACAGGCTTACCATTAATGAACAGTGAAAACCAAGCTGCTGAAATACATGCCTTAATCCATTTGCACCAATTTTTTGAAAAACCCATTTTAGCAAGAACTTGAAGCAAAAATTTCCAGCAAACTCTATCATAAGCTTTCGTTATATCTAGTTTAATAACAAAGTTTGAAAAATTTCTTGAATTAATAGAGTGGAGAACTCCATGAGCCACAAGTGCCCCTTCCATGGTTTCCCTTCCCGAGACAAATCCACCTTGTTCTAGAGAAATAATATGTGGAATAAGATGCTAAATCCTAAGATATATAGCTTTAGTGATAATCTTATAGGATAAATTGGATAAAGAAATTGGTCAAAAATTTGGAAGAGTTTGGGGATCCTTAATTTTTGGAATAATAGAAATATTGGTAGTGTTAAAATATTTCAACATAAGTTTAGATCTTCTAGATTCTTCAACAACCGCCTATAAATTCCATCCAATTATATTTAGCAACTTTGGTAGAACAATGTAGTAAAACCATCTCGACCTAGTGCTTTTTCAGGCGGAAATGAAAATACAACCTTTCAAATTTATTGAATAGTGAAGGGAGCCATCATAATATCATTGTCCTGATCTAAAATTAGTTTAGGAATAGAGGCAAGAAGTTCATCCAATCGTGACATAGAAGGATTAGGCAAAACGTCAGGCACAAGAAGGTTTTTAAAAAATTTGACACCTTCATTTCTAATAAGATTTTCATTGGAGAGGAGATCACCAGAGGTAGCATCTTTGATATAGAAAGTTGTACTATTAATTCTTTTTTTCTTAGCTGAGGAATGGAAAAACTTTGTATCTCTATCTCCATCCTAGAGCCATAATTCTTGAGATTTTTGTCTCTAGTAAATCTCTTCTTTAGCACATAGGTCCTCCCATTGTAGTTGTAGATTCTTTTGAGAAGAATATGTTTCTTCATTCATTCTCTATTGGATGATCTGATTATATACTTCTTCTAACTGTTCCTTGACTTCTTCTTTTTGGTAGAACACATTTTTGAAAACCTTTTGATTCCAGAGCCTAATTTGGGATTTGACATATTTAAGTTTCATAGCAAGCTGATGCATTTTAAGATGTTCCATAGGAACTTCATTCCACCACTATTGGATACTATGCAGAAACTTTGGATGTCTGAGCCACATACTTTCAAATTTAAATGAAGAGTGAAAGTGTTGCTCCAAACATTTGTTGTTGCAAATGAGGCTTAAAGATATAGGAAAATGATTAGATCCTGGCAGTGTAAGGATTTTTGAGGAAATATTTGAACGATTCAACTGCTAATCATTTGATAAGAGAAATCTATCTAGACGAGCAACAATATTAGCAAATCTAGATCTCTTATTAGTCCAGGTAAATAAGCCATTATTTGGGTGAACATCCATCATATTATTGTTATCCACAAAAGCATTAAAATCTTGTATGATTTTAGGAGGAGGGATAATACCTCCATTTTTCTTAGATTGAGACAGTAAAGCATTAAAATCACCTCCAATAACCACTTGCAGATGCTCTTGTAGTTGAAGAGAGCATGTGATAGAATCTCATAAATATACTTTATCCTTAGATGAAGCAGGTCCATAAACATTAATGAGGATAAAAGATATATCAAACATAGTTATATGAGGCATCTGCCAATTGTTTTCTTTTTGGAGGAGCTTTGAATTAGTTATAAGAGGATTCCAAAGGACTGTTAAACCTCTAGAAGCACCCAATCCTTGCATATGAAAAGAATTCCATTTTTTCCAACTAGCAACTATTTTATCAAAGTTATTTTGGGACAATTTAGTTTCCTGTAATAAAATAATATCTGCCTACAAAGAATCAATAACTTGTTTGATTCTTTGCCTCTTGTCAAAGGAATTTAAACCTCTGACATTCCAAGAAATGATTTTCATTGGAGACAAGGAGAACTCCTAGTTCTCCTTGTTGATCTTTTAATAACAGTGAAGCTATTGTCCAAAGTTGTTTGAATACCTGTAGCAATTTCTGTTCTTATCTTAGAACCCTTTGGTCTACCTCATGCCTTGGGTGTTTTAGCAGTAGGAAGTATTGTAGACAAAGATTGCAAAATTGATAGAGGCTGAATTTTAAATTATCTAGATCATGAAGATCGTGAGACTGAGGTTCTTTAGGAAATGATACCGTAGACTTTTGCACTAGCTGATAGAGATTAGCCTCTAGTCCCAAGGGATCTTCTGCCATTAAATCTACATTTCCTGTGCCAAAATCCTAAGGAAATTGGTTAAGAACTATCTAATTTTCAAATGCTTGACTTGGGATCAATTTATTCCAAATTTGAAATTCTTGAAGCAGGGAGTCAATCAAAGGTGAATTGTAATCCTCAACTTGCAAACCTTCTTCTTTGGCAATATAAAAAATAATAGAAGTGGTGATTTTAGACAAAATTTGATCACAAATAAAAGTCACTATCATAGGAGAAGGATGAATAGAGAGGCACCAAATAGGCCACCCTAGCAATGAAAGTGAAAAACTTATGTTCTGAAAATTGATCAAATTGAATGACTTTGGAGGTAGACAACATTGAAAGTCTATCAAAGGGAGTAACTTGGATCTCACATCTTTAGATGAATCCATTGAACATGAAGGGACAAACTTCAGAAAAAATATTTTACTATTGAAGCACGCACACTAGAAGAAAGCCATAATCTAAAGAAATTGTTGAAGATAAACCATGAATGAGATTGGCATAAATTCACCGATATGCATGTTCGCTGCGTGCATATTGTGCAAGCTATCTGATGTATTATCTTGATCTCCTAACATGGAGAGAATTTTATTGGCCTCAAAAGTGTGACAGTCCATCAAAGAAAATTTCTGAGAGCGAATATTGGGGTCTGAACATTGATCGAGACAAACTTGTAAAACATCCTCTTGGCCAGTTTGGCACATAAAATTGAAGTGATCAAGTTTATGTTGAAATTTGTGAATCATAGAGGAATCCTGCACCTTAATTGATTATATCCATTTCCCCCATTTGGATATGAGAGCAATAGATTTAGGAAATGGTATATGCATATTACTCAATAAACAAACCTTGACTTCCATTTGAGGGCACTTATATGGAATCAAATCATGTTTCAAAAAAAACTCAACTTGTTAGCTATAATTTCCACAATATCAGGATCACGATATTCCAAAGGCAAGGAAGGAAAATAAATCTAATGTGGAAAGAATTGGATATTAATATCTCTTGGATTAAGATTGGAATCCACAACATGGTGTAAAACCCCACTCCTTGACAAAACCAACCCTTTTGCTTATTAATAGTATCTCTTTCATCTTTCAAATTAAAAATAGCAATAAAGAAATTGGAGATGGAGTCATGATAAAAAATATCTTTAAGTCCAAACTAACATGTGAAAGCCCAATTCTTGCTATCCATAAAAGATAAAGAAGCAATAGAAAACTTACCTATGAGAGCTATCTTCTAAAGAGTAGAGATTGAGCTTTGCAACATTTGATTTGAAAAAGTAACATGCAACTATTGTTGAGAAGGATTCAAAGGATCTTGATCCAAAAAATTATGATATTTCTCTTGACTAATGTCATACAACGGATTAGGTGCAAAATTTGGAAGGCTAGGATCTAATTTACCTTGAGTTTTCTTTCTCCAAATCTTTTTTGGTATGAAGGGGGCTCTATGAATTCTCAAATCTAAATTATGTTGAATCACGCTATTTTGCATCTGGGTAGATTGCATTTGGACATATAAATCGAGAGGAGCACCTTCACAAATATCAAAAACTGGTTTCTTTTTGAAGATCTTTCTCTTTGGAAATCTCTGTGCAAGTGTAGATCACATATTCGCCTTTGCAGGAACCAAGGAATCTGACAAAAGTACAGTTGTTCACCTTCATTTACATAAAACTATTATTATTATTTAGAATTTGAAAATGAAGTACACTAATGAAATGTGTAGAAATTGATAAAGTTTAGGTTTATAAATTTTATTAATTATTTTGAACAAGAAATTATATATTTTCCTATTTTTTAAAGATAACATTTAATTGCTGAAAAATGCTAGAAATTAGGGCTCTAGTTCCCACCACAAAACTACATGGATATAAACGTATTTCCTTATGATCTTAGATTATGTTATAGATAACATATGTACTTGTTGGAAATATTCTTAACAAAGCTATGTTATTGAGAGGGTAAAAGCACAAACCTATGTCACCTTTTGTAAAGAAACGTTATATCAGAATGTGACAGTTCAACATTAGTGACAAAAAAAATGGTATTTGTGTTTAAAATATGAAGATGATGTAAATTGATGAAATGTGTAGAATTGGATGAATTTTACGCCTATAATTTTTATAATTTTTTTGAGTAGGAATTTATTCATTTCATTTTATTTTGAAGTCCCTTTTTTAACTGTTAAAAATATAGGGTGTAGTTCCCGTCAAACAAGTATATGCAAATCATCTTTTTTTGTTCTGATTTAAAAATATCTTATAGATGACATGTATAGCTAGTGCACAAAATATATATATATATTATGTATATTTTCTTTGTTATAAGTACTCAAGTTTGACCTTATCAGAATCCAACAGTTTTTTCCTCCTGTCAAAACTTTCCTATCAAATCTATACATTTTTGAAAAAAATTACATATTCATGAAGAGGATTCTCTCCTCTAGAGATAAATTTAATTTTTTAATTTTTTTGATATGATTTACTATTTTTTTTCCTTTTTTGAGGGAGCATCTTTTGAAATGTTGAAATATCAACTTATAATACTTTGAGATTATAACATATTATAACTAATCAAAACACTCAAAAATTTATATAATGATGATATTGAATCTGAGATCTATAAAAGGGTATTTTTAGTTTTTCAAAAAAATTGAGTTTTGATACAGAAATGAGATTTGACCAAAACATGTTTTGGTATCACAAATGGTGACATAGATCTGTGCTTTTACGTAGTAACTTCTAAAAGTTCTATAATTTTAACTCTTAATCCAATAGTCTAATTAGCATTTAATTCTTCACATATAATGTAATCTAATTCCATGAATAAGAAACTGAAGACATGAAAGTATTCATAATACTTTGACACAAAGATTTGGTGACCTCGAAACCTTCTAAATAGAAAGTAAAACTAGGTTGGGGATGATACCCAAAAGCTTTAGTACCATAGTATAAAGTTGGCCTCTTAAGGCTTACATTGATCACTTATGATGATCTACCCTGTTAGGGGCAATAAGGACTACTAGGTCCACCTTGTGAAAGGATTTACAAACATATAATGAAGTATGCACTCGGTAAAGAGTTTTACAAAAGACTGTTAAGTCTATCTTGTTAAAGGATTTGATTGATCCACGTATTAAGATGAAGCAATAGCTGATCTCTGATCTACAACTTGATTTGTTGAGTAAGATTCCTTTAAGTGTATAAATCACCTTGTTGTGATAGATGAATCTTTGCAGATCCTTACACTGTCATATCCTTTGTAATTTGAACTTTTTCTCTTCTCTTAAGATTACATTACATATCCATTGTTACTACTCACATTGGATGTGATACAATACAATACATATATACCAATCCAATTATACAAATTACAAAGTTGGCTACTATACAAGTTTATAGAAATATTACAAAGTTGGCTCAAGTGTAGACACTCGGGCTCTAAATGCTAACTCAGTGAAGTTCTGATACTTAACATCCACTGTCAATGCTCAACATCATCATGCACTTGGTAGGTGTAGAAGCTCATTCCATGCTTATCAATTTCAAGTAGTCTTGAACTTGGTCTACACTAATGAATCGGTAGATACTGTAACACTTGTCATATAAATTGAATTACTTGTTTACCTATGCATAACTCAGTAAACACTATCGCGTCATGCTTGATATAAATCAAGTCACTTGTTTAACATTAAGTAGCTCAGTTAACACTAGACTCACATCACATAAACTATGAACTTGGTAATCACTACACAAGTTGGCTTGCACTAGTAAACTCGGCATATCTGAGATGCTCAATTCACATTGGTGATCTTCACAGTAACTGTAACTGCTTGGTAAACACTAGATTTTGTCCAAAGGACTCGGTAGCAATTGTAGAACTCGACAACAACTAAAATGCTTGGAAAACACTATTAACTGTACAATAAGCTTGGTAGATACTTACAATCTGAATAAGTGTATGTCACTAATAACAAACTTGACTGATATTTCAACAATCTCCCTCTTTGGCATTAGTGACAAAAACACTTATTAGCCAAAACTAAATTTAAAAAGTTTCTTAAATAACTTTATCCATCACCTAATGATTCTTAGCTCAATAGAGTATACTATTTTAGAGATTTTTTCAAAATTGGTTTTGTAAGATATATATTTCTACATGGTAAGGCTCCTATATAGTATACTATACATTTGAATACATTTCCTTGCTAAATAGAATGTATATTTCTATACACATCTATCTCCTTCATTTCCTTTACAACTTATGTATCAATTCTACAAAGAATTTTCTCCCCCATAACTTATTATTTCCATATCATCTCTGTATCTTCTTATTCATAGTATATACTCCCCCCTTTTGACATTAATGCCAAAGATTTATTCTATATATTTACATGTTAATACCAAAATGAGACAAAAGGTTTGAATGTACCTTGAGTATTATCGCCAATTTTTTTTCCCAATTGTCTTGCAAGACCTTACATGTTTGTAGTGCAATCTAGGCTTATGCTAACAACTCAATCATGTGGTCTGCTATGGAGAAGTTATTGTCAGGGATAAGGGTTTTCAAATGTGCAATAGGTTTCTAAAGTGCATCCATGTTGGGAAGAATCATGTTATGAATATCTGCTAAGGTAGATCTAATTTTGACCTCTTCCTTACGCAATTCTACCTGTAACTCAGTCAAAAATTTAATCTTATTGAAATGTACAAAGCTTGAACTAGGGTCAAGTTGTAGTTGTTGAGCACTTTCCTTGAGGTCTTCATCTATCTTGGACAATTTCTCCATTATTTTAGTAGTAAAATTTGTAACATCACACAATTTTCCAAAAAGTATTGATACATTTGTACATGAAGTTTCCAGTGAACCCAAAATGGTAGAAATTTCTACTGGATAAAAAGAAATTTGTTGAGCAATGTGCTCCAACACTTTATTCTCAAACTTATTTTTTGCCTTCCATAGTAACTTATCTTGTCCATCTATATCTTCATTGAACTTTTGAACTACCTTTTCCATTTGGTACAAAATTGGTTGTGAAGAATCAACCTCTATACCTGCTACCTATGCCAAAATATTCTTGGCATCCTCAATGATTTTAAATTCCTTATCTCTTTCTTCTCTAAGCCTCTACTACTTTGCTTTCTTTTGGAGGAGTTCACCAAATGTCTGCATTTAGGATTACAAATTCCTCATCTAGGTCTATTTCTTCCACCATCTCCTTTCCTTTGACCAAAAATTTTGTGTTCGATTGAGCCTTGGTCTCAACTTTCCTTGCACTTATTATGTGTGTATCCAAAATAGAGACAATAGTAGACATACTAGGACTAGGTGTAAAACTTGATACTACTCTTAATGTAGAAATACCTAAAGTAATACCTGCAGTAGCCAAAATTGATGAATTCAAAACTGATGTTGCAAAAAAAATAGAAGATGGAAGAGTTTACAACTTGGTAGATGAAGTAGAGGTCACTTTGGTCAATGAAGTATGTAGCTAAGTTGGTGCAAAAATTGATTGGCTAGTTGTTCTTTGAGTGCTTGTCGCAATCAATCCTGCAAAGGTCGTCTTCATGCTTGATGTGGTCAATACCTTTCTTGGAGAATGAGGAAGTGAGGTTATAACCCCTGTAGCAATCTTGATTGAGTTGGTTTCCTCATCATCTTGTTCTTCTCCTTTGGTGCCCTCTTGCTCCTAGTCCTCTTCATCATCAATGTTGTCAAAATGAGTTGCTTCTTCAACATTTTCCTCTTCATCTTTTGTCTCTTTATCATTATCATCATCATCATCTTTTATTTCAATAACAAAATCACTTAGTTTATGAAGAAGATATATGTTCTTCCATGTATGTTTTCCATTCCTTACAACATGCTCAATATCTTTTATCAAAACCAGAAAAACATTAAACTTTAGAGTTAATTTTTCCTCATTTTTCTTTAGAGATTCCTTAATCTCCTTGTTTGTTAAGCTTGGAATAAGATGCTTCAGGATTTTCCCATATATATCCTTTACAATCTGCATCAAAAATTCCCATCTTGGCTTAATCTTATCCAAAAACTATTAGGGAGTTGAGAATTAAGTTGGTCTGGTGAGTATTTCTACTTACCCATTTTTTCCATCACTAGGTCTTTGATCTACTTCTTTTCTTCCTCTGTCCTATTTTCATACTTTAATGCTTTGAAATTTTTTATACCTACTCCTTCCTATAGTTCTTTTAGTCTATCTTGGAAGGTGGGTGGAGGTTTCCTGAATATTACATCTCCTCTTTCCTTATCAACTTTCTTTCTTGAAGATCTTCTTGTAAATATAGTAGTGGATGTCTTGGCAGGCTTGGTGGTAATTACCTTGCCCTTCTTCTTTAATGGTTATTCTTCCTTAGATTCTTCTTGATCCTTTGATTCCTCATCCTCACCTTTTCCTTTGGTCAGCAAAAGGGTGGAGCTTGTTTTTAATTTAGCAATTCTTTTCTTTCCTTTGTTTACCGCCTGAGAGAGCTTGATCTCTAGCTCTATCCTAGCTTTTGCTTCATCATAAGTACCAAAATATGTAGCCTTGGGATCAACTGGTTCATTTATAAGTTCCTCAATGATATCCTTAGTTTCATCAATATTAACCTCATATCCAAGAGGTTCCAACCCATGATATTCTAGGCCTCACTGTCTGGATGTATACCTTATCACTATCTACCATGAAACATACATCATCCTTGTAATGTTTAACTAACTTATTTTGAATCTTGAATCTATTATTCATTTTCTCTCTAAATGCATCAAAATAGTTATCCATGATACTATTATAGTTCTCTCCTATCTCAGCAATATAATCATTAATTTGGTAGAGAACTGGCAAATCTTTTCTCCATACAATTGATCCTTTTGAAGGGAAAGAATTTTGAACATAAAATAATAAACAAGTCAATAGAGAACCAAACTTGCACAGGTTTTTCTTTGACATCTGAATGCTTTCCATGTTCTTGTTGAACTATTTCACTAGAAGCTCGACAAGGTCAAGTGAAAGATTATTTTTGACCACCTTGTAAGCAAGGTCAACTACTTCACAACACACACTATTCAACCAGCTAGAGCTATAGATCTTATGTGCTATGATATGAATGCTGAATTTTAGTTCCATATTAGTCACACCACTTATCTTCATGCCTCTACCATCCCATTTTATTAGGGTTTTCTTCTCAAGTTTAGCGTAACCTAGGGTTTTGGTTGTTTTAGCCTTAGAAAACATTGGGAGGCTAGTGATTCTATGGATCATCTTCTTCGTGATTAAAATTGGCTGCTCCAACCATAACTGACGATTGTGCACCCAACTGAGAATATACCTAATCCATTTTACTTGAAATTTATAGGGCATATGACGAATCTGTGTTAACCATTTTGTCTCCATTTGTTGATGCTAGGGTTTTAAGACACTATTAACACACAACTATCCTAGGGCTTCATCCATTTCCAAAGTGCCAAAATCCTATATTGTGCAATTAAAGTGAGAATGCATATCATTTATCAATAGTACCTTTAGAGGGATTTGAGACTATGCTCCACTTGGATCTGGGTTTTGGCAATTGCAGGGGTGAGTTTGAAATTTGGAGCTTTTCATTCACCATGAACTAGCATGTTAGAACCTCACTTTGCTTTGTTGTTGCTGGATGCCATCTTTGCTCGATAGGGTTTGAGAAAATTTGAAATCTTTTCGTAACAATTCACTCAAATTGCTTGGAAGCTTTGAAGATCATACAATACAATATGTCTTGAAAATTCATGGTGAAAATGGATTCAATTTCATTCCTTTTATCAAAAATTTCCATAAATGCTTAGTATGAATGATAGATTAAGTTTGATAGACTTTCATCCACTTCTTTGCATTGATTACTTGGCAAAGTCTTCCATCATTCGGTAGCCATATGAAATTTTATTTACTCCCAACCTTGCTTGGTAGAGTCTGTGACCCAACCTCACTCATTAAAGAAGGTAACTCAGTAGTGACTAGTACCCTTTTCACTTGGTGATCTCTTTGTATTTTGAATATAGATATGGATCTTCTATCCTTTCAGTTTGGTACTAATTTGAATGTCTTCTTTGGTAACCTAGTCCTAGTTCTCCCTAGAGAAATAAAGTAGAGATTGTGGAGACACTCAATTCTTGAGTGACTTGTTCATCATTGCTTGAACTTTCATTCTTAGTAGACTTTGGAACCCATTGCTATCTCATCTATTTTTGGATGTTATCAGCTTTTCTCTTCTTCTCATCCTCAATTCTACTAGTATTTGTGCAATTTTTGTCAAGATGACCAAGTTTTGTACAAATGAAACATCTTTTAGTAGTATCTCTTTTTCTCAAATGATGCTTTACACAAGTCATTCCAATGTGTCCAATTCTCCACAATAATGACATCTACACCAAGTGTTGTAGTCCCAACCAATATATCCATTAATACATTAGGGGTCAATTTGCGGCGGCAGGAAAATGTAATGTGTTTTTGGGTTTTTTTTTTAATTATAGCCTGATGATATCACAATTGCGACACTAACAGGATATAAGAGAAAAAAAAAGGAAAATGTTGCTCATTTTTTATACAACATGAACCCGTTCTGCTACCAGATGCAATGTCAATGGATGGAGGCAAGGGCAAGTTTGAGGTGAGGTGGCTTTGGTTTTGAGGTGAGGCCATTTTCGAACTGAGGTGGCTTTGGTTTTGCTGGTGAAGGGGAGCAATGGAGCCACTAAAGAAGTAGATAGAGTGGAAAGCCTCCCAGGCCAACCCCCCATAGGGTTTGCTCAGTTTTGCTCCATAGGTCTTGTATTATTTTGTGAGTATCCACACTTCCCTTGTCACAAGTCATACAAAAGAATTTTCACTTTTACGAGGAAAACTTCATTTATTATGGTTTTTCCTTGTACTATTGTCCTCTAACCAGTTAGTCAAGCACTATCTCAAACAATAGAATTCTAAGGTTGCTTCAAGTCTATAAGCGAATTTGACATATTCTTTTAGTTGATTTAAATCATGTCAAAAGCTTCACCACACAAATATTAACCAGAAAAAGAAAACAGAACATTTTGCTGGAAAGACATTGATCAAACCTAATAAATACAACTATATCACTTTGTGAAAGGGCTTCAAGCACCAATACTAGGAAATTGACCACCAAAGAATAATATACAACTAAATTTAAATTTAAGTCTATGTAGCCATGTTGAGAGCTTTGAGTAACCTCTTGCATAAAAAAATATGAAAATTGACCCATGATCAAAATATAAATTGCTTCTCTAGACAAGAATACTATTTTATCCTTATTTATTTAACAAATCTAGAATGAGATAATAAGGTTATTCCTTTTCTTGGAAATGCTTCAACTAGATGTGAAAATTGAAACATGATCAAGATATGCATTGCATTTCAGATAAGAATACTATTTTAAATTTTAAAAGTTATAAGGTATGAATTTTTTAACCAAAAAATAGAATATGTTAAGGCCTGTAGCTTGACAATTGCAATAGATCCTTGTTTATTTAACAAATCTAAAATGAAATATGCGGCTATTCCTTTTTATTAGAAAAGGTTACACTCAATCTGAAAATTAATCCTTGATCAGGATATAGATTACTTGTAGATAACAATACTATTTTTTTTGAAATATTATTACATAAGGTATATAAATTTAGCAACATCATAGGAGACAATCACCTTGCAATTTTGATAGCTACTTGCTAAATTACCAAATCTAAAATAAAATAATCTGGCTATCCCTTATTCTTTAGAAGCTTGGACCGAGTTTACAAGAACCATTCAGCACATGCTATGAATATTGTAAATATATAGAGAAAAGATTTCTAGAATTTCCAAATTACATTGACTTGCATCTCCAGATGTTGAGTGTGTGCTTCTTTCTTCAAATGCTTTGAAACTTTGCTACTTACTTGCCATGTATCTAAGAGCCTCCTCAGATGCTCGATGTTGTGCTTCCTTCTTTGTTCTACCTATACCTACTCCTACCTTTTCTCCACTAAACAAGACTTGAACTCAATAAGAATTGTTGTAACAAATATAAATAATGTCAGCACTAATTTAATCAATTTGCAGTATTGAGCACATTATCTTTAAATTAAAATTAATATAACTTCCATGGGGATGTAATTAGAACCAATTCATTTATTATGCACTATTTTCCTTCTATAAAGACCAGCAACCAAGAAAACTAACCTCCACAGTAAATTGGAGCTCCATTGTCTTATCCAAAAGAGAATTAAATTCCACCTGAGAAATAGCTAATTAGAAATCTAGCAGCAGACAAGATACAAAGACAATCATGATACAAAGCAAATGATAGTGTGACAAATCCCACTTGAATACCTTTGTTCCACATTTCATTGCAATTTCTTGTAAAACTCCCACAACATTCGAAGCATTGAGTATGTTACCTCCTCCTGGATTGCTATTAGTTGGCACTTTGTTCATGGAAGATTCTTCATCTTCTGATTAGCTCAATCAAAATAAGACCTTTAGTTTAAAAAATCCACCAGCATTTCCATATACCAGTCAGAACTAGAATTTGCATTATAATTGGATATACATTAACTTAAGTTTGTCAAATCTCTCTCTCTGAAAATAACAGATAAATTTTGCAAAACTCGCAATTCCACTAAATTTTTGCTTCACATTTCATCTGACATTTTTTCTAAATTTTTGACACCTAATTTATGTCAAGCTTGGCACCAATTGATTTTGTGTAGCTTTTTATGGTCATTTCCTCATGAAACACCAATTTGGGGGAGAGACCCCCTTTGCAGGAGTCCACAAGGGGATATTTCGTTTATCTATTGTTCACCATGTTGTACAACCTTACCCCAATCCAAACTCCAACTAGAGATCTCCAGTAAAGAGGGTGTGCATATTCTTGCACTGCTTGATTAACATAGATATTTTTCTTCTTAAGAGCAGTTATGTTACCAAGCTCTCAAAAATATTAATTTAAAGGTTGAGCCAAGTTATTAGAGGATGTCAAAATTAGCCACATGCTTCACATCCAATATACATGCATGGATACATGGGAATAAAAATATAAATATAAAGAATAAAGTTACTAAATAATAGCAATCAAAATGATAGTTATTAGAAGAAGAACTTTTCTATATTTGGGCAAATATTAAAATCTTTCCTACAAAATAAATACCTGAATGGGAAAATGAATCTAGAACCATATGATTACCTTTTACTCTGTCATCTCCAAAAATTCCCTACTTAAAAGGAAATTTTAATAAGCAAGTCCCTTACAAACAAATTCACTTTTAGATAAATTGGAAATACATACTAGTCAATACATGAATGTAGCAACAATTAAAATGCCCACCTCCTTAGAAAGTCACCTTTTAGCCTCGCGTAGACACCTATCAATGGCAGGAGAATTCTCTACACCATGATTGAAAGAAGGCTATTGAATTTTTTTTCTAAAGAAAGAGAATCAAACTGAACAATTAGTCCTTGAGTTGGCCTTGTAAGTTTCCTGGGACTCATTTCTTCTTCTGCTCCAAGCCATCCACCAGGCACTTGATTTGGAGGTACTAGAATTTGCAATGGTCTAATAGGTATAGGAGGATCAATTGAATTATGTTTCCTAGTATCTTGGCCATGTTGTAGTATAAAAAGTCACCTTCTTGTATCAGGATCTAGTTTTGATTGAGGAACTTCACCTTCTTCTCGAATTGGAGAACCTTGAATATTAGATTCTATACTATTAAGAGTTTGAGGTACAAACTATTTAACTGCTAGAATCCCATGGGAATATTCTTGAAAATGTTCGATTGGGGTATCTATACGAGATGGTCACACAGGAATAACAAATGGAGGTGCAATAGCAAGTTGTGTCTGATCGGGAAGGTGAGCCATCATTTTAAAACCTTGATGGTCTGCCCCATTACAGGTAATCTCTAATTGCAAAGGAGAATTAGATTCTTGCAAATACAATAGTATTAGTCAATGTAGTATAAGTCTTTCAATTTTTTCTATGATTTAACAGACACCATCACAAGATTATATAATAACAATAACTTATCTGTAATAGTGACAATGTAGAGTTTAGAGAATTGGACTAAGAAAAAACATCAATATAATGCCTAATTCACTAGATGATTAGGAATGTGATCTTTGCTATGAATGATTATAGTCTAGAGAGAACCACTTGTGAATTTTCAATTTAGTTGTGTATAGAATTGATTGTTCATATGGTTCCCTTAATATTGGAGAAACTATCCACTTTATTGCTGTCAAGAATAAAGAACATAATGTTGACATTACACATGAATACATAAACTAATATGCACTTTTAAGCATTGTTTCAATACAAAATACCAAATTGATTTAGAAGAAACCAAGTTTCTCCATAAGGAAGAATATTATTGCAAGTGGAAATTAAGAGGTATTGTTGAAATTAATAGGCATTTGCATAATCCCAATAGAGATGAATGGTGAGGTTTAAGTTACTCCTAGCAACCTATTGTAAATGCTCACAAATAAAATTGTACGCATTCATTGGTTTCTTCTTCCTCCCAATTTATTGCAATCTCTTGGCTTTTTTTATGTAATTTTTTTGTACTTATTAATGCACCTGACCTTAAAAAAACTATATCACACACTTGTTTTTTCTTGCAATGAACTCTGGCGTCAGCAATGTTAAAGGTTTTAGCTGTGATAGAAATATTTATCTCTGATTTATCTCTATGTATTGAAATTGAGATAATACCTAAGGATTATGTTTATAGTTGGATATTTGAGATAATATTATATGAAGTGACATGTGTCATGCATTTGGAAATATGAAGAGACTTGTATTTGGAAATTGAAGAGAACATTGGTTGTGATATGAAGAGTCTCTCAATTATATATATGTGATTGCTTTGTGTGTTGAGATAACGTATCAAGTTGAAAGCATTGTACTTGAACATTTTTATATCAATAAAAGATATATTTGCCTAGTGTGGTTGGGTCTTTCCCTTCAAGCCAAAGTGTTCTCCCAGAATAAATGTCTTGTGTCTGTTGTACCTTTTTTGTGTTCTTTGTTTCTATTTATCTTTACTTCTAGGCAAAACATTAACAATCAAGGGGAATGAGGCAATTTGTACCAAGATTATTTGGGAATGGAGAGATTTATGGTCCAAGCGTGAATGGGTAATGAAGGTCTAATACAACACACAATGTCTGAATCAACATCGGAATTAATTAGTTTTACAAAATGGTTGATATTAGTTCGCCATGTTGATTGTTTCCTAGGTATAGTTGGTTTTGGTATAAGTCTATAAAGATAATACATAAGATAAAGCAACTTAAGATGTGTCAAGCAACTATTTTGTCAAGTGTCAATATGCCCTATGGATGTCCCTATCCAACTATATATCTTTTAATTGCATATAATAACTAATTTATGTGCTTTTTCATGACTATGTTTGACTCATATAATTGTGATCTCTCTAGCACTATGATGTCATTTAATATGTCTTGCTAAAGCTTGTAAATTTTGTTCCTTTTGCCATGTCATGTAATATGTCTTTCCTTGTCGCTTATATGTTTTGAAATTTCTGTTAGGCCTTGTAGCTTGTATAATTTGATTGTTGGAGAGCTTCTATAGTTAAGCAAGAAGACCATTGCACAAGTTATAGTTGTGCACTTGGGTATGAAAATTGTATATTTTTTAATCTAATGTATATTTTAACAAGACTTTTAGCTTATATGTTTTGAAATTACTTTTACTGGCTTAATGTTGTAAGGTCTCCTGAAATAAGACCTTCAAGTAGTTGGTCAAAGTTTTACAAATAAAATTATCGACGAATTTGCCTAGAGCAATTGACTGAATGTTATAAAAGGTGATTGGGTAAAATGTCTTAGGAATAAAGTCAAAGAAAGTATTTTTAAAATATTAAAGTATTTAGCTAGGTCTAAGAAGATTTTTGTACTTTTGACAGTATTGCTTAGTTTGTGAAAGTTGTAGACTGAAGTTTTCATAGCCCAATTTTTGCTTCTTGCGAAGAACAATCATGTCAATAATATAAGTGAAGAACAAAATAGGGAGACAATCGCTAGATTGTGGTCTAAATTGAAAAGAAAAGGTGATGGAAAATGTTATTGTCCTTGAAAAATTTATGAGGGCTTAAATCGTAGAAGACTGCTAATCAAAATAGTTAAGAGACATTGTAGGGAGAATGGTCACATTGAAGGGGGGCATGATTATCATCCACTAGTAAGTTGTTCATTATATCATTTTAACAATTTATATACATGTGAAATCACTTGATGATGAGTTGATTATCATGGTTTATTTATGTTAATCAATTTTATATAGGTTGATCTCCCCAGGGAAGTACATGATATGAACCACAACAATTCAAAGAATATGGTTTTTGAAGTGGAGGAACATGGAGGTGTGAATATCCAAGGTGAAGATAATGATCGCATGGAAGATGATGATCATGCACCAGAAAACACAATTGAAGATGATGGTATAAATACATTGATCCATGACACATTTAGTCCAAGCGTATCTTATCATGATGATGATGATAGCCTCGATGTACCTCTACTTGAGAAGGCATATGAGCCCCTATACAAAGACTTTCAAACAACTCTTCTCTCTACTGTATTGTTGTTGTTGAACTTGAAGGTTATGAATGGTTTATCCAACATAACAATGTCAAGTATGTTAAGGTATGTCATATATGTCTTTATAGTTAAAAAAGGGTGAATAATGTACCACTAATATTTTTTATATTAAAAACTTATATTTTTTGTTGTAGATTGATAGGTGAGTTTCTGTTACCACCATCGAATATTCTACCTCGCTCATATCGAGAATTATCTACTGTTATGAAAGATATTGGAATGGAGTATGAAGCAATACATGCTTGTCCCAATGATCATATTATATATTATAAAGAACATGAATTTGCAACACAATGCCCTATATGTCATACGAGTAGATATCAAACAAATCGACTAACAAAAAAGGTGCCTCAAAAGGTTCTTCGTTACATCCTCGTTATTCCATGAATGTGACAATTATTCAGTTGTAGTAGCTTGGCTCAATTTATGGATTATCATGCAAGCAATAGAAGTCGAGCTGACATTATTTGAATCCCTGTGGATGGTTCAACATTTATGCACATAGAGAAAAAGTGGCAACACTTCAAAGAAGAACCTCTTAATCTTAGGCTTTCATTGGCAGCAGACGATGTCAATCCATTTGGAGAGATGAGATATGTTTACTCGGTGTGGCCTATTTTTGTTATCAACAATAAAATTCCTACTTGGATGTCAATAAAGAGGGATCACATTATGTTAGCAATGATTGTTCCAAGTATCTTATCATTTGATAGTTATTAATTACATGTACTTACAAATCTTGCAGTAAAATAGCCACAATAATTATATAATGTTACTATTCATTCAATTAGGTAAATATCAAGTAAAAGATATTAATGTATACATTGAGCCTCTTATTGATGAGTTGGTGGAGTTATGGAATGGTGTCACTGTGTATGATGTGTCTAGACCAATAGGACGAAGACAATTTCAACTCCATGCAATACTTGCATGGACAATACATGATGCCCTAGGGCTAACACATTTTTGTGGTATGTTATAGTGAATTCAAGTTGCACATGATAATTCTAATTATAAAAATCAACATATTTAATAATCCAATTATATCATTATCTTGTAGGTCTTCAAACAAGGGGAAAATTTGCATGTCCAGTTTGTGGTCCAAAGATGAAATCTCATAATTCAAAAAGTTTAGGACAGCAGGTGTTTGATGAGTGTAGACACTTCCTCCATAGGAATCATAAGTATTGAAGTACAGAAAAACATCTTTTCAATGGGAAATAAGAGACTACATCAAAACCACGAAGAATGACACCTCGCCTATGGAAGTTGGAATATAATAGAATTAATTGTCGAGGTAATGTCATTCCACCTAATGGTTTATGTTTGTAATTTATATATTTCTATTGTGATGTTTATTTACTAATTGTGTAATTGATGATAGTGAAGGTCATCAAGGTAGTACTGAAAACCTTCCAAAGGGACTAAAAAGCTATACCAGAGAATTTAGTAGGTTACCCTACTACAAGCGCTTACAAATTGTGCATTTCTTTGATACTATGCATATTGGAAAGAATATAACAGGATGGAAGGCATGAAAAAGAAAAAATTGTCAAAATTTGTAATGGCATTCATGAATCTAATCATGCATTGAAGGATTTCATTCACTCAAATTGCAATAGAGATTAGATTAATATAAGTGCCCTTCCTTGGTTATTAACGGAGCAGCAAAGTGATGCCATAAAAGAAGTCATGCGAAAAATTTGATTTTCCACAGGATTTGTTGTGAACATAAACAATCTCATATAAAAAAAAAAGTGAATTTGGGCCAGGGCTCAAAATGCATGATTGGCATACTTTCATCAAGGTAAGTTATGTTCTTCTGTATTTACAATATATTCATAAACTACGTGTACTATTCACTATGTTATGCTAGA
The DNA here is from genome assembly GCA_028749045.1 of Cupressus sempervirens. Taxonomy (NCBI): domain Eukaryota; kingdom Viridiplantae; phylum Streptophyta; class Pinopsida; order Cupressales; family Cupressaceae; genus Cupressus; species Cupressus sempervirens. Next base: position 896,144,536 of record CM053787.1, read on the forward strand.
AAACAATGAAATGATTGGTTTATAATTATTGCAGTATGTGCTTCCTCTATCTCTCCAAGAGCACTTCAACAATAACATCAAACAAGTGATATACAATCTTGGAGAATACATGAGGTAAGCAGTAATATCTGTTCAATTTGTTGTATATATTTATTATATTCACGATTTGTTTTTCTTGCTATGTAATCTATTGTATATTATTTTGTAAAGTCTCATATCTATATCTTTTTTGTGACTAGAATCTCTTAATGTAGGTAGTTGTCATCTAAATAAATCCATAAAGAAGATATAAACTATTAGAAGAGAAGAATTCCTCATTTACTATGTGAAATGCAAAAGTGTCTACCTCCAACTTTTTTCAATGCGCAAGAACACTACCCCATACACCTAGTTGAGGAGATTGAATTGTGTGGACCTGTACACACTAGGTCAATGTGGATGGTTGAGAGGCACTTGAAATCTTTGAAGGCTTTGGTTTGAAAAAGAGCACATCCTGAGGGTTCTATGGTAGAGGAATATATGGTATACCAGACTATGGTGTACATTACTGAATATCTTCCTAAGTTTGCATCAAATATCCATGTAGATCGCATTTGGGATCTCAAGCCTTTAAAAAAATTAGAAGGGGAGTACTTGATGGGGAAAGGTACATTGAGGAAAGTGAGAAGTAATAAATTATAAGATGTTATTGTAATAAATTATTTCTTAATCTTCAAAATAAATCAGTTGTAAGTTGTATTTTTTTTTGTACAGGTGCTCGAGAGTGAGATTCACTACATTTGTATATTGCAAACAATCTTGATTGGATGACGGTATGCATTGAACGATGTCAACATTTTGGTCGCACATTAACATGGGAAGGTGTATCTTCATTGGTTAAAGAAGATCATTGTAATGGAGATTCCAATGTTATGCAAAGGGAAATAGATTTAGCACGTGGTTCAAGAGATTTCTAAGTACGTAGAAATTTATTAATCACCCGTATGTTTATCAACTCACGATACAATAATTTTGACATATTTCACATATTATTGCAGGTTAAACACCACAAAGCTATGTTTTGTAATAGTCAAAAATTTTGCGTCAAAGTGTTGGATGACACAAAGAAAACTTGTGATTCAAGAATAATTGTAGTCTTTCAAGTGACTACTATTTATCTAGAAATGACTTACATCCTCGAGAGTCTAAAAATCAATACTATGGCATTTTGGATGATATACTTGAGTGTGACTTTAGTTCCTTCAAATTAGTACTCTTTATTGTCAAATGGTACAGGCTACGACTTAATCCAAATGATCCTGATAGAACTATTATTGAACATGGTAATGGATTTACAATGGTTAATACAAGGTCATTTGAGCCAGTTGGGGATGAGCCCTATGTTCTTCCAAGCCAATGTGAGCAGGTATTTTACTTAGAGGTTATACATAAATTGGGTTGGTCATTTATTGTTAGACATGAACCAAGAGGAAGGCCAATAAAGTATAATGCGATGGAAGAAGAAGATACCGAAGAAGTAGAAGATGATGTAGATGGTGATCACGATCGACAGTTATTGGCTGATGTTCCTGACAAAAATTTTCATGAAGAAGAACAAGAAGATGATGATGATGATGCTGCTACTGATGATGATGATGAAGATGATGTTGATGTTGATGATGATGATGTTGATGATGACAATGACGACGATGACAACGATGACGATGATGATGGCGAGGATGATGATGATGATGACAATGATGATGATGATGATGATGACAACGATGAAAATGAGGATGATGATGATGGAACTTAGAGGTATGCCATCAATCCTTAATCTATTTAATATTCGTTTCTTGATAGAAATATGTTTGCCTTATATATATGGTTACATATTTTATTCATTATCTATTTAAAAGCTACAAGTTTCAACTACAAATAGAATATTGCTAATCTAAATTAACTATTAATCTAAATTAACTATTAATCTAAATTAATTAAATAAAACTATTTAAAACACATATTGATGCATGAATGTATTGAGCCTTATTTTCTTTCAGGTCAAAAGCATTTGTAAGTGTTTAGTTTAGAAAAGGGAATTCATTAAATATCTATAAAAGGGAGTTGTACCTAGAATAAAATTCATAGGGAAAACATAATATAAGTGCTTACCCAATTTGTTGGTTAATAATTCTGCCTCTATAGGTGATGTAGAGACCCTAGGTGGACTTGCAATCATTGATAACAAGAGGGACTTCCATAGTGTTCTCACAACACCAACCAAGCATCTTCATAAGATCCCTCTCCTTGATCCAAGCCAACTCCATAACCTATCAAAGTGCACACCAAATCCTTATGCCACCTTAGGTTCTACATCTTTGGAATAATCCCATGAATGTCCCTCAATCCATCCAATGGATTCAACGAAGCAATCTAATAAACAAACTATCAAATGCTCACAATGCCTCAATAGGCGCCAAACTTGACTTCACCTTAACTAGGTGTTTCCTCCACATCCACACACATCAAACAACTTCAAATAGCATTTCTCTAAGGTGACTAAGCCCTCAACTCATTAGCTAATACAAAAACTCAATTTTAGCCCTTCACTAGGTCTACTTCTCTAGTAGGATTATAATGTGAGCCTGATTTAAGTGTTATATTGTGTACCTTTTAATGTTTGTAATTTTTATGTGATTCTTATGATGGATGTGATTATGATTATGATGTGATTATACTTATGATAATTGAATTAAATTTGCAGGAAATTGAACCCCTTTCAAGAGCATCCTGCACAGTCTCATGGATCGACAAGTATAAGTCAATACTCCTTATAGAAAGTCTATTTAATACACTTAACAATAGTAAGATTGATGCCTTCTAAGATCTCTCCCATTTGCAAGTACCAGCGAATAGGTATTTGTTAGAAGTGTCTTCCTCGAGTGAGGGAAATATAGGAATAGAAGAGGAAAGTGAGACATGCAGTTTATCTAGAACAGGGAGATTAACTAGATGTCAAAGGACTAGAAGGAAATTCAATAAATGCATGAAATTTTTCCTTGCTCAAGGGGGGTCATTTTCTTATGATGATGAGATGGAAGGCGACATCGAGGTGCCCTTGAGGTACCAACATCTACAGAAACATTGGGTACCCAAGGAACTTCCTCCAATAAACACTGATTTTTATGTTAACGAGAGGATATATTGTATAGCACCATCATCATTACATGGTTTGGACCTATTTTCTATGGATGACATAAAGTTGTCTTACAACAAAGTTTTTGAATTGATAGATTATGTTGGACCATGTTACAATTACAAAAGTTGGATGCATATTGTTCAATATAAAAAAAGTATGCGTAGGTATGCCCTCTCGAAAAATTATATACAACAGCAAGACAATAATAAAAGTAAAAGTGTGGTTATATACATTGATGGAAGGCCAAAAGCAATAGGGAATATTGCGGGTTTTATAAATAGTACATGACCTGGGTCAACTATAAAGCAACCCAATTGCATATTTGAGGCATGCGAGGGAAATCGTGTATTCATCTATGCAATAAAATCAATATGTGCAGGGGAAGAGCTTCTTATTGATTACAATTTCAACTACATAGATACAAATGAGGCTACTATCATGGGGGTGGTACATACTATTAAACCAACTTCTAATCAATGACTCAAACATACCATTTAGTCAAAAAAAAATTGGCTAACATTTTTATACTTGATCTTTGACACAAGGGAAAAATATGGAGCAACCACCCGGAGGGGATGCTGGTGATGTTCCTGGCTCATCTACACATGAGCAGGTAAAACTCATTGTAATTGTGCAAACTAGATAGAAGCAAAATGTTATTTTCTTCATTATTTTGGAGTAATTTTGATAATACTAATACTATTGTTGTCACAAAGGGCCTGTAGTCGGAGGGAGGGAAAGGAACCTATAGTTCATAATCAGTAGGCCCCCCTAAGGAGGACCCTTTCTATATTGATTTAGTAGAGACTGATGACCCGATCGGTTTGATTTAAAAGTTGCTAAAGAAAATTGGCAGAGAAATTATACGTTTGGCAACCATAAAGCCTACTACTCAAGAAATAAAATATAGGGGGTCTGAATTGTTGCACACCTCTGAAACCTTAAAAGTAAGTATTAATGAAATTTTTAATTATAACAAGAGTTCAATAATGGTTTTTATGTTATGCTCTCTTATGGCATTAATTAAAATATCAATGCATTGTCTTTACAGAGTTTTTTGCATGATTTCAAGCCCCATTCCAATGATAAGGGTGCTACAGGTGGTTCAGGTAGATCTCATGTTCCATTCCACACTTGTGTTTTCCGTTGAATATATATAGGAATGCTCATAATCATTGACAATACATGCTCAAACAATCCTTTTTTTTAATGCTCTAACAATCTTATCCATGCTAGTCCACACATTCTATATTTATGCATGCTCTAACAATTTTATTCTTCAACTTCAAATCAATTGAATCCTATGATGACGCCGCCTCCATCCAGGACAACCACAAATATCTTTTCGACTGTTGAGGCGACAACATGCAGCTTACAAGCATCGACTATTGTACCATCTACTGGTACACAAATCCCTCTTTTTCTCTCTTATGACAGCAACAAACAATTTTTTTTTATAACTTTTTAACATCAATTATCATTTGTTCTTTTATACTTCGTGATAAAGACTTATGAAACTTATGAAACTTTTTGCAGTAGGAGTTGCAACATCATTTCCTAGATGTTCTTATGTTCCTAGTACGAGAATGGTGAAGGATGTCATATTGATCGTCAGCAACGATGAAGGCATTCCATTGAAAGTAGCCAAAGTTCCAGGTACTTTAAAGTTATTATTATTTGATAGTGATATTATAGTAATTTAGTTTTTGATCACTCTTCATTGACTAATGATCCCATGATTTTTTTGTAGGGAATGATTTTTTTTGGAGAAAACTTGGTGATGAGTGTTTGCGAATATTCGGGCCCACCCTGTGTACCTATTGGAACATCATATCCTAACTAAAACCCCAAACCAGTATTTTGATTTCATATCATTGCTAGAATAGTTTTCCTTTTCATCCATTTCTTGAACTATATTAAAGGTAGCTTCACTTCATTTATGAGTCTAACATGTTTCTTTTTACATAAAAGGTGGAATAACCAAGACAAACCATTGAAGGATGATCTTCTAGAGAGCATGACCCAACACTTTGGACCTCGTGCATTCAAGAGAAACAAGCTCCTTGAAAAAGCTAGTTTATGTTTGAAGTATTATAGGGACCAGTACATAAAAAATTTACAAGATAACCCCAGGTACGAGCGTCTACCCTATGTTCTTGAGGCTGAGTGGCAGGCTCTAATTTTGGATGGAAAGTATAAAGATGACAAGAAAAATAATATTACACTAGTGGAGAGTACATCAAGGTATGTGATACTATTGAGAATCTAATTATGTACTAATTAACCTCTATATTTATACTATCTAACATATTTCAAACTTTTCATAGATTTCCTGACACATCAAAGGCAACAAAGGCAAGACTAGAAAAGCACTAGACACACAAGCTCGGCTCTAGTGATTTTTTGAAACTTCAACCAAGAGTTGTAAGTATTAGTAAATGAAAAATTGTATCAAATTTTTTATATAATGTGATGGGAAATGCTAGAATAGACTAGCTTGTCTATGCTCCTAATTCTCAACTTGGATATCAGTGTTCCTTCACACCAATATATGATGCAGAGTAACATGCTTTGGAAGCACCAAAAAACTCCTAGCACCTTGGAACAACTAAGAAATTCAAGTTATCACCCCAATCCTTTGTTCTCCACAAGAACATTCAAGGCTTGATTCACCTTCAAAAAAGGAACTAATCTACTATTACAACTGCTCCTTTAATTCATGGACCCAACTCATCACATAAGGCTACATACTAGTTACTTCTCCCTTATACCATTCAAGGCCTCATACACCCAACCTTGACACCACGTGTTTTGGACAACTCCAACCCTCTAACATAAATGGAAACCAAGTAAAACATCAATAGAACCCAAAACAAATGAAGTCTAAGGAAAACTTGTTGTTACCAGTCACAGGGCAGATTGCAACACTTGACCTTTATTCTACACACCCAACCAAGAGTGCAATTGGATCCTCTAGGACTCCCAAACACCAAAGATAGTTTATAACAACTCCAACATGACCAAAATAAGGTGTAACAAGGGTTGGAAACCCTGCTAACTATTTTCCATTTCCTTTTGATATTTTAACTACCCTCCATTGGTTGATGAAACAATGCAAGTAAAATTCACCATACCATGCAAAAATGTAGGGCTCAGAGTTCAAGAGATGCCTCACAGAAGAGGATAAGAGAATTGGCTTCCAACAAGGCTATAGAGCTGTGGCTGAATGACTATGAGCTGAAATCAATGTGGAATGTTCTAACAATGATGCATCTGAGCCATAAGTAAATAAGCTAAATGAAATTTATTTCAAATTTAATACTTTACCAATTAGTCTATTTGATGTTAAGTTCCAATATAAAGTGAGTATATCTATTTTAAGTAAGCAATGATAATAATGTGTAGGATGTTGGAATGCAGCCTGACAATCCTTCTACACAATGCCATGCCTTTCCCCAAGGCAAAACCCCATGCAAAAGTCGGGAGCCATGCCAAATTCCCACTCATGTCTCATGAATCGGGCACTTGATTTGTAATTCATAAATCGGGTGCTCAATTTCTTTACACCGTTATACTGACTTTTTTAAAATTAGGCACCCGATTTGTAAATGGGTACCCAAGTTTTAAAAAATCAAGTGCCCAATTTTTAAGAAATCAGGTGCCCGTTTTCGATGTACTTGTTGGGTCCCAAAAGCTGCCCCATCAAACCAATTTCAATGATTGAAATGACTGAACAATAGTTTCGACTTGCAACACCGAATTTTGTCACACTTATTCTATTTTATTGTCCTCTTATACAATTTGTAGGCTATTGATTCAAATTCAAAACTGGTGCAAACATGGGATCAAAACAATGAAGAAAGAAGAAAGAAAGAGTTCTGACAGATGAGGAGATTGCAACAAATAAAGAGAATGAAGCACAATGTCAATGAGAGAGAAGATAGAGAATTAGAGACTTGAACAATGTTTCAAAGGAAAAAGACATTGAAGATACCACAATGGATGAAGAAGTCAAAGAAGAGAACCCAATACAAGAAAATTCAAGTGCACATTCTAATTATGCGTTCAATACAGGTGTATCTCCAAACCCTCAAATTTTCTCTCATGATGAAATTGATGATTTTTTAGAAGCAAGTTATGATTTAAACGATTTAGATTTTCTTCATGAGAAGCAATTGTCAAACGATCATGCACAAAACACTCCAATTGAAATGCCTGCCCCAAAAGAAATGCGAAGAAAATTTGAAAATGATATTCAAATCCAAAATAATAGTGAAAATAGTAAAGTGTCTAAAAATAAAAATTGCATGAATGTAGACATAGAAACACCAACTACTGAACAAACATGTCAGGATGATAGTAAAGTGTCTGAACATAATTTTCATATTCCTAATGATGTGTTAGATAATCTTGAGGGATTGGTTTCATGGAGACAAATTAGGACACATGCTAATAGATTGTATAGGCATTTTTTTTATAATAAGAAATTTGGGTTTCAATGTCAGCTAATGTTGCGACTAATTAAAATGTCTAAAATGCAAAAATTAATGAGAAGGTTGGGAATGTATGCAAAACCCAAGAATAAAAATGAGTCTTTAAAACAAGTTGTATCCACTGTTGCTAGTGCCTTTGATGTTATCGGAAAGAGAATTCGGTCTAAAGATAAGAATGCAACACGACGAGCAATAACAACAGCTTTAGTTAACAAATCAACATCTGACAAAAGATTGATTACCAACATAAGCTGATATCTTAATGTGAATCATAAGACTTTAGAAAGAGCTGTAAAGAGAAGGGTTAAGTTTGAATGTGATCTAGCAAATATTTTATGGACTTCTAGTGGTAGACTCCCGAGATGTGATATGAAACGTACTAGTGAAATCAAAAGTTTGATTGAAAATTTTTGGCATGATAATACAAGAGTATCACCTAATTCAAGAGATGTTCTTAAATTGAGAATTGGGTCAAAAATACGTGATCCACATCCTAAACACCTTTTGGACATGACTCAAACTGAATTGTTTAAAAAATTTGTAGATGGTAAGGTATTAAATATTACCATTAGTCAAACATCTTTTGAAAAGAGTAAACCATGGTATGTAAGGATTAACAAGGAAAGAATCACATGTTTTTGTAAAACTCATATTCAATTTCGTTACCATTATGATGTATTTCAATCTATATGTGGTACCATGCATAGTAAAGAAATATTATAAGAATGTGGTATAAAAATACCACCTCAAACTATAAAAGATTTCATATCAGATTTTTTTTGTAAGCCACCTAATGATCAATACTTTTTTTTCAATGCATGTCTTTCTAGTACATGTGATATGTGCGACAATCTTTCTTTGTTAGATGAATGTTTGCATGAAAATGATTTGACTAGTTTTGGACAACAATTAGTTGAGGTAAAAAGATTCAAAACTATTGAATATCCATTGAAGGATGGGAAGTTTGGAAGAAGGTGTGATCTAGTTATAGATAAAGTTAGTTGTCATGCATTTATGGATGAGTTTAAGAGTGTGATCATACAAAAATATGTTAAACACTCTCAATATTCTAGATGGCTTGATGGATAATTTCACATATGTAAGAATACATTTCCAATTGGTACTATACTTTCAGTTGTTGACTTTGCAGAGAACTACACACTTGCACCGCAAGAAGAGGTACAACCACAATATTACAATTTAGTGCAAGTAACAATTTATGTTCATATAGTTTATAGGCATGCACCTGATAGTACAGAGGAGGATCAAAAATAATTGAGAGAGTGCCATTTTTATTTAAGTGATAATAAACTCCATTCATCTAAGTTTGTCCAATATTGTTTCAAGGTCTTTTATGATAATTTAAAAGAGAGACAAATTCAAATGACACAACATTAGATATGGTCAGATAATTGTACAGGACAATTCAAGAATGCTAGAATGTTCTATTGGTTGAGTAGGACACATAAGCAAACTAGCATCCAACATGTGTGGAGTTTTTTTTAGGCTGGACATGGTAAATGAGAACATGATGGTGTTGGTGCATGTGTGAAGAGAGCCCTTAGTAAAGAGCAATTAAAATTTGAGGAAAGAGCTAAATTCAAAAATGCACATGAGATTGTTGAATGGTGTAACAAATATTTATACATAGGATCAAGTCAAAACTCTACAATCAAATGTTTCTTCTAGCTAGTTGAAGAAAATAATATCCCTTCGAGATATGATTGTGATACAATTAGGGGTTCAGCTAAATGGCATTCATTTAGGAGTTCAAATTCTAACACTTGGACTATATGGATTAGGGAGCTTGCTTGTTTTTGTCAATTTTGTCTTGCGGGTGAATGGGAAGAATGTGAGAATACAGAATGGGTTGAAGATTGGCAACAAAGATCATTAGCACCTACTGACATGCATTTTGAAGATGATATAGTAAATGAAGGTCAGAATGTTACTTTTGCATCAGAAGACTATGATCATATTTCAGACCTCATAGAACCTGGTATGCACAATCTAATTAGACTTTTGTGATCCCATGCTTCAATTTATATAATTTTCATATGTACACGAGTGATTAAAGTGTTTCTATACTTTATCTTATCTTGTAGGACATGTTTATGCTATTGTTGCACCTAGTGATAATGATGAATAGACTGAGTATTGGCTAGCTAGATGTGTGGAACCTAAGAAAAAAAAGACATGTCATCAAGTAGACGATGATGGTTTTGAGTATCCAATCGGGTCTGTTGTTGTAGCTAGCACCTAGCTACATAGATACCTAACAAGAAGACATAGTTTGCCAACATTTGAAGACTACCAAACCGAAAAGAAGATTTTACACTATTCTCATTTGGTTGTGGCAACAAATATCAAATTAGAAAGGTACAAAGGGAGACCCACCAATAAGGTATTATGGACAATTTCAATGGATGAGCACGAGAAAATCATAGATGCATTGCAAAAGAGAGAGGATGTAGATGGTACAGTGGGATGACTACATTTAAATCAAACACATGTAAGTTTTTTCATTATTGTATTATTTTTATATATATGTACTTATATAATTTAATTACATGTATGTTTGTGTTGTCAATACCAATTTAGAGAACTTATATACCTCTTATTCAGGTCTCAATTACAATTTATGCAAATTTAAGTGTTAAAGTGGATCAAACATCAACATCTTGTGCAATTTCACATAGTAAGTACATACAAATTACACATATATTTAAATAGTTCAGATACCTTGAATATTAATTTATGTTTTTATTAAAATGTGTGTTTTTTTTTTACATTTTTATTTTATAGGACCTCATTTGAAGAGATGCGTTCAACCAATTTTATGTTTCAAATGAGTTCAGTGAACTATAAATATATCATTGACATTGTCTTACATATATTGTGAAATATGTTGTACAAACTAATTCAAAAATGAGAGTTTACTTCTATTTGAAAGTTAAAGGTATGTGCACTTGATAAATTATTATAAATTAATTGTCAATTTAAGTAATGACATCCTATTTTGTTCTAGTACTTTTACATTCAAGCATGTTTAAATTAATGTTGGTTTGAAGTTTCAAATTACTATTGATTGTAATATTAAAAACAAGTGACTTGCACATGATAATTTAAAGATCATTACTCATTGTATTCATTTTATTGATTATATCTTTCATTACCAAACAACACATTAAGATCACTTACATGATGTACATTGATAGGTACGTTATCCATACATGTGTGTCTTAAGGGGACATGGGAGTCCTAATAAGTCATTATGTCTGTTATATGTTATGATAGGTATTCATATGTTTACTACCACATAATAGGTCTTATTAGGTGATAATGAGTCTTGAATTACCAAACAACACATTAAGATCACTTATGATACATTGTTAGGTACATTATCAATACATTTTTTAATGGAGCAGGTCAATTTTATTTGTATAAATTGTCTCAATGCATAAATTTGATGTGATATTTATCCAATAATGCTCTATAGATAGTTAAAATTATTGTTCATCTTGCATATATAGTTACAAAATGTGTCATATGTTCATGAATAAAATATGTCAGAATAAAGAAAATGGTTTGAATATACTTAAAACATGGTGAAACATAGTAATATATGTACTACATACACAAGCATGATAAGAAATCATAAAAAAATAGTACATGGTCTAACATACATCATAACATGATCTATGAAGTGAAAAAATACATGGTCTAACATATAGTTTTAACTATCCTAACACAAAGTGTACATACATCATAAATAATATATATATATATATATATATATACATCATAAAAACAAAATCTATAGGTGCCAACAAGACCTAATCTATCTAATCAAATTTCCTCTTTGCTCCATGCAAAGTGGACTCAAATGGATAATCATGTGTAATATGAGTTGTCTCGTCATGTCGGACACCCTGTGAGGTAGATGTATCACCCTATGTAATAGGAGGCATGTCTCATCGTGTATTTGCTTAATTGAAATGGGTCTCAAAATCTAGCTTCGAAATAAATTAAATATTCACTACATAATGAAATAAATTATACCACATGAGATGGGTGTTGCTCAGTAACGAGAGGAGGTGCACTGTCAAAACTACAAATGCAGCAATGGTGAGGTCCTGTAATTTACAAAACATACTTTTTTTAATTTGATTTTAGAGCATAATGAACTATACATTATGTACATAAATCACAATACTGACCTCAAATGACGATGTAGATACCTCCATCTGGCTAAGTCCCATGCTCTTAGCAACACTCGTGGTGACGTACTCCTAAAATTATGGATACATAAACATTTAGTCAAAATTAAATATACATGAATATAATTACAAAGTACATAATTTGTACACTACATATTTTATACACTATAAATTAAACATGTATATATAATGTATATATCATAATTGAGTGGCGGCCAATGTCACAGATGTGTCTATAGGTATGCTAGCACGATAATCATAAGATGGAGTCAAAAATAGACTATACCGAGGCCTATATGGATGAGTATGATATCCATGCTCCTGTTCGTAAAATCAAAACACATAAAATATATATACATGTGAGTCAAAATTGTTCAAATTATAAGTTAATAATAATGTACATACATAAAAATAATACAAATTATTTTTCTTCAGTCAAAAGTTCATACCGCGTGTATTTGAGGCTGTGCCTCAGTGGTAACTGGAGTAGGACTTGTACTAACATCAGTATCTGTTGATGCAGACAATCCCTACAAAATGAAATAAAAAGAACATATGAGCACATGTTATTAAATTTTAATTTGAATGTACATTTTTACAGTGTAATTCAAATTTCATACCGTATAAGGGACGCCAACATCTGTAGGTCTCGAAAAAAGACTATACTGCCTCCAAGGAGGAACAATGTCATCCATCCTCTGTTATTTGAAAAGTACAAATTAATATAGTTAATACAATTACACATATATTTAGAAAGTAAATAATTATGTGTACTTTATATTTATATTGAAATTGAAATTTTACCTGTTGCTCTTGACTCTCTCCAGGCTCTCCCTGCTACATGAGGTGAACAAATGATGACACATCTATCTCATCACTACCATCACCACAGGCAACGTATACATCATCATCAAAATTTGCACCCTCAGCATAATGGCCATCGTGTTCTGCACCAAGATCGCTCTGGGGGCCTATGCATATGCCTCCACAGCTAGTACAAACATGTCCAAGTGGAGGAGCATGTACTGCCTGCATCCACTGCTGTATTAAATTTCCCAAAAGGGCACTCAAATGGGTAAAAGCAGATCAAATCACATGATGATGGTGAGGAGCAGGCACAACAGACGCAGGAAGAGGTACAAGGGCCTTAGGTCGCCTGCGATTTCTCATTCTATCACTTAGCTTTGCCCCAGGCCTATCCTGAGGTAGCCCTCTACCAACCCCCTGAAATGCTTTCATATCAAAATAGTTGGGTTTCAAACCCAACTCAAAATCAGCCCATAAATTCCTAAGGAAGTACATGGTCACCTCATGATTAGCGTGTGGTGGATGGTCAAATACCATCCACCACCACTCCCAAAAATGTGCAGCTATGCACGGATGTGTACACCACCTAATGGAAATGTGAGGCTTCTTCTCACTAATTGGTTCACCCATCTTAGGGTTTAAAAAATAATGTTGAAAATTTCCTTTACCTATATGTAGGTTATAAACCTCTCTATATGATAAGCCATCAGAGTAGAAGGCACACATGCTTTCCCTCCATGATCTAAATGAATCAATGTCTAAATCAAAATGATGAATGGAGTCAACAATGCCTTGCATGCTATCTGCAAGACGTAGTAGGTGAGAGGGGGGGGGGTGGGGGGGGGTGCCTCTCATGTCGGATAGCCTCTATATCACTCATGAGGTCGTTGAGGTTACGTCTCATGGTCTCGCAGAGCTCATCTGCAGTGGGTGGTGGAGGTGTGGGTGGGAGTGGAGGTGGAGGTGGAGGTGGAGATGGAGGTGGAAAAGGTGGGGGTATGGGAAGGGGAGGGGGTGGCGGTGGGTCCATCAAATATAATCTGCATATATATTTAAACAACATAAAACATAAAACACATCAAAAATACATCACAACATAATACATATATGACAAAATTACTATTTGATAAAACTTAAATCTAAAATTTATCAACTAGATCTATATAAATGCGCATATCTTTATTAAAATTATATCAATTAAATTATAAAGTTAAACACCTAAGTCTAATTAAACATTAAATACTAAATTTTTAAGTATGAACTCATTATGGATTATACATGTTCATGTGTCAGGATGAAACAAGGTTAAGATTATGACAAGGTTATGGTTTACAATTTTGTACTGTTAACAGTTTTCATGATGGCTAAGCTTAAGATTATTATAATGATTGTGATCCTTTAATGTTAGGGAACTTACCTAGGATTATGGTTTTAGTTACAATTATATTTACCTATATCGGATATTTATTATGGTCCTAAGACGAGAGTTAAGGTTACAATTATCTAATGAAAGCTTAGAGATAGAATTATGAATTGATTAAAAAATATTTATGATTGTAGTTTGAATCCTAACTATTATCTGCTTTTTAACATAAGTAGTTTTCTATCAACAATGACACCTCCAACATGAAAAAACATTAAATACCAAGGACAAAGGCAAAGACAATTATGCTATATATAGAAAGGATGGAACAAACTTCACAATTCTTCAAAGAATCTAAAATCTATCACATGACATTATTTTTGTAAAGTAGGTCATATGAAATTCTACAAAAGAAGTTGGCTGGTAAAAAATTGTTCTTGGAAAGGTGTAAAAAATGCTCAAGTACAAATCTCAACACTTAAAATAGGCATCCCCATTAACTAAGTCACTTAGGGATGAGGGGAATTTTGGGGCTTTTGGGAATGAGGGGACAATTCTACTATATAGAAAGGATACGAAAAACTTCATGATTCTTCAAAGAATCAAGATCTAAAACTTAACTCATGCATCATTGTTGTAAACCTGGTCATATGAAGTTCTACAAAAAGTAGTTGGCTAATAAAAGTAGTCTCTAGAAAGGTGTCTAAAACACTCATGTCATAGAGCACATGCTAACAATTTCTCCATTGTTGATCAGATGATAGAATTATCAGCAGAAGTTTAGATTACATTGCACACAAACAGGATGTTACAAGAAAATTGGGACAAGACAATGGCACTAATTCTAAAGGTATGTTCTGACTTCTTGTCACATTTTGGAATAACCATGTAAAATTCACCTTTGGGATTTACATTAGAAAGGGGGAAAAGATGTAAAGGTGAAAATATAAGAAGTTGCATATAATGTGTAAAGTTTATTGAGTATATATGTATGGGGAAGCACCATCATATTATGTACATATACAGGTATTGAGATAAACATCTCTTACAAAAGAAATTTCATAAGATCTCAAAAATAGAGTATGGCACCAAGTTGAAAACCTTCTTGCAAACTATAAGTGTAGATCATGTCAGGTAATGAACTAATTTACATGTGAACCCTATCCCTAACCATGTATAATAATCCTAATTCTAATCATAATCCATAATTCATTACCTTATGAAGCTTTGGCTATCCATTTTATTGCCAAAGTAATCCCTTGGCTATCCATGAAATGGTCCTAATAGATTTATATGGAAGACCAAATTGATTTAAATAAAATGAGCAGGAAGAAGAAAAACTTACACCCAATATTCAAGGAGAGAATCTTTTAACATACTTGAATTCTACCAACCAAAGTGAGATAATTAGAGTTCCAGTTGTTGAGTTTTCCAAAGATTTTCTTGTTGATATAAAGACACATTTCATTTATATGTTAGGGTTTACTACAGATGGAATCCCTAGGTACCTAACCACTTAATTATGAAATCTCCATCCAATACCATATTTACTACACAAGCTAAGGGACTCAATATTTAGCCCCAATAAGATAGATGTAGAGACATAAATCTTACTACCAGATACAAAGAAAAGAGGTCCAATTTGATCATTAAATGACTCATGTTGCACTCTTCTAGCTTAAAAAGAATAAAAATATATTATCAACAAACTATGTACATTAGATACTTATTAATTATTTGGAGAGTAGATCCTTTAACTTTTAGAGACAACTGGTTATCTCTAAGGAGATAATGTAATGAGTCAATGTTCAACAATAAAAAATAAAGAGGATGCAAGAGGACACCCTTTCATAATTGATCTAGAGAGTCCTAAAAATTATGATCTAACCCCATTAATTTCTTTACTAAAACCTTGACACCAATCATAAGAGAGGACACCATTTGACATTTAATATTGGATGGAGGGCTTGCAACATCATCATAGTGAAACTCCATTCCACCCTTTTGTACACATTTTCATAATCAATTACTTGAGCATTCCTACACTCTATCCTAGAAATGTTTCTCAATCAAAAGTTTTCCAATAGGCTATCAATTTCTCCAATATGCATAAATATCCTTAACAAAACACTTTTGTGTAGGGTTAATGATCTTGGGTAGGATATCTTCTAGTCTAGAGGCTAAGACCTTGGCAATAATTATTTTGTATGATACGCATTTAGGAGTGTCATGTCTCTAATTTTTAATGAGATTCTTATCTCCCCTTGGGGATAAATTGATTACTTGACCTAGGGATTTTATGAGCCCTATGTTGATCACTTGATCAATTTTATGAGCCCTCCATTGATTACTTAACGTAGGGATTTCTCATTACTAATTTTTTGGATGGAGGAGTTGATTTATGATAGAAATGGGTTTATCACTTGGAATAATGCAACTTCATTCTAGGAATGATGGTTCTCATTTTATCCCTATCTTCTAAATCATTTTGAACTATCATCATCTTCTAACCAGAAAAATTGATAGTAAAATTAGGAAAAAGATCTCACTATATATATCACTAGGAGGTGGGTATTTCTTTTTATAGAATAAGGCAATATTTTGTTATGTGGCCTTCCATTCTGCAAAGGTAATAAACATTTAGGCTACCCATCCAAGGGTCTAGTTCGGGCTCGTACTCGCACTTATGTGGACACCTCCACCTCTTGATGGTCAGGGAGGGTTACTTAATTAGATGCCTGATTTGTTCAAGTCTATTCTAATTTTTTTATGATGTATCATTTTGAGACCTTGATATCAATGTTTAATTAGTTTTAGGATTAGGGTTCAATTTGGTTTGTATTGTTTGATTAGGTTTATATGCTTAGGTTTCAATTAGGACAAGAGTTAATAAATTGAATTAAGTTTTAAAGTGCTAAATTTGGTTTTAGATATAGAATTATAGATAGAGATTTTAGATGAAAAACCAACATTAATTCAAAAAATTTATGTTTGAATTTTTCTTTGAAGTGTTCAATATATTATTGAGTTCTAGTTTAGGGTGATTTGGTTTAGTCTTAAGGTCAACGTTTAACTTGGTTCAATCTTCTAGGGTAATGGTTCAATTTGGTTAATGGTTGGGGAAAGGATTTTTAAGGTTAAATTCAAGGTTTCTACTCTTAATTTGGGATATATAATTAGGTTTATGATCATGGTTTAATTCAATTTGGTTTATAAGTATAATATTAATTAGTTAAGGGCCAGGGTTACCTTTCAATCTTAGGGTTTGACGTTTATAAAATTAGTACTCAAGGTAAGATATGAAAGTTATTTAATTATTTATATATTACCTGGTGTAGGTTTTAGAAAATTAAGATTACTTAGGCTAAGATTGTTAGTAAGGGTTATGATTAGAGTTAAATTCAATACAAATTGACATTATAGAACTAATCCTAAATGACGCCCAGCCAAGGGATCCAAAGAACTAATCAAAAATTTTACCAAGCAAGCAATAACATACACACAATAATTTACATTTATAAAAGACATAAGAGATTGCATTCCTTAATGAGCACATTTACATTTCATTTTTAAATAATTATAAACTACTATAAGTAAAATAAATAATGTGTCCACATGAAAGTTCATATTAACTACTTCAATTCAATCCATTTAAATAATTTATATACATTTGTTCTGAATGCCACTTGGCAAATTAATTCAGAATGCACAATCATCCACTGTACATGTTGCAGGGTATGAAAGGCTGAAAGAATATACATTTATAAAATAGTTTACATCATCCATTTTCGATCCATGAAAAAAAGTACAATACAATTTAAGTAAAATCATTTTAAGTTTTTTGTTTGGATCCCTTGGCCGGTTGTTATGTGATTAAGTATTTTATAATATGTTTAGGGTTTTATTTATATGGTTAGGTCGACATTATAGTTTAAATAATAAATTTAGGTCGAGGTTATAGTTAAAACAAGGTCGAGGTTATATGGTTTTAGGTGGAGGTTAAATAGTTTAAACAAGGTCGAGGTTATATGGTTTTAGGTCGAGGTTATATTTATTTGTAAAATTACATGTTTAAACAATAAATTTACATCTAATCTAATCATTCAAAATTGTAATAAATACATAAATTAAATACATTTCAAAACATCTAAGATAATTTTTTTTAAATAAACATTTACGAAACTATATTTTAACTAACAAATACAAAAATTTAAACATTTAAGTTCATTAACAATGTAAATTTGCAATTTTACGTACATGTGAAAAGTGAAAAAACAATAAATTAACATACATATTAAATTGAAAATTGAAAAAAATAAAGTAAAATAGTATAAAACATATTAAAATACATGTGTATCAAAAACTAGCAGCAAGGGGGTAGTCGGTAAGGCTGAGAAACGGGCTCTCGTATGCGTCTCTAATCGGGCTCCCATTTTTGAGGTCATGAAAATGACCTCGAAAATGCCAAAAAAGTGCTATATAAAAGTTTTACAAATCGAGTACCCAATTTTTAAGCAATCGGGTACCCAATTTTTAAAAAATTGGGGGCCCGATTCTTAAAAAGGCGAGCGCCCAATAGTTAAGCGGCTCGGGCACCTGATCCATTTTAAATATCAGGTACCCAATTTTTAAAATTTGGCTTGGGTGCCCAAAGCTTAATTTTAGAAACGGGTACCCAATTTTTAAAAAATCGGGTACCCATTTCTGAGAAGTACAATTCTGTAGATCTGACTTTTGCAGAATTGTGACCCAACTTCTTGTGGTCACCCATTGATTTAATGTTATCATGTGATATTGATTGAATTTTACATTTTATTAATGGTTGAAAGAATGAATGAATGTTAGATGTTAAAGAGGGATGTAGAGTGATGTTAGGGGGAAGGGGGTGGGGGCAAATGAGCTTCCACCTTCACATGGTTTAGTAGATAATATTAAACTATTCTCGAAACAAAGTGAAGCTCAATAAGATACTAAAGATTTCTCTATTTTGTCCTATGTTTAGACTGTTGTACTATGCATCTAAGGCTTCATGCTTTGAACTGTCATGAAGTTCTAAACTTGTAGCTTTTTTATTGCATCATTGGATCTCAGTACTATCTTGGGACTGTGTTATCACCAATGGTATGATTATCATAATTAACTAGGGAAACAATGAGTCTCTATGTTTCATTGGATCTCATGCAACGATAGAAAGGCAATGAGAGTACAGATACTTGTGATGACACTTGAGAAAACCTTTTCGTGTCTACCCTACATTATCATACAATCAACTTACGATTGATGCATGTGTACAAGTTCTTAAAATTTTTTATATTGAAATTTTGAATTTTGACAAAAGATCTGATAAGAGACCTCAAAAGTGAATAAACCTCTATTAGCTGGTATAGTATTATTTAAATTTGTGATAACTCCCTTCCACGACTTCACAAATGATCATATACCATTACCTTTATAATAATATTTTCATCTAGTTACTTTAGGTATATCTTTAACATAATTTTTTTTAAACCATTCAAACTTTTGTTTCTAAAGAAGACTGCAACCCTACCATAAATTCTTAGATTTTCAATATAAAACCACTTGATTTTCTAATTCTTTATTTCAAACCACTTGTATCTCATACTGTCTTCAAGATATTTATTTCTTTGAAACAGATGGCAATAAATTATGCAAATGAAAGGTTGAAAGTTACACGATATGATGAAGAAAAATCTAGTGCATTTTCATGTTGTTGTTTCCTCCTTTCTGAGCACAATCTTCATGCCTATTTAGTGTTGGTCTATGCTTCAATAATATCCTCCACATTCATATATAAATGTATCTATCATATTATTTCCTTTGGAGAAAAAATAATAATGATGCCAACGAAACCAAAACGTATCAATCAAATCTACCTGGTCTCACATTCACTAGCACATAAGAGTAATTATTGCTCTTTAAAAGCAAGATAAAGGATAATTAAAGTTTTGTTTTATTTTAAACTGGTCCTCCAAATCTTTCTCGAAGTCAAAAAATGCCAATTCATGTTGAACTTCTATTCAGTCTACTCACAAACTTCTAATTACTTTTCTAAACCATTTGTGCATTTATAATTTACTCTTCATCCTTTTTTTGAGACATTTTGAAGTTTAAGTTTTTGTTGAGAAATGAAAAATAGGTGGTAGTTTTATTGTGACTGTATAATTGATATAGAAAAATGCCATTTGAAAAGAAATAATGTATAACATAGCACACTTCTTTGCGAGGAGTCTTCATTTCTTCTTCATAGATCTTATACCATAAAAGCTCTGATACCATCTTAAAAATGGTAGAGTCAGGATAGATAGAATGTGGTCAAACCATTAACTCAAATGGATTAATTTTACAATGATGTGCATTGGCTATATAAAGACATTATTTTCCATATGACTACCAAAAGTCCCTTACAGGAAATTAACTTCCCGGCAACTAACAATTTATTTAATTTTTTATTAATCTAAACTGTAAACTAAAAATTAGCCTACATTAATTTAATATTCTCCAATAGTTTTTGCAATATGTGAGAAGCCTTATTTGAGTGTCGTTGGATCTGATGTCAGCTATGAGCTCTCCATCCAATATCATTAGGCTAAAAAGGAATTTCAAGACATGCAAATAGCACTATCATATTTAGAAACCTGATGATAGCTACCCAACTTCAATTGGGTTAGTGACATTGTTGTTAAACTCTATTTCAGACTATAAATTCATTTAGCATTAGAGGATACAAATGGATAGCAAGAAAACTATTCCATGTGTCATCATCTAATATATTTTTCTCATGCACTATATAAAACAAGGCAACTGTTAACATTCTCAACTATTCTATAGGGA
Source organism: Cupressus sempervirens (assembly GCA_028749045.1). NCBI lineage: Eukaryota > Viridiplantae > Streptophyta > Pinopsida > Cupressales > Cupressaceae > Cupressus > Cupressus sempervirens. Next base: position 896,165,449 of record CM053787.1, read on the forward strand.
TTGTTAAGGAGTTAGAAATGTTAAAAAGGCTACAGAATATTGAAGCTATTTATCATGCTTGAAGCACAAAAGGTGGTTCATTCTATGCATTCTTTAGTAAGACATCATTTTGCAATAATGAGCTAATTCTGAAATAAAATGATGCTATCACTCCACTGTATCTTGTTTTTCACATTGTTGCTTTACACAATATTTTAAGAGTCATGGCAATTAGTTATTTAGCAATGCAGTTAATATCATCACACAGATTGATGAACCTTAAAGAACATAACAATAGATCTAAAAGCATAAACTGTGTAGAGAATTTAACTTCTATCTGTACTTATTTAGATCCATCCAATTTTTAACTTGTTTGATTGGCAGGTTCCCGCACTTCATGGTATTGATATTTCTGAAACAGTGGCATCTCAAAATGCAGTTTTTGAGCAAAATATCTCATCTCTTAGGGGTAGTGGAGAGTGATGGATGCTTCTTGCAGCTCAAAGCATGGCTATAGGAACTGTGATGGTCATTGTGTGTGCAAGTATTCAGATCCCATCATGGCCACATGATGGGTATGTTTCAAAGCTATACCAATAAAATCATCTGTATACTTAAAAATATATAGACCTTTCAAGCTATGTGGATTTATGATCTAAAAATTTTTACATAATTTTTAAAATCTTTGATTGTGTTGTCTTTTTTGTTTTGACAATATTATAGGATATGGAAAAACTAATAAAAAATTGAATTGTTAAAGCTTTGCCTCAATTAAATATAATTGTAGCTTAGAAATAAAGTTGTCTTAAAGGATCACTTTTTCTCACTTAAGGTACTTGGTCAAAAGAGATACTATGGGATTATAATTTATATGTAATGTTGAATGTAATGGGACTACTCAAGCCCAATAGAAACTCTACATTGAATTCATTTACTAAGATTCTTTTCCTTAAGAATTATGAGGATAAGAATGTGACTATTGCAAACCTCCTAGAAGAGCTCCCTATTCTTATAGTTAACACCTAATGGTTATTATCATTCTCTCACTAGCATTGGCTTACTCTCAGCATCACAATACTGTAATTTTATGTGATGCATGATGCTTCTCTTTGGGGTCTCTGACCCCCTAACTAAAGGGAAATACACGTCCATGAATATACATGCATTTATAGTGTAGTTCATGTCAGAGAGAGGCTTTCCCATCATCCAAACTGACCTTGCATGATGTCGGCATTTATCTACATAAAAAATAAAATGTGGATATATACATAAATATCAATGTTTTCGTTATCTTTTTAGCTTATTACTATTTCTATTTTTATTCTGGATATATTTCATATAGTTTTAAGCATGGAAATTTTCATATGCATTACATTAATGCCAAGTCCAATGGTGATTGATATATGAGAAGTTAGAATTATAGAGTTAAACCTTTTGTACCATTGGTATGAAAGGCCTTGCACACATAAACTAGTGGTAAATAACGAGCACAAGCCATTGGACATGTTATGTCATGCAAATCCTTCACATCATCGTGTTTATGAAGTAGCATAATTTTTTCCATGATTCATAGGTTGAGTCCTACCATATAATAGATCCTTTGTCTTATATGATGTAAGTTGCAACAATGAATGAATTTAGGTTATTTAGTATTCACACAGGTTTTTAGGTTAGCTATATAGTTGTTGACAAACAACTTTAGTATTAGAATATGTTGATATCATCATATTCAGCCCATACAGAAAAATGATTATATGTTGTTTCAATCTTAACAATTTTATAATTAATTTTTATAAATGTAAACAGGGTTGTCCACCCACAGAGCAGTTCTCCAGCTAGGTACAGGGAGGTCAAAATCTAGAGGGTGTGGCTTTTGGAAGGGATGGTGAGCTTTTTAAAGGAACACTTAGATTATTTGTTTTTCAGTGCTCCCTTCATAGAACTCGGTTGGTTGTTTTTCCATGTGGAATATTCCTTGCCTCTTGAGGAAGCATATACCGTCATGGCATACCCATCTGTGCATAAATACACATTGGCGAGAAAGAGTTTGGGGTAAGAATTGACATGTTAGCTAAGGTGAAGGGATTGATGATTGTAGACATTGGGTAATCATTGTAACTCATTTTCTTGTGCCTAACTAAGAATTTTAATTTCACCCATGGGTTTTTGTTGCACTGCAGGATGTATTGCACATAGCATTTTATCACAGCGAGTCAAATATGGGCAGCAAGTAATTTCTTCAGATGGGGGGCTTCAAAGTTTCTTCACAAGTAATTTCAAATCTATGTAAGACTTAATTGAATCTCATTCTTATTTGAGTAGTGTTAATTGGTAATATTTGGGCATTAGATTAGTCTATCCATACTATTTCTAATACCAACATCTAGAATAGCCCATTTGAAAGTGAATAGAGAGGTTACACAGGAGTACCAAAATCTAATTAAAGGTTTGATCACTCATGATGCATAGTTCTATATTTCTGAAGGAGGTTGAAGATAACTCTGGTATGAAGATGGATTGAAGACAATAAGTACCCAAATTTCTAGTTAATTAGGAAGAAATGAAAAATCAAAAGAGTCCATAAAGAGGTAGACCTTATCAATGATATTTAGTAGGAGTCTGGTTAGATACATGTAAACCCAAATATGAAAAATCTAGTATTTAGAATGGCATTTCTCTTTCAAAAATGTTATGAATGAATATCTAATTAAAATACATTTAAAATCTCTCTAGAAATGTAAAACATCAAAAATTGGAGAAATTGAAAAAGGAAAACTAACATGGGATCTGCATTTCTGATCTGCTACTGTTGGCTCAGTATGGGCAGGTATTGACCCATTTAGGAATCTTATATTTGATTTAATTTATTATAATTTTTTGAACAAATTTCTAATCCCCCACTATTATTTATTTGCAATCTATGAGGTTTTTCACATATTTCCTAACTTTTATACACTTGATGGTGTGATGTCCTTTAACACAATGAAAACCACAAAAGTCATTTTCATTGTACCATGTCGCCTTAGGTTGACTAATGTCTAATGTTTGGGTCTACAGATAGATAATGAGGTTGTCTTTGATGAATTTGTTAAAAATTACATCAAGTGGTTCCTCTAAGGGAGTATAGACTCTATTTGGCTTATTATGGATACATGGCCTTTACGCAAATACAAATATTATGGAATTCATTTAATTTGTTGGTTCTTGGTGGAATGATATATGCGTTTCTTTTGATATTGTTGTTGTTGAGGTTCTTGATATGGTTGTTGATAAATCATGGTTTATCTTTTATAGGTTTTTTTTGCTAGAATGTTTGTTGATAAGGTGGGTTTGATGTGTTAGGCATTACGATAACCACATTGACATGTCATTTATCTATGGATCCATCAATTACTCTCTTTTTTCCAGTATCATGTTTTATCATTTGAGTGACCCCACTCTTATGTGTTTTCCTTATATATATTTATGACTCCATTTTCAATAAGTCCTTGATCTAGGCCCATGCCTTTCTCTTTGGTGTCTTTTTACATTTACAAGTAGCTAATGTACATATGATGTATGAGCCTAGGGTGTGTGTTGCTAATGAAGATCTTGATGAGGTGTCATTCTGGTAAGGTGTGAGATATTCATGTTGTGAGGGTTTTACATCTATGTAAGAAGTCAATGGTTCTTTCATGTCCTTTCTATTTTGTGTAGGCTAAATCAATTAATGTTAGTTATGTTTCAACATGGTGAGCATATTGTGCAACATAGACTTTTAAAAGTTATGTGAATGTATTTACAATCCCATAGGGTATCTAATAGAATCACTTAAGGGTAAGGCCCCCAAGGCTTTTTGGGAAGAGACATATAAGAAAAATACCATTGTAGACCACCTCCTACAAATGCATGTTAAATTCTTTCATGTGTGACTAGATCCCCCTTCCCCTTGAAATTGCCAAATTTTTGGATTTAAAAGTATTTGGGGAAGCATGTCATTGTTATAGCCTTGTTGAATGGATATGGGTATACACTTTCAAACTTGAAGGCTTTAGAATCTATTCTATCTTTTAGTGATTTGAGGATGCTCTTCATCTCATGCCACTCTAGGTTTACAAGTGTTGTAGTTGGTGCCCCCAATATTGATGCCCTCAATGCATGGTATGTGTTTGATGCAGTAGGTGAGTATGGATGTGAGTATTGTAGTGGTTGAAATGTTGATTTCCTTGTTACCTAGATAGGGGTTGGAAGTTACTGAAGTGGTGGGTGGACATAATGTTGCACTTGTAGGGTGAATTGCTTCTACTATTGTGGATGTTTCTATGGAGGATAGTTGTTTGATTATTTTATAAGTGGGTGACCTTTTGATTGTTCTTGTATATGTTGATATTGTGATTACATTTATTATGGTTGCGGGGGTTGATATGTTAGTGAAATGGTTTAGGAAGCCACATTCTATCCAACATAGAATGAATGTGCTCCTACACAAGATGGTACTTGGGTGTTAAATGGCAAAAAGTAATTCATATAAGGGACTTCCCCCATTTGTGGTTGTTGCTATGGTAGCATGTGTTGGTTACTTTACAGGAGAGGCATGGAAAAATAACTAGTAATGGGCAAAAAATGATTTGTTCATGGAAGGGTTGGGGGTTGTTGTGGTGCTTGGAATATTAGCATGAAGGGATTTCTACTTGGGAGGGTTGTCACCTTCCCTTTTGGTCATGGTAATCCCCATAGGCCAAGTGGAAATAATGACATTGATAAGGATTTTGTTTCTCAGATGGTTCATGAAAACCTCTAAGATTGATGCAATAGGTCTCAATTCATTCATCTATTAGGGAGGTGGCTCAGATATCACTAGGATGGTCTATGGATTGAGTTTTGTTCTTTCTATTGGAATATTCAAATATGGAAAGAGTACTTATGAGAGGGGGGGTGAATCATAAGTATCAAACTTTAGCCAATAAAATTTTAACTGAAAGTAAATTGCATGCATATCAAATAAACATGTAACAAAACATATGCATCAATAACTCACAACACAAGAATTTTGGTAACCAAGAAACCCTCCATGAATAAGAAGGTAAAATTGGGGTGGGGATGATACCCACAAAAAATACTGCAGCAATATTGTTCAACCACTTCTAATGGTTTTCCCTATTAAAGGCTTTACACTGTGTTAATAGTGACCTGGTTAGAGGATTTGCAAACACTTAACATGAAGTGTCACCCAGTTAAAGGATTTAATCACCTAATCAAAAGGTTCTTACAAAATAGCTGTAAAGCTAACCTATCACCATACGATTTTCATTCTAATAAAATTGCTAGAGAGTATTAGGTACAATAAACCTGACTAATTACAATCCTTGATTGCTGATTGCAGGCACTTGTTATGCTTTCTCTGATCTAGATCCTTTTTGCAATCTGAATAATCCTCACTTCTAAAAATATAACTCCTTGCGAACCCTTGTATGTCTTCTCACACCTCTTATCTTATTCCTCATTGCACTTTACAATGAATTTATGTCTTCCTTATAAAGACATTTGAAATTTTAGGGTTAGGTATGGATCTATGATCCACATTCAATCTTCATTTTTCATTCAATACTTATCTTTTGCTGATTGGTTGCATGCCTTTAGCTTTTTTTTTAATTGGCTACATGCAAATTGCATAGGAAAAATAAAAGATTCGATCTCATCAATAAATCCTTTGAGATTTACCTTATGTCGGCTGTAAAAATTGTTTGCATCATAGTTTGTGCAATTACAAACTCTTCTGTTGATATACTGAGTTACTCGGCTCCTGAAGTATTGCAAATGCTTGGCACATGTTGTTTCCTGGATAGCTCAACATCTTAAAAAAATTGTATTACTCGGCACCTTAAGTAGCTTGGCACTTTATGTTACTCGGTACTTGTAACCACTCAGCACTTGTTAACACTCGGCACCTTGTACTGCTCAGCACTTATACTTCACTCGGTAACTGATCTTTACTTGGTATCTGATGTTTACTCGGCAGCTGATTTTGACTCTGCATGCATGATGTACTTGGCTTCCAATGCGAAATATGTTTAAGTGTGTTGGCACTCAAGTGTCAAAAACCATTATGAGGTTAACAATCTCCCCCTTTGACATGAGTGACAAAAACACTTAGCTAATCTTATAAGTACATTTACTAATCTGATTGGTATGTACATATTGAAAACTTTGATCAAAATTTTTAACTTACAGTTTTACAGTATATACCTCAAAAATTTTGTAACTCCCCCTGAGTTGATTGTGTCTTATCTGTATATCAGTGCTCCTCCTTTGTATCTGTATCTCCCCCTTTTCTGTATAACTCCATTATAACCTATACTCCCCCTTTTTTTTTATCTCCCCCTTTTTGACACTTATGTCAAAGAATTTTTAAGGGTTAAGACCATATTTGGCCAAGAATGTGCTATTTACCTACATAATCATTCTGAGAGCTACATCCCAATTGTTCAAAGCAATTTCTAGTGACTTATGTTGGATGGCAGTCTCAGCAGCAAGATGAATAAGTCCATCTAGTGTAGAAAGATTTAGATCTTTCTTGAGTACACTTTCAGCATTTACTTGCTCTTTATGAAGTATTTCTAAATGTGGGGTAATGGAGGACTGGAGTTATATTACTTTGGCCTTGATATTAGCCTCATCTTCTGTTAATACAGCTATTTCTTTGTTTGTGTGAAGTGATTGAGCAAAATGCTTCACACTTTGAGCTGAATCACTTGGTAGTTGCATGCTTGAAATGTCTAAGTTTCTTTCCAAGCTCAGTATCTTTTGGCTTGTCTCCTGTGTGAAGTATGAAAAATCACATAACTTTTTGTAAAGTGAGAGTATATTCTCAAGTACCTTCTTGACCTTATCAATAAGCTTTGCCAATTCTACTTGTGAAAGTGTGATTTTTCTTGATATTTTCTCGTTCACTCTCCCTTGAAATTTATTTTCTGACCATTCCATAAGTTTTGCATTGGTTTCTAAGTCTTCATTTGTCACCTGGTCAACAATATCTGTTAATTTCTCTGTGATATGCTTTGACTCATCTGGTGATTGCAAACTGAAGGCATCCATAAAGATGTCCTTGATCTCATGAAGTGTGTGTTTATGTTTATACTCCTTCCTGAGTATTTCATGTCTTTTCTTTCTATTTAGTGCATCCTTCACTTCATTTATTTGATCAATGGTTATTGATTTTGAGTCATAACTTGGTATGACTATCTCTTCATCTAATTCAGGGTCTCCATAGTGAAGTACCCTTCCAACTCTGGTAGTATTTGATGATGGTACAAAAATTTGTAATGGCTAGTGTGAAGGAGTCCTCGAGGTAGGTAATTTTATTAGTGTTTGTATTGCCTCCTGTTCTTTAGTGGGTTTTACTATTTCCTCCTCCTCCTATCTACCATAATCAATTATTGTTATTTGTGGAAGTGCACCTTGTGTTTGTGCTGTAGGATCAGATGTAATAGTCTGTCCTGTTTGTTCTTTTCCTTGTTCTATAGCTGCACTTTTCTTTTGTCTTGCAGCATCAATTATACTTGTTGGTATTTCAAATTGACTACTAGTAGTTGTGATAGAAGGTGGTTCTTGTGTATTCACCTTATCTTTAACTATATTTTCTACTAGTTTCTGTAATTCATCTATACTGACCAATACCGGATCTATACACAATATTGCTTGTTGTGTTGATTGGTCAAGAATTTTTTTCAGATCTTCTGCAATTAGTGGATTGATATTCTGACCAGAAGTGTCAAGAACATCAGTAATTGTTATTGTATCTGCAGGTGAGATGGATGCTTGTGGAGGGCTAGGGGGTGGCAATTATGTGTCTTGCACACTTTGATCTGGTTGCTCCTCTTGTTCAGTTGTTGCCATTGTATCCTATTTTTGTGTTTCTTCCTCCTCTCCATCTTTCTTTTCTTCTTCTCCTTTTCTCTTTTTCCTCTCTTCTATTGGTATGGCTGCCTCTTCCTTGTATTCTTCCTGAATAAAATCTTCAATCCTTTTATACAAATTCTTCCATGATTTTATTGTTCTTTGAACAACCTCTTCCACTATGTTTTGAAGTATAAAGAATGCCCTGTATTTGGGTGTGAACCTGTTGTTATGCCTTTTGACTGCTTTCCTAACTTGTTCTCTAGTCAAATCCATAAATAAACTGGCTAGGGTTGATTCCCTCATCTCCTTCTCCATTTTTAGACAAAAATGCCATCTGTCTTCTATGAATTTTTACAAGTCCTTTGGCAATTGGCCATCTAGTTCAAGTGGAGTGTACTTGAACTGTGCCATCATTCCATACACTGTTTCTTCTATCTTATTTTGTTCTTCTTTTGTAAATTTATTAAAATCAACTTTATTTAAGTTATTCAAGTCACCATTTGCAATCTCTTTGCATAAGGTATCAACTGATGAAGTGCTTACTCTTTTTGTTTGCTCTGTTGCTGTTTGCTCTTCTTCATCAGTGTTAGGTTGAGCAACATACCTTCCTCTTTTCCTTAGCTCTTCCTGTGATTCCTTGACTTGTTTCTTCTTCATAACTTCCTCTTTAGTCTTTTGAGTAGAGACTCTTGTTGATGCTCTTGTTGTTTTCTTTTGAGGTGATGGAGCGACAGCTTTCTTTGTTCTGGGTTTGGCTGAAGGCTGTTCTGCTGCCTTTCTCTTCTTTGGCTCAGCTTCAGTAGGTGCTTCCTTGGCTTCTCCTTCCTCTGCACCTTCCTCCTTGTCTTCTTCAAGACCTCGGGTTAGCTCCATTGGTCCTTGTTCCTGCTAATCTTCATCCTCACTGTCATCTTCTTCTTCTTCTGCCTCAGCCTCAATTTCCTTGCCAAACTTCTTCTTGATCTTCTTGATCAATTTGTCTTTCTTCTTCAGTGTGGAAGTAGTTTTTAATTCCATATTTATTTTAGATCTTACCACATCATAAGTGCCAAAATGTGGTGCATTTTTATCTGCTTCCTCTGTCAATAGTGCAATTATTGCTGCTGATGCTTCATCAATATTGATTTCATAACCAAATGGCCTTAGTCATTGTACCCTTGGTATTACTGCTTGAATTTAAGTGAAATCAATGTCGACTAAGAAACATATATCATTAGTTTGCTTTTCTACTAAGGATGCTGGTATCCTTGACCTTTGCTTCATGGATTTCTTGAAATCCTCAAAATAGCTTGTCATCAAAGTATCAAAATTTTCTCCCATTTGCTCAACATATTCCTTTATTTGTGCAATAATGGTTCTGTCATTCCTCCATGCTACTTTACCAAAAGAAGGAAATTCATTCTATACATAAAACAATATGCAAACTAGGATTGCTCCAAATTTGCATTGTGTGCCCTTTGTTCTTCTTATGGTAGCTAGATTTTCATTTATCTGTTGCAATTGCAGTTCTGCAAGATCATAAGTATGATCCTTCTTCACCAATTTGTAACCTACATCTACTGCAATGAATGGTACACTGTTGAGTCTACTGGATTGATAAAATTTGTGAGCAATGACTCTAACAGCAAATTCAACTAGAGGATCTTTTATAGTATGAATTGTCATTCCTCTCTTGTTCCATTGAGCACCAGTATTCTTTTTGATGACCTCGTTTGATTCCCTTCTTAGGGTCTTGTACCGGTCTAGGGTTGGGTACCCTGTTACTCTATGTATAATTTCCTTTGTCAATTTGATGGGCATATCTTCTAACCATAAGTTTCCTCCATAGATTCTGCTCAATACAAGTCTAACCCATTCATTTTTAAATACGGTAGGGAGACTTAAAACTCAAGTCAAACCCTTTCTTTCAACAATTTTAAATTCTTCTTTTAGTACTCCATCTACACACAGTTTATCGTAAGCTTGTCTAATTTCCATGTCTCCTAGGGCTCCTATCTTGCAATTGTAGCATTTCCTCACATCTTGGACCATTACAACCTTTGGGGGAATGTGGGAAAGAGCTTTGACTGGATCATTTTTATAAGCAACTTTGGGGATAGGGTGAAAATCTAGTTGCTTAACTTCATTTGAAACTAACTGAACTTCAAATGACTCTTTTCCTTCAAATTTCTTTGAACTTGATGCCATTTTTGTAAACTAGGGTTTATAAAAAAAATGGGTATGAAATTACGTAGCTCGGCACAGACGAAAATACCTTTAGATTGATGAAAAACATGTTGAATGAGGTTGCAATCTACTTGAAATACTGGATTCTTGCTATGAAGTCACTTAGCTCTCTTTCTTCTCCTTTGCTTCTTAATCGTGATTTGAAAATCTGATTAAAATTGTGATAATATACCTTAATTTCATTGCATTAAATGCTCAACTGCCAACTTGGCTTCTAAAGAAATTTTGACCTAACTCAGCTTCCACTATTCTTCACTTTACTTGGCTTCTATTGGAGTTTTTCAACTCAGCATCGGTTCTTAGCTCAATCGTTGTTGGGAGCTTGGCATGTATTTTAACTTGGCATCCAAAGTCAGCTCGACATCAACATTTACTTTTGTCTTGACATCTTGTTTCATGTAGATTTATACATTGCTTGGCTTCTTTGTCTTGGGACTGATGTATGATATAGCTTTGTATATCAGTCTTGTGTACTCCGCATGCTTAGTTTGATTCAACCATTTTTTGTAGTTCCCTTTGAAATGTGTTCTTATACAGTTCTATGGTATATGTCCATATTCTTGACAATAATGACAATTGTACCTGGTGTTTTAATCCCAATGATATTGACTTCCATTCCATTCTATTTTTGCTAGTTGATTTGATGTCCACATAGGTTTTGATCTGCATTCAATTGCCCTATGTCCATATTTTTTGCAATTATAACAATGTCCTTCAAATCTTTGTGTCCTTGAGACATTGAATCTGCAATTTTGTGTCATATGTCCTTGCATGTTGCACTTGTGACAGAAACTTTTGGGTATGTTTGATTGATTGAATATTCTGCTCCTACACACATTAGCTGTATGTCCCTTCTTATTATAGAAATGACAAGTGAGTTTTGAATTCTTACCTTTATCACTTCTTTGTTCAACACTCTTTGATGATTCTCCAACTTCAGTGCTATTGTATCCTAGTCCTGATGTATCATGGGTAGATTTTGGTGATTTCAACAACTGTTCAAAATATTTGATTGCTTCACTTGATTTGTTGAGATTCTCTGCTATCTCTTTTTCCCTGTTCAATTCATTCTACATTTGTTCATTTTGCATCTTCAAGGTAGAGATCTCAATATCCTTTACATTAAGTTCATGATGAAGGTTCATCATTTGTGCAAGTGTATCCATTTGCATGTTTGAGATCCTTGTCAGTTCAATACATTTTTCTTCAAGTCTGTTTGCAAGATTCCTTTTGTCATTTTCCATCATGACCTTATCATCAACTACTCTTTTCTTTTGTTCAGTAATTTCACATATCATTATGGCCTGTGATTCATGTTCCATCTTGAGAGTTCTTATTTCTTCTACTTGAATTTTATTTTTCTCCATCAGTTTTTCTATTACTACATCAAACTCTTTTGTGTCTCCACTAGAAAATATGTTGGTGGTATCAATCTCCTTGTAGTGTATATCATTTTCAGCTATGGCTAGATCCTTCTTTTTTTTTTAGTGAGTTTCTCAACTTGTTTCTGAATTCCTCCAAGCTATGCAAGGCAAGTTGCACATCCATGACCTCATTTTCAATGATCTTTCCAAGTTTAAAAGCTTCCATCTTTAGATCTTTTCCTCCAAGCTATTAGGCTTTTCCTTAAGAGAACCTTAATTGCTCTGATACCAATTGTTGGAATATTCAAATATGGAAAGAGTACTTATGAGAGTGGGGGTGAATCATAAGTATCAAACTTTAGCCAATAAAATTTTAACTGAAAGTAAATTGCATGCATATCAAATAAACATGTAACAAAACACATGCATCAATAACTCGACACACAAGAATTTTGGTAACCCAAAAACCCTCCAGGAATAAGAAGGTAAAAATGGGGTGGGGATGATACCCACAAAAATTACTGCAACAATATTGTTCAACCACTTCTGATGGTTTGCCCTGTTAAAGGCCTGCCCTATGAAAGGCTTTACACTATGTTAATAGTGACCTGGTTAGAGGATTTGCAAACACTTAACATGAAGTGTCACCCGGTTAAAGGATTTAATCACCTAATCAAAAGGTTCTTACAAAATATCTATAAAGCTAACCTATCACCATAGGATTTTCATTCTAATACAATTGCTAGAGAGTATTAGGTACAATAAACCTGACTGATTACAATCCTTGATTGCTGATTGCAGGCACTTGTTATGCTTTCTCTGATCTGGATCCTTTTTGCGATCTGAATAATCCTCACTTCTGAAAATATAACTCCTTGCGAACCCTTGTATGTCTTCTCACACCTCTTATCTTATTCTTCATTGCACTTTACAATGAAGTTTCATCTTCCTTATAAAGACATTTGAAAGTTTAGGGTTAGGTATGGATCTATGATCCACATTCAATCTTCATTTTCCGTTCAATACTTATATTTTGCTGATTGGTTGCATGCCTTTAGCTTTTTTTTTTATTGGTTGCATGCAAATTGCATAGGAAAAATAAAAGATTCGATCTCATCATTAAATCCTTTGAGATTTACCTTATGTCGGCTGTAAAAACTGTTTGCATCATAGTTTATGCAATTACAAACTCTTATGTTGATATACTGAGTTACTCGGCTCTTGAATTATTGCAAACACTCAGCACATGTAGTTTCCTAGATAGCTCAGAATCTTAACAAAATTGTATTACTCGGCACCTTAAGTAGCTCGGCACTTTATGTTGCTCGGTACTTGTAACCACTCGGCACTTGTTAACACTCGGCACCTTGTACTGCTCGGCACTTATACTTCACTCGGTAACTAATCTTTACTCGATATCTGATTTTTACTCGGCAGCTGATCTTCACTCAGCATGCATAATGTACTTGGCTTCCAATGTGAAATATGTTTAAGTGTGTTGGCACTCAAGTGTCAAAAACCATTATGAGGTTAACACTTTCCACACCAATACTAGGATTTAAATCCATGTCTTTCTTCTTCATTTTATTTTTGTTTCGATGTGCGGTGGGTGGCATGAAATGATGATGCACCTAAGGGTGGTATGCAAGATGATGTGATAGAAATTGCAAAGTGCAAGATGAGTTCTAAGACCTTCTAAAGATGAGATAACATATAATCTATGATGCAAAGTATTTATTGAGGTCTAAAGACTTTTGAAAAATGAAAAGGAATGAACATGTGGTAATACAAAGGACAGTGATGGAGGATTCTATCCCAAGGGATGAAACTGTGATGAGATGAGTGAAAAGTGTGTGAGGAAGAAGAAGGATCTAATTGTAATAGCTCTAAGTTGTGAGTTGGATAAGACTACAAATAACTCCTCTTCTTTTCTTATGTTATCAATCTTGCACTCCAACTCTTATTGTAATGTGTTTTTAGTGCCTTCTTTCTCAATTCAATCTACCCTAGCAATCCTTGCCTATATGGAAAAATAACTGTATTGACAACTGATTGACAGGGGTGGTCAGTATGGGCAGGTATTGACAACTAAATATAATTGAGGAAATTTATTTTTTTGTTTTACTTTGTATCTGTCGCAATTGTGATGTCTACCTCAAGCATTACAATGGGGTTGTTGTAGCGGTGATGCCATCTGTCGTCGCAATTGCTTAGGTGTCTGTCACAATTGTGACATCCACCACAAGAATTGTGATGAGGTTGCTATAGCTACGACAACAATTATCATTGCAATTTTTGGGGTTTTCATTTCAATTGCGACGTCGGCCACAAGAATTGTGATGGTGTTCATGTCACAATAAAGTGGTTGCATAGTGACAGATAGGCATCGTAATTGCAATGGTATAGGATAAACATCGTAATTTGTGACTAAAAAATAATGACATCTATTACTGTCACAGTGGCGACACATTTCTATCATAATTTCGACACATAGCCATCGCAAATCGATGACAAATATATTAGTGATCCTTCACAATTTGTTCTACTAGATTTAATATCTTAGTTTTTCATTTTGATGATTTATGCTCATGCTTCTTGCATTTGTGACATTTGCCTTCAAATCTTGGTTTTTCTTTGCATTCATTAGCCTTATGACCATGCTGATTGCAATTGTAGCACTTTCCATTGAATTTTTATTTTCCATTGCTCCAACATTTGTTTAAAGTATGACCTATCTTACCACAGTGATTTTCAAGTAGGTCTTTGATTCTTTTAAGTTCCATGCTTGGATGATTCTCCTTCTTCTCTATATCCAATTCCTTCTTTTCCTTTTTTTTCTATAGAGATTTTTCTCATTCAATTGATTCATGTCTACTAGGGATTTCATCATTCTTTCATTGATTTGTCTTTCAAAGTTTAGGTCATTTCACAATCTTTTATTTTTAGATCTTAGGCTCATGATTTCTTCATTTGCATTGGAAAGTTGATCAATGAGGTATGATTTCTCAAGGGATTGGTGCTATATTTCATTGTTGTTTCCTTCTATCTCTTCTCTTATCTTTTTTTTCTCTTCCATGACTTTGCATAGCCTTATTGACTAAATTTCTTGCTCTCTTCTTAGTTTTCTTACTTCTTATTGCAGTGAACCATTCTTTTCTAGAAGTTCTTTGATTGCTTCATTTGCTTCATTTGGATTGCTTGAATGTAGGTCTTCAATATTTTCTTCAATGTAGAGATTATCATTCATTTGAATTGGAAGCTCTTTTCTTCTTTTCAGGGAGTAAGAGAGTTGTTCCTTTGCTTACTAGAGTTGGGCAATAGCTATTTTCAAATCTGGCTTCTCATTGTCAATAGCTTTGTCAAGTTTGAATATCTCCATGGCTTTGATCTTTGCTCAAGCTATTAAACTTTCTTCTGAAAACCACAATGCTCTGATACCAATTATTGGAAATATTCTTAACAAAGCTAAGTTACTAAGAGTGGAGGGGTGAATTAGTAAATTCTAAAACTTAAATAAATTCAACTCTTAGTCCAACAATCTAATTAACATTTAATTCTTCAAATATAATCTGATCTAATTGTATGCATAAGAAACTGAAGACATGAAAGCATTCATAACACTTTGACGAAAAGATTTTGTGAACAAGAAACCTTCCAAATAGAAAGTAAAAATGGTGTGGGGATGATACCCACAAGATTTAGTACTGTAGTATAAAGTTGGCTTGTTAAGGCTTACATTGATCACTTATGATGATTTCCCTATTAGGGGCAATAAGGACTGCTAGGTCCACCTTTTAAAAGGATTTACAAACATACAATGAAGTATGCACTTAGTAAAGAGTTTTGCAAAAGACTATTATTTCTACCTTGTTAAAGGATTTGATTGATCCACCTATTAAGATGAAGTAGTAGTTAATCTCTAATCTACAACTTTATTTTTTGAGTGAGATTCTTTTAAGTGTATAAATCACCTTGCTATGATAGATGAATATTTGCAGCTCCTTATACTACTATATCCTTTGTAATTTGCACTTTCTACTCTTCTCTTAATATTATATTATATATGCATCATTACTACTCACATTGAATGTGACATAATACACTAAATATACACCAATCCAATTATACAAATTACAAAGTCGACCACTATACAAGTTTACACAAATCGTACAAAGTTAGCTCAAGTGTTGACACTTGGGCTCTAAAGATTGACTCAGTGAAGTTTTGATACTCAACATCCACTATCAATGCTCAAAATCATCATACAGACAGTAGACATAGAAGCTCAGTCCATAATGATCACTTTCAAGTATTCCTAAACTCGGTCTACACTGTGACTCTGTAGATACTGTGAAACTCATCATATAAATTAAATCACTTATTTTCCTCTACATAGCTTAGTAAACACTATCACTTCAAGCTCGGTCTAAACTGAGTCACTTGGTTAACACTGAGTAGCTCGGTTAACACTAGACTTGCACCACATAAACTATGAACTCGATAATTACTGCATACTTGGCTTGCACTAGTAAACTTGGCATACATTGAGATGCTCGATTTACACAGCTAATCTTTATAGTAATTGTAACTACTCAATAAACACTAGAATTTGTCCAAAGGACTTGGTAGCAATTGTAGAACTTGGCAACAACTAAAATGCTTCGCAAACACTATTAACTATTAAACTCGATAGAGGCTTGCAATCTGAATAAGTGTATGTCACTAATAACAAACTTGACTAATATGTCAACATTACCTAGAAGAATTAAAAATAAAACTTGGTTTTAGACCTATATTTTCTCTTTTATAACAATTGAAATTTTCACTTATTCAAATTGATAGTTTTCAACTCCCACCACATTTTTCAAAATAAATCTATTCCAACCAAAAGTAAAATTATAGATTCTGCAAGAGGACTCTCTCCTCAAGAATGTCATATAATTTTAGTATTTTTGTCATTCTCAAAATTGACATCTTCTCAAGTGTTAAAATATGTACTTGTAGAATTTTTTAATTATAATATACTATATCTAATTAAAACACTATGAACTCTATTTGAGAATATTCTTGAGTTTGAGATCTATAAAATGATGTTTATATATTATTAAAAAATATTATAATAAATAGTAAGAGTTATTGAAATTTTAGTTTTCTAAAATAATTGTATTTCTTTAGTAATTGGATACTAACTAGTATAAAACATGCATTTAATAGACATTTCCAGTTGGAAAAGTGTGAGACCATATATAACTTAGCTAGACTAAAATTATCAAGATCATATGTTTGAAGAAAAAAAAAATTAGATAGAAATATGCAAATTTAGTCATTCTGATAAGCTAGCCTGAAAGGTGACACAACTTTGTACTTTTACAAGTTAGTAAGAGAGAATCAAAAAGTGTGATCCAAAATGTTGATACAATTTTTTTTAACATAATCAAAATCACGGCAACTAAATAATTAAAAATGAATTGTAGAAAACTGATATTATTAATATTTCTATTATTTAAAAGTTGTTTGAATCTATGAAACATATATTCTTTAACTATTACTTTACCAAAGAAGTGATGAATCCATATGTGCACATAAAGGTTAGTATTTTATAAGTCATATTTAGATATATCTATAATCTTAAGAAATATTCTTACATACTTTGTTCTATTATCTCTAGTGATCTTCCATTTTTCATTTGGAGATTTTGGAATAATGATATCTTTGTCGCCATAAAAAAATACTTATTGAGTCTCTTATGAATCTCTCAAGAGAAAAGTTTGAAAGACTCAATATAGTAGTACAATGGTCATTACTTGGGAGATCTCCCATGGATACACATTATCTAGACACTTTGAAGAAGGAACACAATCTAAAATTATCTTATCCAATTTCAGGGATGAAGTAGAAGAGACCATAAATAAGGAGGCAAAATACATAGTGAAAGAAATAGAAACTCAATAAATATTGGTATTAGTAGTCCATACATGTTACAAACATAGTCCTTGTTCACGTTGCAATATTAACCTAGATTCCCTTTGTTATAGCTAAACCTATCCCAATGTCCAAGTTGGTCAAGTGTAATCTAATGCCACTAGGATGGTTTACATAGCTTTTGCAAATTATGACTAGAAGACATCCTTGTGGTATCAAGTCATGATGAGACAAAGTAATGTTTTTTGTTGTTGACTTACCACATAAAATAAATTTTGCAACATGATATAATTTTTAATTTTTTATAGCTATGTGTGACGCATTTGGTATATTGTCAAATATAATAAATTTTACATGTCTTTAAACTTGTGATATCATAAAAAATTATCATATGATCCACTTGCTATCCATCTTTCTATCCATTTTATAATCAACAAAAGAAGAAGAATGAAATATGAAAAAGTTATAAAAAGGGATAGATTGAGTTTTATTCAAAAGTTAGATATATGAATGAGATTAAAGAAGTGAAAATGAGATTTTCTTTTTTCACTTGCTATAATTATGTTTAAGGTATATTGAGTCACCTAACACTTGTTGTTTACTCATTGCAAAAAATATAATCTAGAAACAAAAAATTCTTGAATATATCATTGCAATTTGATTGTTAGAATGAAATATTGAAAACTTAACAATACACATTGAGAAAATAAATATGATAGAAAAAGATTAATTTAAACTAAGATAAATATTCATTCTTTGAATTCATACTTATTTTAATAAATTTATTCTTAAATTCAAACTTTAAAATGTATATTTTTTTATGATACCACATCAATACATGATTCTATTAGTTGTAGGGTATATTTGGACATATGTTATATATTTCTTGTATCAAAACTAATCATCAAAAAAGTCTAAGTTGTAGGAGATGAAATTTGCAATAGATTTTGGAATGAAAAATACCTACAAGACCTTCATGATGCAACCATCAATATTAATGGAGATGTTATAATTATTTTTCCTATGGATCATGCAATGGTTATGAAAGTTGGTAGTGGATTCCTAGATTTTGGAGGCCAAATTTGAAGAAATATCTATGCAGGTTCTATTAGAAGATAATTTATACAACTGACTAACTAGCATTAAGAAATTAAAGAGTTAAGATTAATTATTATGCAAAGGAGTTTGATATTTCTTTAAAAAAATCTTGGCATATCTAATGTTTTAGGAGAGCCACTTGGTAAAATTACAAATCAAGATGAGAAAATGATTATCAAATATCAGTGTGGCTAAAATTTAGATGGTCTGAGGAGTGAAGACGAAATGAAGGAAAACAAGAGTGTCAAGTAGAACATGTCAATGAAGAACTAGAAAGAATGGAGGCTAGGTAGGATTCTAGGATGAATTTCATCACCTTGTTTGGTCAACCATCATTTAGGTTTGGAGAAAGGATGTCCTTGGTTGTAGATGTAAAATAAATTAGCCAAGTTCAAGCTCACAAATGATTATATACAATCATATTTACAAGCACAAAATCCTATTGTAGGATTCAAACTTAAGAATTTTTCTACTTGGATCTTAATATTGTACTCAGATGGACTTTATTAGTAGTTCTAGATTTTCACAACAATGGTTTGGCTACATAGTGCATGGTGTCATTTATCATATTTTCAAAAATCTTAGTTAAAGATGCTATTCTAATTTAGGTGGTCCAATTTTTCATTTTGGTTAGTGATTTTAGTCCCCATACATTATTTTTATTTTTATTTGTCTCTTTAGTGTGTTAAAAAAAAACTTTTGTGCTCATTTTTTATATTTTTCTTTCAAGATCTCTAATAAATATTTCAACCTTAGCCCTTTATTTAAAATAATAATAATAAATTATAATTTATATTATCATATATTATAATAATTATTTCTACTATTAAATAAGCATTTTTATATAAATGAAAGTCAAAATATAATTCCCTAAACAACATTAAAAAAACAAGGACCTAATGCACCACATATATAAACAAGTCTCACATAGTGGCACCTATTTGTCATATTTTAGTTATAATATTAAAACATAATTGATTAGTTATGATAAGAAGTGATTTTATTAAAAGTCAATATTTTAAACAAGCTAATAGTCATAAGTTTATCTTTTATTTTTGTGTGTTGTAATATTTTGATTAAGTTCAAATGGGAGAGGATTAAAATTCAAACTTCAAATGAAATTGTAATTGATAAATATTTTTTGTATCCTTGTCACAAGTAAATAATATCCTAAGATAAGCTAATATGAATTTATATAACTATAATGTTGCTATTAAAGTAGAGGTGTTTTTATTAAGTTAATATTCACTTTAATATAATTAATATTTTATATTTACATAAAAAGAGTTTAAATTTTTAATTTAGAAAGATTAAAATGTTATCATTCTCTATTTATAATTATTTCATATTTAAATATGTAAAAAATAATATATATTTCTATATGAAAATATTTTTTATTTAAAATAATTTGTAATTAACAATATGAATATAATATAATATTTTGTTTGATTTTATTCAAACTAGAACATTATATATTTTTATATGTTTATATTTATAATATTTTACTTAATTTTATTCAAATTGAAGCATTATTAAATATGTTTTATCTCTTTATATTTTATACTTAGGTTGTATGTGAAGCTTCCTCAAAATCTGCTCCTATAAACCCTGAGCCAATCAAATTGAAACTATATAATTTTTTGGATTTTTTTGAATTTTGGAAAGTAAAAATCTCTCATATATACTTTAGAAAATCAAATTTCAAATTTCAAAATAATAATGCTAATATCTAATTGATTGAAATAAAAAAGATTAATAATACTTAAGTTGAAGTGATTCCAAGAGTATATTGCCGACAACGAATACAAAAACTAAACTAAATTATAACAATCAAAATAAATAAATAAACATAAAAAACATATTATAATTTATACATTTGAAACTATTAATCACAAACACTCACATTAAAACCTTCAAAACATAAATAATAAGATTATAAAAGTGGAAATTAAAACATTTAATATTTTAATATTCTCTCAACTAGGAGTAAGCACTTCGCACCTGACTCATTTAACCTCAGACACCTCAAGGAAAATACACTGCCAAAATGAAATGACATTGTGAATCAGGCAGTTACATTTAACATGCCTACCTCTGAAAAAATCTTTCTCCATAAGAAAGGACCGATATTGGATGGGATTTAGTCAAATGGGAAACTATTATGGGTTGAAAACACTAGACTGGACATGAACCAACAACAGTTTCTTGAGGTTTTGTGGTGTGGCAGGATGTAAACTATTCACAAAAATATTTGATGGATGATACGATTAATAAGACGTTTTCTTTTGCTTTATGAAACCACTATAACTTGAAGCAACAATAAAATTTACTATTCAATTATGCCAAGAGACCACGAAAAGAGGAAATCGAAATTTCGATTGGTACTTAGATAAGATTTATTGAAGTAATGCATATATTACAGAAGAATAATACAAGGAGAGCAGCAAGGACTGCCGTACAAATATAGACAGTTGACACATGCCTGCATGCAAAGGAAGGTAACTTGCGGAAAATAGGAGCCCAACAAGTAAAGCAGAAATGGTCTCTTTGAGGAAAGAAAACATAGGTCCCTAGCATATAGCCCTTGGTTTTTGCCTCTAGTCTACCTTATAAGATAATGAAAATGAACAAACACAAAAAGTTGTTATTGTTCTTAGTATGACAATTTAAACATTACATTAAGGTTTGATTCTTAAGCTTAAAGTATTAAATATTCAAAGTATGCTTATTTTTTCAATCATTTTTATTATTATTGAAAGATCAATCTTAATTTTGTAAGGAGATATATATTTCTATTGTTTGGTTATATTTTTCCAGTTAACATCTACTATTCAGCAGTTAAGCACCTTAGCTTTGTACTCTTCAAAACTCAAAATTTTAAGAAAAAAAGTCAAATCACTCTTAATTTTGGTATACCCATACTGAGACTTTTGGTGTAGCCTCACATTACTAATTGATTTTTACAAGGGTACATCTTATTAAATAGTAGGTAGTTATCATAGAAATAAGAACTTTAAAGTCACAAATATTTGTGCAATGTTATCAAAAAGTAATTGAATATTAAACAAACTAATGTAAATATTAAATCCATAAATATAAACATTAAATCAACTCTTATCATAACCCTATCATCTCTTCTTCATCTCTATTTACTATATATATATATATATAATCCTATGAAATTGGATGTGGTTGTATTCAGTGGCAATAGATAGCTGTGCAGTTCTTCATATCATAGGTTGTTAGATAACTGTTACTGACAGTTATGTACATTCCAATATCTGAATAGACAATACAGTCCAGCAAGTTGTAATTGACATAAGTGCTTTTCTTACATGTCCATTCTGCCAACAGTGCCTATAAAGAAAATCATGTGGACCTTCTGAAACTGGTCATTTTAGGTTTCTGTCTGTGTGAAGGCTTGTCCTGTCAAATAGTTAGCTATTAAAACTGTTCAAACCTACATTGGTAGGTGATTGCGGACATGAAGATTCTTACCTTTGTCAGAGAGCTTGCCCAGATTATTTTCGTTTTGTCATATCCACAGGAAACCTCTTCCAAAGTACTATAAGAGTTTCTTCCCGTGCAAGCCTTGTTGTATCACACAGTAGGATCCTGTGAGCGAAATGAAAACTGTTCCCTAAAACAAAAGCTGCGTTGATGGGTGATTGTCCACATGAAAATTCTTTCATGTCAGAGAAGTTTACCATATTAATTTCTTTTTCAAATGTCAGAGTGCATAACAATTAAACTTTTTCAAAAGTAGCATCTTCCAAAACAGTCTCAATTACTTGTTGAAGAGCCCTTCCCTCTCTGTCTTTTTCACTTCCTATGTGCATTAACTTTTAGAATGATTATGGCCATTGAATTTTTACTGTATTGAACCAATATTCCACATGGGTGCTCTAGGAAGTCCCGTCTGAATCCAAATTTATAGTACCTCTACTTCTTTATGAATTCAGTTTGTATAGAAATCTTTGAAAAAGGTCAAATCGAATCCAATTCAGAAACAATAATATCATGTATAAGAAATGTAATAAATGTCAGATGTTTTTCCCATAATACAATGCAACGTACAATGAGTTAGTAAGATCTACGAAGCACGTGAAACTTCTCCCAAATGGAAAGGAAGCATGCGAAACTGGGACCATCCAAGGCATAGTATAACAATGTAACATGTAATTATTGTATTTCTTAAATCAAACAAATATTATAACTTTGTGATATTGCTATGAGGATTTAACTCTGTGATTTTGAATCAAACTCATTGATCCATGTTTCATGAGTAATGATTCAACATGAATCCATCTCTCATGAGAATAAATGGAACACTTAGCACTCATTGGATCTAGGTGATGCTCACAGGGGTGAAGCATCAGAACTTCCCGGGAGGTCACCCATCCTAGTACTACTCCAACCTGAACGCGCTTAACTATGAAGCCAAAATCATTATAACTTTAACAAACATTATAACTTTGACAATTAACATTTCAATGCTATTTGTGAGCCAAAATCATTGAATTGATACTAGAGCCTCAATGTTCACATTAAAAGCAGTGACACTTTCACAACAATGGAGTACATTTTATTGATTATGTGAATCAATCTTTATGAGAAAGCAACTTACAAATCCAATTTATTTAGGATTTTTCAAACAATGTACCAGGCTATGAATGTGAGCAATATTCTCCTAGGCTCTTGAAGGATTGTCAGAATCATAGACCACCATTAAAGATTTGATGGCGTGATGTCAATCTAGCTTTATGTACAAATTTGATTTTATGAGTGGCCATCCATGACGACTTCTTACTAAATTTATCTGGTTGAACGAGTTGCCTAGGCATTTATTGAAAGAGGTAAAATATAAAAGATTGATACTATTGATTCAGATTTTCTTCATACAAAGTGAATTTATACTAAATGATTCTAAATGTTTCACATTGATATCTGAACAATTTTATAAAGCCTTATTTTCCTTAAAAACTATTGAATAACTTCCCAACAACTAAATATTGAACTAATTTATTTATTTAATCTAATCTTAGAAACTAACCTAATTTAATGTAATAAGTCCAACATTCCCTTCACCAATCTTCACTCATTGAACTACATTTTCTCTTTGTAACTGTTGATTACAAACCCTAAAGTTGTCTTCTTAAGTAGATTTCATATCCCAACTTTAGACTGTAAATCCTGAAGTTGTCCTCATAATAACATTGTTTCCACCTTCCTTGCACAATAGAGACATAGTTCCTCCAAAATTTCACATCTCCTTGGAGTGTGTCTAATGCCTCCTCTAGTATTGCACATGACATGTCTTTTCTCTAAAATTCCACATCTCCTTCGAGTGTGTCTAACACCTCCTCAAGTGTTGTAGAAACCATTGCCATTAATATGTCTGCACATGGACACCTTTCCTTTGAAAGTTGACATCTCCTCCAAGTGTCTCTAATGTCATTCTTCAAATCTTTCCCAAACAGGCCCGCCCCCCCCCCCCCCCCCCTGCACTCCATAGAAGGAAAATCATGTAGCCAAGCCCCCTCTTTTCTCCAAGGACACAAATCTATCACGTCCCCTCTTCTCTTCATGGATGAATCTACTAAGCCCCAGCTTTATAGGGACATAAATAGTTGTTTTCCATGTGATAATCATCTCTTAGCAAGAAGCTAGCTTGAGATGATAAAAATCCTCCAACTTCCATTGCCTCCAGCCCTTTATCTTGAATAAAAAATCATAGAAGACCTCATCTACAAAAGTTAGGGTCTAGTCATCCAAAATCCATTAAAAGAAATCTTCTCCCCATTGATCAACCTGCTCTCATACCTAATGAAAGAGCTAAAACATAAAAGATTGATATTATTGATTTAGATTTTCTAGATACATTTGGATACAAATTGAATTGATACTAAATTATATTGAATGTTTCACGTTGATATGTGAAGAACTTTCTATAGCCTTATTTTCCCTTACAAAAGCTACTTACGGGAACAACTTCCCAACAACTAAATATTGAACTAGTTTATTTATTTGATCTAATCTTAGAAACTAACCTAATTTAAAGTAATAAAACCAACATTTATATCTTTTGCCTTGCATTGTTTCACTTATAAACACGGTTGCTCTTGGAAAGAGCTTAATAGGGGTTGAGCCTAATTTTTAGGTTGACATAATTGTACTTGGGTCACATTAGGATTTTTTTTGGTTTTTTTGGGTAGTTGTAGACTCATCATACATATGGAGGCTACCAAGTTGTGAGTCTATTATTTGGCATTGGAAAATCTCCAGCACCAAAGACAAAATAAAATCAAACATTTTTTTTGTTTAGATTCATGAAATGAAAGTGATTTTTTTTCAAAATTCTTGTTGTTTTCGATAACAAAATATGTAGATCATAAAGATCAAATGGTGAAACTTTATACAAATTCAGCATGTTGTTTATTTTTTTAAATTTAGTCAATAGTACATTTTTTAGGGAGGATAGCTACATCCCTATTATTTTCTCTTAAAATTAATGTTGATTCAAGGTGGTGCAAATGATCTTTGTTGCAAAATATCATGAATTGATGTCTTGCTTTTTATTAGTTGATCTATTCATATGATGTGATTTTGTCATATAAAATTATATTCTTTAGTCAAACACCTAAGCATTAGTCTAATGTGAATCCGTATTCAACTCATTTTCCTTCACATCTAGTACAACAACCTTTGTGCCTACATTAATGTGATTCTATATCCAACTCCTTTGCCTCCACATATGGTACATCAGCCTTGTGCTTACATTTATGAGATGGCCTTTGTAAGAAATGATAATATTGAGCAAGGAACGAGAAGCAATCCAAGTAAGTTAAGTGTGAAACAATATTACCATAAGATAAGCAAACTCCAAGAGCATACACCAAGATGGTTCAACAATGGAGACAAGGATTTATAATGGGAAAGCAAAGAAAACCCCTTGTGAGTATTATGAATGAAGGCAAATGCCTAGAGAAGAGAGAGAGAGAGTGTGTGTTGGAGCAAAAGTAGCTCAATACAATAACATCAAGTGCTAAGAGTGTGTTGAAGAAAGAAGGAGGAGCATCTCTTATATAGAGATGAGAGAGGAGTTGCATTTGTAACTCCCATTTCTATGAATGCCACATTCATAATAGGTGTGTGCAAAGTGTCACATTCCTCTTAAGGAGGATAAACTAAATAAAGAAATAAACAAGAGTTGTCCTTACATGTGGAATAAAGGACAAACAATGACATGTCGTCCACATGTGTACAATAGGACAAACTACATTTAGGGACCCTTGGAATATCCCAATTAATATATGCAAGGAAATATTAACCTTTCTAACACCCCCCCTTAATCTTTACTTGGGGAGTTTACATCAACGGGTTGTAAACCTAAATTTTTACAATGGAACTGAAATCTCTCTTTAGAAAGTGGTTTGGTTAAAATATCAGCCACTTGATCTTCTCCTTTACAATAAAGAAGAATAATTTGCTTGTCTTCAACTTGTTCTCGAATGAAGTGATGTTGAAGTGAAATATGTTTGGTTTGTGCATGATAAACTGGATTCTTTGCCAAGGCAATAGCACTTTGATTGTCACAATGTATAGGTGTAGGTGATTGTTGAGGTAGACCCAAATCGTCAAGAGGTCTTCTAATCCACAAAGCTTCCTTACCTGCATTGGTACAACCTTTGTATTCAGCTTCAGTTGAGCAGAGGGAAATAGAGTGTTCTTTTTTGCTTTTCCAAGAAATTGGACCTGAACCAATAAAGAAAAAATAACCACAAGTGGATTTCCCATCATTGGGATGTCCACCTAGATCAGAATCAGTATAGCCATGTAAAATAAATTCAAAATTTGCATCATAAAATAATCCCATATTAAGAGTTCCTTTAATGTACCTTAAGATGCATTTAGCAACTTTAAAATGAGTTTGTTGAGGTTTAGACATAAATCGAGAAACTAAACCAACACTATAAGCAATATCAAGTCTAGTAAGAGTTAAATAATTTAAACTTCCTACCAATTTCCTATACAAAGTTTCATCAACAAAAGGAGTATTCATATCAGTCATTAATTTAGTACCTAATTCACATGGAATTGAAACATGGTTAGAGTTATTCATCTTAAATTTTTCTAAAAGATCATAAGCATACTTGCTTTGAGAAAGAAAGATACCTTTAGGAGTTTGAAAATTTTCATACCTAAGAAGTAATGTAAGATACCTAAGTCAGTCATCTAAAATTGTTGTTTAAGTTGAAATTTGATATCAGAAATCAAAGCGTCTGAACTAGAAGTGAGTATTAGATCATCTACATAAACAATAACAATGATAATATCATCGTTAGTATGTTTAATATACAAATTAGGATAATTCTTACTTCTAGTAAAACCTTGAGAAATAAAGAAAGAATTAATTTTAGAATACCATTCTCTAGGTGATTGTTTAAGACCATAAATAGATTTGTTCAATTTGCAAACCAGATTTTCACTACCTTTCTTAACAAATCCAGGAGGTTGAGCCATATAGATTTCTTCATGTAAATGACCATTTAAGAAGGCACTTTTAACATCCATTTGATGAATGGGCCAATTCAGGTTAGATGCTAAAGCAAGAACTAATTTGATAGTAGGAATTTTAGCAACAGGAGCAAAAGTTTCATTATAGTCTAATCCTTCAATTTGGGAAAAACCTCTAGCAACTAGTCTAGCCTTGAATTTACTAATTTCATTATTAGTATTCAATTTTGTTTTGTATAACCATTTACATGAAACTAGATTCTTGCTATGAGGTAATTTGACTAAGTCCCAAGTTTGATTAGCAGGTAAAGAATCATATTCCTCTTGCATGGCTTTCTGCCAATGAGGTTGAGAGTTAGCTTGATCAAAAGACTTAGGATCGTTAGAATTCATAATAGTAGTCATCAAAGAATAATTACAATAATTAATCCTTCTATGTTTAATTCCACCAGATCTAGAAATATAATCATCAGCTTCATTGATTAGGTTTTGAGCCCATTTAGGTTTACGTTTAGTTGTGATGGAATTACCAGTAGAGGAAGAATCATTAGTAATAAAAGTATCATTAGTATCTACTTGAGTATCATGAGTTGTAGAAGCAGAAATAATCGGTGGTACTTGATTTGAAGGATTAAGAGAAGGAGTAGGATTAAGAGGAGGTTGGTCCTCCACCAGCACAATTTTAGTGCCACTGAATTCTTCATCATGTGTAGTAGAGCAATCATGAACTCCAGTTTCTGCAATACAAACATCTCTAGCAACTTGAACTTTGTTAGTAGTGGAATCATAAACACGATAACCCTTAGTGTTTTCATCATACCCAACAAACATATAAGGAGATGACTTAGCATCTAATTTATGCCTTTTCTGTTTAGGCATATGAACATAAGCAATAGAACCAAATATCCGTAAATGATGTAAATTAGGTTTCCTACCAGACCAAGCATCTTCTGGAGTGATAGCCTTGAGAGCTTTGGTAGGAGTCCGATTAAGAATATAAGTTGCACAAAACATGGCTTCAGCCCAAAATTTATAATGCAGATTCTTAGCATGCAACATGCTTCTAGCCATTTCAACAATGGTTCGATGCTTTCTTTCTGCCACACCATTTTGTTGTGGTGTATAAGGAATAGTAAGCTCGTGTTTAATTCCACATGATTTCAAATAAGAATGAAAAGCATTATTCACATATTCCTTCCCATTATCAGTTCTAAGAATTTTAAGTTTAAACCCAGATTGCCTTTCAACATATAATTGAAATTCAATAAATATATCAAGAACTTGATCCTTGCTATGCAAAAAATAGATCCAAGTTCGTCTAGAAAAATCATCAACAAAGGTAAGTGCATACCGAGAACCTTGGATGGAGGTATTCTCCATGGGGCCCAAAAGATCACTATGGACAAGATGCAACTTATGAGTTGCCCGCCATGATTTTCCACTTGGAAAGGGCTCCCTATGCATCTTACCACTCATACAACCTATACAGGCAATCTTGGAAGGAATAATGTGAGGCAAGCCATCAACCATATTATACTTTTGCATGAAAGTAATATAATCAGAATTTAAATGGCCAAGTCTTTCATGCCATATATTGAAATCAATAGAAGTATGTAAAGAATATCGTGAACTAGCAAATTCATGGAATTTAAACAAATTTTCATTATCCATTTTAGCATGAGCAATCACTTTGAGAGTTTGAGGATCTATGATATAACATGTATCTTTGTAGAATTCAACTTTATAGTCTTGACATAACTGTGAAACAGAAAGCAGATTAGTTTTCAAGTCAGGTACATATAATACATTATGCAATTTACCATTGGGAATAGTAACATCACCTAATCCTTCAACTTTACAAGTCTGATTATTAGCTAACTGAATAGGAATGTTAGCAATATCAGGTTGTAAAGAATCAAAAATTTCTTTATGAGAAGTGACATGTTGTGATACACCACTGTCAACAATCCATTCTAAAGGTCTACAAAGATTAAAGCTACAAGTAAAAGCATGACGAAAATTAAAACTAGTAGAGTTACCTTTTTTATGATTTGAGTTTTGATGATTGTTACTATTATTCATAGGTTTTTTATCATTTTGCTTTTTAAAACAGTTATTGACAATGTGACCATCTTTGCCACAATAAGAACAATGAGGTTTGGAATTGGAATGATTCCTTTGATTATTATTATTACGAGTATTATTAGGATGATTGGTATTATTATTATATTTGGCATGAAATTTATTGTTGGAATTATTTGAATTAGTATTATAATGTTTGTGATTATGATTATTATTATTGGAACGAAAATTATTAGTTGAATTTCTAGACACAAATGCATGTTCAGTTGATTTAAGGGTACCAAACTAAATTAGCTTAGCTTCTTCCTGTCTTAATAAAGTTTGAAAAATAACATAAGTTAATTGAGAAGTTAAAGTAGGAATAGCAAGCTGTGCATGAATATTAGTTATAAACTGTTGAAACTGTCTAGGAAGACATTTTTTAAGAATAAGATGAATTAAACGAATGTCTTCTAATTGAACACCTAAAGCCATAATTTGAATTTTAAGAGAATCAAATTTTAAGAGAAATTCATCCATACTTTTAAAATCTGCATACCTGAGATCTTCGAGTTGATCCTGCAACTGTATTTTGCGGTATTCATCGCCACTGTCATACTTGGTTTGCAAGATGGACCATGCATCATGAGCTTTAGAACAGTGAGCAATTAACACATATAGATCTAGAATAATGGAAATACCAATTAACCCTAAAGCTTCTTCATTTTTAGCTTTCCAAGTATCTTTCTCGTCTTGGGTAGCTGCTGAACCGGGTTCAAGAGAAGGGTCAGTGGCTATTTCGAAGAGGTGTTTAAAACGAAAAATAAATGAGATATGAGTTTTCCAAGAATGATAATTAGAATAATTAAATTTTATTTCTGCAATTAAGGTTGACATGATTAGAAGAAAAAAAAATTCTCTTTTTTTTAAAAGAAAAACCCTTAATTTGAAAATCAATTGAGAAAAAAAATTTTTGTTAATGAGAAAAAAAAATTGTGTTTTTTTTTTTTTTTTAGTATATAAAATTAAGAATATATCTTTTGAATTTTTTTTTGAATTATAGATTTAAAAGAAAACAAAAAAATTAATAAAATTAAAATTTTTATTTGTTTAAAAAAAAATAAAGAAAAAAAATGTGATAAAAAAACGTTATAAAATTTTGTTTTAATAAATAAAACAAGATTTTTTTTTTTTTTTTAAGCAAAAGGTTGGGCAGAGATATATTTAAGGAGTGGAGCGTTGGCGGTGATTGCCACGTGGCCAGAGGGCAGAGGTGGTTGGTCGGCCGAGGTCGGTGGGAAAAAAAGCAGGATTTCAAATGTTTAAAAATTGGATGAGAGTGGATAATGATGCCGGCGTGGCTGTGCAGGTGGCGGTTGCCGCGTGTCCTGGACGCGGGCAGCGGTGTAGGGATTATACCAGGTGTGAAGAAGGCGGCGGAAGCGGTGGAAAAATGATGGAAATAACCCAGGGTTTAATGGCTTTTGCGTGGGGCGTCGCTGATAGTGTGGGGTTTCAATGTAATCTCAGCAAGAAACTCGAAAAAGAGGGCTTTCTCACTCGAGCCTGTGATATATGTGTGCGTGGCGGTGGTGAATGTAGGCGGCGACGCGCGACGGCGCTGACAACTTGCGACGACGCGTTGGTGTCGCGCGGCGGTGCACGGGTGGCGTGTCCGCCCAAAAAAAATTTGAATGTGCATTTTAAAAAAATTTAATAGATTTATAAGGATTAAAATCCTATAAAAAACATCTATGTTGTATGGTTGAAATTTTCAAGAGCATACAACAAATAAATATAGAAGAATATATTAAAAGTTTTTAAAGAGTAGGAAAATTTTTAAAAGGAGTATAAAAATTAGAGAGTTATTGAAAACTTTACTCATGTAATACTTCTTGTTTTGGCGGCATGCCTTCCAAAACAAGAAAAAAATTGAAATTTAACAAGAAAACCCTTTGGCGGCAAGCCTTCCAAAGAGGGTTACTAAAAAAATATGAAACTTTACAAGAAAACCCTTTGGCGGCAAGCCTTCCAAAGAGGGTTAGTAAAAATATATGAAACTTGCATACACAAGATTTGTTATAAAAGAGCTAAAATCACAACACAAACTTCTTCTCTCAATAACGTCTCCAAATAAGGTGTGCTCCAATGAATGGCAACCTTCAACACAAAACTTAAAACAAGGATTAAATAGCCAAGCTCTGATACCATGTAAGAAATGATAATATTGAGCAAGGAACGAGAAGCAATCCAAGTAAGTTAAGTGTGAAACAATATTACCATAAGATAAGCAAACTCCAAGAGCATACACCAAGATGGTTCAACAATGGAGACAAGGATTTATAAGGGGAAAGCAAAGAAAACCCCTTGTGAGTATTATGAATGAAGGCAAATGCCTAGAGAAGAGAGAGAGAGTGTGTTGGAGCAAAAGTAGCTCAATACAATAACATCAAGTGCTAAGAGTGTGTTGAAGAAAGAAGGAGGAGCATCTCTTATATAGAGATGAGAGAGGAGTTGCATTTGTAACTCCCATTTCTATGAATGGCACATTCATAATAGGTGTGTGCAAATTGTCACAATCCTCTTAAGGAGGATAAACTAAATAAAGAAATAAACAAGAGTTGTCCTTACATGTGGAATAAAGGACAAACAATGACATGTCCTCCACATGTGTACAAGAGGACAAACTACATTTAGGGACCCTTGGAATATCCCAATTAATATATCCAAGGAAAGATTAACCTTTCTAATAGCCTTTGATGCTACAATACATAGCATTAAGCAATGTAGAAAAGAAGGCTACCAACTATCTTGTTTTTGAAATATTGTTGTATTTTTATATATAATTTTTCACTTTCACTCTCCATTTTCCATGGCTTCAAATAGAATGGAGATATTTGCATTGAGAAAATGTGCACATTTACATAACAACCCATTTTACTATCTTTAATTTATTTGGTTGATATGTTTATAAACATATTCATACTAACATAAATCTACCTTGCTCAAAAAAAAATTTATGAATAGGTTTTTAATTTTAATCATCATTATAGTTTTACTTTTGTGCACACTTTTAATTCTAAACCATCACACAATGCAATGCAATTCTACTCCTATTTTTAGCCGTCATTTTTACAATATTTCTAGTATTATAAGGTCAATCAATCATATTATATATATATATATATATCACTAGTGAATCAATGATTATGATTTACTAAAACCAATTTTATTTTAATTTAGTATTTTGAATGATGACCATGAATTTGTACAAATGCTTTATTATTTGTTAAATCATTCTTCTTTTAAAATTATAGAATTAAAAATGATTTAATACAAATAACCTTATAATGGTTTGATAATCTTTCATGTTTTATATATTGAGAAATTTGATTGGATACATTTTGTAACCCTAGATATGCTTATAGGAATTATAATTATAGAATTATGCTTATAAAGATTTTATTTCTTTGATATTCTAAATTTATATTTGGACTTAAAAAACATGTGTGACTATGAAATTGCTTTAGAAAATAATTAATGCAGAAAACTATTGTTGCTCTATCTTAAAATTCTTAAATGTGTGCATCATCTTAATTATCTTTAAACTACAATGATGGTTTCTATATTGGTCACCTCAAGACTTCTCTTATTCTTTAGGTTAAAACAATACTATTTCTTTCAATAAAATATTTCTATTTATTTCCTGTTTATAATTTTTTAGTTAGATAAAATGCATATCTTGAATAATTAATCAATAGAATTATGTACTTCCTTGATTAATATTTTTCTTGATTATATTTGCTAATTTTAATTATCTCAATAATCATTATTTACAAAAATCTCCAAACTCTCAACATAGTCCTTTCAAATTTATAAAAAGAGCATATTAGCAATGATCTATATGCTTAAAATGCAACAAAACATTGAGAGTAACATGGTTAGTGGTGGGATGTGTATGATTTAAAGTTGCATCCTATCCTAGTTAATAAATGTAGGGTATTATATGTATTTATTTTTGATGAAATGGTTACTAAACATGTAATTGTGTGATTTTAATGTGAATTCATTTAACTTCTAAATAATAAAATTTGTTAAATTTTCTATTTATGCATGTGCATTGTTGAATAAAATATTATCAAAATGTCTATAAAGACAACATTGATGGAGTAATGATACTATGATTTCTTATGACTAGTGACAAATTTTTCTTATTGTATGGCCCTACTTATCATGGTTCATGGGCTTTATGGAAGAACATCATCAAAATAATGGATAGATTTTCTCAAGATAACATGGTAATGGCTTATGATATATAGGTTCCCAAAATGAAATACACTAACCAATAAATGAAACTTCATTGCTAGCAGCTTGATAATAGTAAACATGAACTAGATCAAAGAGTTTCAATCCCTTCAAACCCTCCTTCCATTCAAGTTGTACTTAAATATTCTTCACTAAGGCCTAACAAAAACTAACATCTTTAAAATTGATTCAAGGAATCTTTGACAAAATATCCTATAGTAAGACTATTCATACCATCATTTACTCAAAAGGTTTAAATGGGTAAGAAACAATAGAATATGAATCACAAATAAATGAATAGAATATGAATTAAGAATAAATGAGATAAAACATTTAAAATTTAATTGAAAAGTCTACTCAAGATCTAGCTTAGAGATATTATAAAAATATACACATGTAATAAATTATATCTATACATACATACATGTGTGTGTGCACGCACACACACACACATTGAATGCCTTAAATGTCTTATCACATTTATATTATCTTTTATTTTAAATTCATTTTGTTTCTCTTAGGGCAATGATATTGAGATTAGACAAAACCTTCCTTGTCATGACATTAATTTATGCTCCCAAGTCAACTAAAGCATTTTGAACTTGAACCCCGTCAATAAAAATAGTAACCACGGGGCTTCCAAGATATGAGTATTTGGGGATTGACATCTTATCCAACATCAAGTCTAATAACTGACCCATGACATGAAATGTTTGAGGATCCTTTCTCTTCCTACCAATTTTTTTAATACAAGCTTCTCTAATGGCCTTTGTGTATGCTCAAACCTCTTTAATAACATCCATCAATGGAATTTTTTCATTTGTTTGCCTCAACTTATTAAGAAACACTACTACATTAGGATTTTTCAATTAGAATGGTAGGATTAGCAATTCTCTATCGAAAGGGTGGATTTTTACTAGAAGGATGGATTATGGAGAAGTTGCATCATCATTTTTATTAAGAGAATCATGAACAGTTACTTCTATAATGGCAGGACCCTTGGGCACTAGAAGAGATATCCCTAATCACACTTGTGTATGTCATTAAGGGTAATAGAATAATTTTTTTTATTAGGTTGCGTTCTATTAGGATTGGGACTAGGTTGGGTAAGAAGTTGGGTTTTCTTTGGCTGATTTGTATTGGTTGCAGGAGGAGGAGGCAATAAACCTTGATGTTGTGGTGGTGGCATTAATGCTTTCTAGTTAGGCTAATTAATTCTCCACTGAGGTGACTATTGTAAATAACCTTGTAGAGGCTTCCATTGATTTGATTGCTACCAAAATTGTTGAGGTTGCTTCCATTGGCTATTTTTCCAATGTTGGTGAGATTTCTTCCATCGATTAGATGGGGGTTATTGCCATTGGTTATTCCATTGATGTTGGGATTGATTACACCAGATATTGTTCCAATCGTGACCTAGGGGGCAAATATTCTCAAAATATTGGCTTTTCCATTGACTATTATTATAACCAAATTTTTGCAAAGGTTCCTGAGGCATACCTTGTCTTTGGGCCCAAGGCCTATGTTGAGCAACGTAGAGCACATCCTCATTCTCATCTATGTCTTTTAGTTTAGTAGGCATTGGATGGCCCTCCAAATTAGTCATTGTCTTACATTTGTAATTCCTCTTGTTTTCTTCATAGGTTGGACAAAATTCAATGAGCATTTCTTCTACTTCCTCATGCTTCCTTTTAGCTTGCATGGTTTCCAGTTGTGTAGCAACATTATTTATAATGTCCTATTTCAAATCAGATAACAAATTAGAAATCTCCACCTTTGATACTCCAGAGCCATTGCTTTTTACCAAGTGTGGTCCTAACTCCTCTTCCTTTCTTCATAGTTTCCCTTGAGCAATTAAGGTATATTGTTTTGATAACTTACCAACTCCTTTAAATAATATCACGTATTGGCATTAGGCCTAATTCTTCAATACTGTCATCAGTAACACCTTGTAGGAAAAGTTGCTTTTGAGATTCCTCAGTCAACTAATGTTAAGTCTTCCTTTTTTAAATTGAAGATGAACATCCTAGAGACATAGTCTTCTAAAATCCCATCCTTTTTTGTGACATTTTAAAAATTTCATTCCTTTTCATATCATAACCTTTGCAATTCTCTTTATACTTTGTAAGGAAAAAATTCTTCATGGCATCCCAATTGGCTATAGCATTGGCAGCCAATCCCCATAAACCATCATAAGGTTTTCTTCTTTAGAGTAGATGGGAACAACTTCAACTTATGGGCATTAGTGTTATAGTCATAAATTTGATTTAGAGGATATCAAACTCAAAAAAAATGTTTTAGGGTCTTTAGTAATAAGGCCATAGAATATTGGTAATGTAGAAGGAGGAATGTTCTTTAAATTATTATTATCATGCAGGTCATGTATAGGAAAGGGAAAGGGAGGCTGAGCCATTATTAGTGCTGGAGGTGGTACTACTTTTCCTAGTTGATAGATTAGAAGAGCTAGATGGTTGTCCTAATAGTCTAGTTCACCAAAAAGGTCATTTATGTTCAATGATCCTTCACAAGATTTTGGTGAAGGCAATTCTTCTTAGCCATCAACAAATAGGTTTTCAAATGTTGGTTCTTCTTTAATAGGTTGGCTTACTTCTTGGTTTTCAACTTGGGGATCTTTTTTCTTAGGGTATACAATTTCTTGTATTTAACAGGGGTCATTATGAGGAAGGAATCTCCCACAATCTTAGACTTAATTAATTGGTTTAGAAACTAGGGCTTAGACCCTTTTCTTATGGATTGGGCATCCTCAAGTAGTAACCAAATAACCCATTGAACTCATTAAATTTATCAGCTAGGTATGTATACTTGAAATGGTATCTGCAAAGTACATGCTCTAAGCCTTCTTAGTTACCATTACTAATCTATGAAGATGGAGATATAGAGCTAGGGGAAATACATATTTTGAACATAAGTATATAATTGAAAAGCTAATCTATTGTATGGGAATAAAATTAAAAATAGGATAGTACTCTATTTGCCTATGTTGCAAGAACAACTAATAGTTCTACTACCATATGGATATCAGAGGATAAAACACTTCCATCTATTCTAAGAGCAATAAAAAATTACTTCTACTAACTAGATTCACTCACCAAGTGGGCCCTCTTAGATGAGTGAATGAAAAAAAACTCAAGATAAAGTGTTGAAGGCTAACAATGTCATTTTATTGATATTTGAATCATCAAACTTATAACTATACCAACATAATTATATTAATCACTATTGCTAGATTACAATTGACTTCATAGACTCGCAATTGAAGTCCAATCAACATCTTATCTAGAACATCTTTAAGAAAATAAACTTCCTATATCTAAGATCCTTCAACAGCAAGGACTTACTAAATGCTTAAATTAAGTGTACATTAATTTGGGACACACTCATTGAGAAAGTCTTCCACAAATATAGCATTCCATGATTATGGATTTTTGCATGGACAATTTTCAATTGCATTGACCTTATCTCTTGCTAAATTTTTTGGGTGTAGTTTTCATAGCATGAATCTTCCATAACTCCTTCGAAGATGCATCCTTAGTTCCTTGTTAACATATTCTTGCAATAGGTTAGTTCACATACCATGTTTTGAAACATATATCCACTTTAATAATACATGGAAAACATTAAAAGTACGAACAACTAATCTTTTCTCATGGCATGTGGATATAGGAACCTACCCCATAAAATATTTTAAAGGAAGAAAGAAACCTTTCCATCACTATACACACACATCATTCATTTTTCAAGCATTAGTTAGATAACTATAGAATTATAAAAACATAATGTGTCTTCAGAAACCATATCAAAGAATAGTAGTTATAGGTTTATACAAAATGTATGATAAAACATCTTTGAACATAAGAGTGAAAACCCTCCAAATAACCATATAACCTCTCAAAAATATATACTAATATATGGTCCCATTAGAAGAAAATATTAGGATAAAGTTATCTAAGAAACCAACAATGAAGAGATATATGGGAAAATGAGTATGGAAGATGGTGAAGACAATACAAATTACTTTTAGAGAGTTGAGAATATTTTGAATGAGGTTAAGAACCAAGGTGGAGCCATTACAAATGATGATTTTTTGATAAGAATCTTGATGATGCTACTTGGTAAATTTACAATGACAAGATATTGACTATAGAGAATGTTTATGACCCAAATAAATTCACCATAGAATAGTTGTCTGACAACTTAATGGAATTTGAGTTGAGAAAGTTTGTAAATGATGACATAATATGTTAGACAACTTTCAATGTATTCAAATTTAAAGAATAATTTGACGGTGATGATTAAGAAGATATAGTTCTAACTTCTCTTTACAAGAAGAATAAAGAAATGTAATAACAAGTACAAAGGTATGGTATAACTAAAATGTTTTAGATGTGGAATTATTGGTCATTTTTCTACTAGATGTACAAAAATGGGTCCTAGATAGAAGTTTAATATGTTCAACAAGAAGACCTTCTATGTGAATGAAGATGGTACTATTTCAGATGATGAATCAAAATGATAAGACAAATTATTTTCTATTGTAGGGAAAAATGAGAAATGAGAAAAATGATATTTCTAACACATGTAATGAAGATTATGATGTTGAAACTACCTTGTATGCTAAAACAAATAAGAATAAATGGATAATATATAGTGGTTTTTATCATCAAGGGATTGGAGACAAAAGTAAGTTTTTATGACTTGAAAATTATGATAGTGGAAATTTTTTTGACTTAGTAATAATAAGAAAACATATTTTTTTGGTAAAAGATCAATTACTTTTGATGAAAACAATAATGACAATGTTGATTATGCAAAGGATTTTTCATATACAATATATTATGTGTCAGATAGATATGTGAGAATATCTTTGATGTCATATTAAAAAATAAAGGCTATGATATGATAAAATGGACTAAAATGATAATTATATGTTGAAAGAGGATTGCTAGAAATGTGTACTAGCTTATAGGAGATACAAAAGGATATTTGATATCTTGGGTTGATGACAATGTGATTTGGCATCCAATTTATTAATAATAAGATTATCCCTTATGTTTAGAGATTTACTAAGACTAAGAAAAATAAGAGGAAGAAAAGGATATGAGGAAGAAAAGAAGAGGAGAGAATATCTTGCAAAAAGAAAAAGATTATTTATCCACCAGTTTACTAGAACTTGCGTACACTAACATCTTTAGGCCTATGAGAAGAAAATATTTTCAAGGTGAGAGATACTTTATAGTCTTTACTAATTATTATTAAATATATGCTTGGGTTGAATTTCTAATAAAAAAATCAAAATAATTTGATAAGTTTAAGATATTGAAGGAGAAATTTGAAAATGAATTGTTGGAAAGATACATTTGATAGTATGTGATATATTTTTGATTAAGTGGAAACATTTTTTGAAAGGGCCATTAAACCCTTTACAATATATAATTAGAGATAAAAACCATAAAAGAATAACATCATATCATAAGAAGACAAAAACTAGGCATAGAAAAGGATAAAACATAACAAGGGCAAAAGACAACAAGATTGGAAAGGGCCAATCCCACCAAAAAAGACCACTAACTAGAACACAAAAGGGTAGACAAAAACAAATCCATCTTTTTCTTCTATTAAACTCATAATTATCATTGTCATTCCACCAAGATGGTTTCACTCTTGGTTCATAGTCTCTATCTTTAGGAAGTGTGATGAGTTTCTCTATGATTAAGTTCCTTAAAGAAGATTCAAGAGACTCACTTAAATGAGCGAATGTTGGTTTTTTTGGTATAAAATATTGTCTCAAGATTTAAGTGATTGATTTTTACATCAATTTTTAAAAAATATTCTAAGTAGTTTGACTTTCTTGAGGAGTAGTAAACTTTCTTGCAAGAGTAAGATTATTTTGTGTTGATTTAATATTTTAATTATCTGCATCTCTATCATTCACAATGTTTTAGTTATTATTCCAATATTTGGATTTTTTATTATTGCTATTATTATTTTTTATTTGGTCCAAATTTTAAGAGCTAGTATTGTCTCTAGATTAATAGAGTTTTATTTCACCTCTTTTGAACCATAATTTCCTCAATTTTAACACCATTTCCTATGAGGTGTTTAAAGTTTGGGGGAAATTGAAGTTGTACAGTTATGAGGTTATGTAAAAATGTATCGATCTCTTTCCATTTACGTGTAGTTTGTCGATATGTTTTAAAGAAATTGATGCTACCTTTGCAATAAAGTAATAATTGCTTCCCCATTCTTTTGTCTCATATTGCAGAGATAAAGAATAGTACAACCTCATGTCTAATTTTATAGGAATAATGTGTCACAAAATTTTCGACTAGCTCATGTTGAAGGACTTAATGCTAGGTGTAACTTAGAAAAAAATTCCATAGTTAGGCCTCCCAAACCTCAAGGAAATAGTCTCATAAGATATGTCTCATTTTGAGATACTTCAATGCAACTGGCAAGTGACATTTCCTTTGTATTTTTTAAATCTTGTTACCTCAAAGTGAGGATGAAATTGAACCATTTCTAAGTTCTTTTCAAATGGATATGGACATATACCTTCTAAGATGTACCTATGTTTTGAAGATCCAATTTTAATATCACTAATTTGTTGTTGAAGTATTTGGATCTATTTTAAAAGAGGGTCCAATGAAAAACTAGGTCCATATATAGTATTACCTTGTATATTTGTTCCTTGGATTCAAATAGTGTGTTAACTCCTTGATTATGAGAACCATGCATGTTTTAACCATATAGATTAAACCCTTGTTGATTGTAATTGATCAAAATACAGTCCAAGAAGATGCAAAGGATGTTGGCACAAGAAAAAATGAGAAAATATTAAATTTTGATTTTTTCTATTTTCAATGTTCTAGTATTTTACATTTTCAAAGGCCTCTAGGGCATTTATGGGCTTTGACAGGTCTAGGAAATCAGAGTAGTATGCTTAAGACTTCAAGCAATAAATGTAGAATTCTAGAAGATCTTTCCACAATTTCTCATGATCCATGATTTCAATCCATGAGTAGAAAGTTACAACTTCTACAAGTAGACATAAATTTGTTGGAAATACAGATGAAGTAACTGAGAGGGGGGGGGGGTGAATGAGTTACCACAAAAACAAATCCACTGACCCCTTAGATGTCTTAAATAGCTAGTTGCTACTATCACTTGGTAGCCACATAGAAAGAATGTTTTAACTCAGTAGATGAACTGCGTATTAACTTATTACTAAACTTTAAGTATTCAAAATTATTAACATGCATGCAAAAGGAAATAACATGAACACAAGAGACACTAGATTTAACATGGAAACCCAATATGGGAAAAACCATTAAGTAGCTAGCTACCAATTTCCACTCTTCTAAAGTGAGCCCTATTAGGAGCCAACCCTATTAAAGGTTACAAAAAACACTATTAGGTGTTACCCTATTAGAGGATTTAAACACCCTGTTAGGAGTGGCCTTGCTAGAGGACTTTAGAAAAGTTTAGTAGAACTGTCCACCTTGTTAGAGGTTTTACAAAAATGGCTACTAAACCAACTCTGTTAAGAGATTTAGAATTCATTGTTTCAATTGTGAGAAAGTAAAAATGAGTGACCTAAGTGAGATACAATTGAACTTTGCTGATACAAATATCTGTTCTACTTCACTACGTCCTCACTAATCAAATACACCTTTGCTGCTCCTCAAGGATATCTGATCCTTCTTCAAAATTTTCTCACACCTTCTTCTTCACATAATTTTCATATTCGCTCATTCATAAATCCATTTATTCATACTTTAGAATTCACAATTTGACCTTTTATTTATACATAACAAATTCTCAAGTTAGCTCATTTACAAGTTACATTTACCAATAAACAATACATTAGTCGACTACAAAAATTACATGAAACAATTAAAATTTATTTCCCAAAACAATGAAATCCTTCATTGGTTGACCCTGCTCGGTAAACATTGCTCCAAAAATGATTTCTAGTGTTAACCAAGTGAAGCTCAATAAACATTGTGAACTCTATAAAATCTTTTGGAGATCAAGTGAACTCGGTAAGAACTAATTTTCTTTCACTAACCTTGTGAGCTTGGTAGAAACTAAATTTCCTTTGTTAACTTTGGGAGCTTAGTTAGCACTAACCTCTGTCACAGAATTCTTTGACACTCAAAAGAGCTCAGTAGAAATTGTAATTCACTTTACTGGCCATCTAAACTCAGTAGACTTTGTTCTTTGCTTTGTTGACTATCTAAGCTTGGTAGACTCTGTCTGATAACTGATATGAAATTTGTGTAACATCAAAGACAACACAAAATTGAACAATTGTGTCCAACAATCTACCTCTTTCACTTTGATGGCAACACAATATGTCATAGCAGAATAAAATTTGAAAACAAGTCTTTTTCTAAACATTTCTCCCTCTTAGATTATATTCCACAAACTTCTCAAATATAGTAATCTCCCTCTATGAAGGAATTACATAAAAAACAAACTCTCCACTAAAAAATTCAAATTTTAGAAAGATATGATATCATAATCCACCTCTTTGATAACACATGCCAAAGACAACATAAACCAAATGAGGAACAATGTACCTTAAGTATTGATTCATATGTAATGATGGGTAAAAGCACAAACCTATGTCACCTTATTATAAAGAAAAGTGATATCAGAATGTGACAGTTCAACATTAATGGCAAAAAAAATGGTATTTGCATTTAAAATATGAAGATGATGTAAACTGATGAAATGTGTAGAATTGTATGAATTTTATGCCTATAATTTTTATTATTTTTTTGACTAAGAATTTATTCATTTTATTTTATTTTGAAGTCCCTTTTTTAACTGTAAAAAATATAGGATGTAGTTCCTGTCAAACAAGTATGTGCAAATCATCTTTTTTTGTTATGATTTGAACATATTTTATAGATGACATGTATAGCTAGTGCACAAAAAAAGAAATAATTATTTTTGATGTATATTTTCTTTGTTATAAGTACTCAAGTTCGACCTTGTCAGAATCCAACAGTTTTTTCCTCCTGTCAAAACTTCCCTATCAAATCTATACCTTCTTGAAAAAAAATTACATATTCATGAAGAGGATTCTCTCCTCTATTGATAAATATATTTTTAAAATTTTTTTGATATGATTTACTATTTTTTTTGATTTTTAGAGAGAGCATCTTCTTAAATGTTGAAATATCGACTTATAATATTTTTAGATTATAGCATATTATAACTAGTCAAAACACTCAAAAATTTATATAATGATGATATTGAATCTGAAATCTATAAAAGGGTATTTTT
This sequence comes from Cupressus sempervirens, assembly GCA_028749045.1. NCBI lineage: Eukaryota > Viridiplantae > Streptophyta > Pinopsida > Cupressales > Cupressaceae > Cupressus > Cupressus sempervirens. Next base: position 896,208,114 of record CM053787.1, read on the forward strand.
AGTTTTTTTTTAAAAATTGAGTTTTGATAGAGAAATGAGATTTGACCAAAACAGGTTTTTGTATCACAAATGGTGACACAGATCTATGCTTTTACCCTGATTTCATGATTATTTTGCATCAAATAAAAGATCTTCAACTTGATACCTGTTGATGCATCATTAAAAATTCATTTTAGTGAGCTTCAGATAGGGGAATGACCCCTAACTTATCTCTTTGATACAAGAATACCTCCTTAGGTAAAGGGTTGGTGAATATGTCGTAAATTTGTTCCTTTGTATGGACATATTCCAATATGATCTCCTTATCCTGCACCAATTCTCTGACAAAGTGATACTTTATTGCAATGTGCTTGGTTTTTGAGTGCATCACTAGATTTTTAGACATGTTAATTGCACTTGTATTTGATTCCCACCTTCATGCCTTTCAATAATTGCTTGAACCAAACAATATTATAATAGTTTACTGCTGCTGCAACATACATTGAGTTGTGCAATTCTACTTTTTACTTGTCCAAGAAACTAACCTCTTTCCAAGAAAGAACACTCCTCCACTTGTACTCTTTCTGTCATCAATGTTTCTTGCCCAATCTACATCAATAAACACTTACAAATCTAGATTACCTCCAAATTTGTACCATAATCCATAATCTTCAGTGCCTTTCAAGTATCTCATGATCTTTTTAATTCCCATCATGTGATTTTCTCTTGGTTTTGCTGAAAATCTTGCTACAATACCATCTGCAAGAGCAATATCTGGCCTTGTATGAACTACATACTACAAATTTCCAATCATAGATCTATATAATGTCTGATCTACCTCCTTTGATTCATCATCCTTGGTAAGTTTCAGTCCCATACACATAGGAGTTCGAACTAGTTTACAATCTTCCATATCAAACTTTTTTTTTAATCTCCTTGATGTATTTAGATTGAGTGATGTAGATACCATTCTTACTCTACTAAATTGGAAGACCAAAAAAGAATTTGATCTCACCAAACATTGGCATCTCCAATTCCTTGTTCATTTGCTTTTTAAACTCTTTGCAAAGATCATCATGTCCTATAAGAAAAGTATCATCCACAAATATTTCTACCAAAGCAATCTTGTTATCTGGTCCTTCCTTGATATACAAGCTACTATTATCATTAGTTCTCTGAAAACCAATTTGAATAAGATAGTTATGCAATCTTTCATACCATGCTCTAGGGGCTTGTTTTAGACAATACAATGCTTTGTGTAATTTGCAGACGATATCCTTCTTGTCTGGATCAACAAAACCTTCAGGCTATCAATGTAGACTTCTTCTTCTTCTAGTATACCATTGAGAAATGTAGATTTGACATTTATCTAATAAACTTTAAATCTTTTATATGTAGCATATGCAAGTAGGGTCCTAACACCTTCCAATCTTGCAATAGGAGCAAAAGTTTCTCCATAGTCTATTTCTTCTTTTTGAGAGTATCCTTTGCATACCAGTCTAGCTTTGTTACTTGACACCTTACCATCTTCATTCAACTTGTTTCTAAATACCCACTTAGTTCCAATCACATTTTTATCTTTAGGCCTAGGTACAAGAGTCCATGTTTTGTTCTTCTTTATCTGCTCTATCTCTTCATTCATAGCCTCAATCCATCTTTCATTTTCTAATGCATCTTTGACACTTCTAGGTTCAAAATCAGCAAGTGAACAAGTACCTTTTAGCTTACTTCTTGTCATAGTACCTTGAGATTTGTCTCCAATGATTTGATCTGGTGCATGATGTCTCCTAGCATACTTGGCTAATAAAAGTTCCTTGACTTTTGAATGAATTGCATTGTCATCCTCTTGTATTTCTACTTTAGGTTTTGGTTGTTCTATTTGTTGCTCAGGTCCTTTAGACTTTGTAGCATTGGCTCAGTAGCATCAGAATGTGACTCAATTTCTTTCAACTCGGTTTGAACTTTCTGCAACTTAGTTACTGAAGACTCGGGAGTAAAAGATTCCTTATTGATAGGTGTATCTGGCATTGTATCAGGTTCAATAAAAACAAATCCCTTGTAGTATTCTAGTTCCTTTTTGCTTTCTTCTTCAATCCTTTCTGCAAACTCATCAACTTTCACATGTGCACTTTCTATGACTTTGTGAGTACACAAATTCAAACATATATATGCTTTACTTTTGCAAGAATATTGCAAAAATATTCCTTTATCACCCTTTCACATCAAATTTACCTTTTCTAAATTCTTTCAAAATGTAACATTTTCTTCCAAATGTTTTTAGGTAACTTACATAGGGTTTATAGCCATACCATAAATCTAGGGGGTTTTGAATGAGTCCTTCTTCAGCTATACTTGGTTCAAGGTATGAACTATAGTGTTGATAGCTTCCTTCCAGTATTTGATAGCAATGTTATTTTTAATCATCAAACTTCTTGCATAGTCCATGATAGATCTATTCCTCTTTTCAGCTATGCCATTTTGCTTGGGAGTTCCAGGGGTTGTTACCTATTTTTTGATCCCTCTTTCAATGCAAAAGTTATTGAACTCATGGGAGATGAATTCACCACCTATGTTTGACCTCAAGAATTTTAGTCTTTTCCCTATTTCCTTTTCTACTCTCACCAAATACCATTTGAACTTCTCAAAAACTTATGATTTCTCTCTCAAATACATGACAGTCATCATTCTAGAGTAATTGTCAACAAAAAGAATGAAGAACTTTTCTCCAATATAGCTTTCAATTCAAATGGGTCCACACAAATCAGAATGCACAATTTCTAAAACTTCTTTAGATTGATAGTTTTTACTTTTAAAGCTAGTCTTCCCCATCATACCAATCTGACAATTTTTGCATAGACCAACTTTAGGTTTCATTATACTAGGAATGCCTCTTACTTTCTTGAATTTTCTTATTTTCACCAAGTTATCAAAGTTTGCATGACACAACCTTCTATGCCATAACCAAATTTCTTCAACTTGAGCAATGAAGCATGAAAATTCACCAAATTCAAGATAGAAAAAGGTTAGTTTTCCTTTTTCATCTAGTAGTTTTACTTTTCCATTCATGAATTCCACTTTGAATCCATTATTGAGGAGCTATGCCACACTCAACAGATTATGTTTTAGACCTTCAAGCCAATATGCATTATCACATACAAGCTCTTTGGTTAGTGAGATTATTCCTCTTCTTTTTATACAACAAGGTTCATTATTACCAAACCTCACACTACCACCATCATAGTCTTCAAACTGTTCAAACTTTGTTTTATCACCAGCCATATGATGAGAGCAACCACTATCTATAATCCATGTATCATTTTTGGTCACATGAGAGATAAATGCCATTTTATCTTCCTCATCATTATTAGATTCATCTTTCATAGCAATGTAAACAATTTTATCTTCTTCTTCATTAGAATCATTAGAATCCTTAGCGATGAAACATGTTTTCTTACCTTTATCCTTGAGTGATTTGAAGTCTTTCTTGCCATTGGACTTGTGACCTTTCTTCTCATCCTTGTTCTACTTATTTGGGCACCTAACGGTAATATGTCCAATTTTTTCACATGAAAAACAAATTAGAGAAACCTTACCTTTATATTTCCCTCTACCTCTACAATATTTCCTTGCAAGTAGAGCTTCAACCACCTCAAGATTACTATCCGAACTCTGTTCTAATTCTTCCTAAGTTTTTGATTGAGAATACTTTATCCTTTTACCTTTCTCCTTAAATGAAAGCTTGGCTTCAAATGCTGACTCAATGTTCTTGGAAGCTGGAACATAGTTATCATAGTTATCTAGCTCAAATGTAGTCAATCTTCCAACTATGCTCTCTAAATTTATCTCATGATTTGTTTCATATCTTCTTTTTGAATTACAAAAACACTAATTGCATAAATGAGAAGTAATATTCTAAGAACTTTACTTACAACTATTTCCTCCTCAGTGTCTCCTCCAAAAGCCTTGATTGCACTGACAACTACTTTGACTCTTCCAACATATTTAGCAATGTTTTCATCATCTCTCATCCTCGTCTGATCATATTGTCATCTTAAACTTTCATCTTTGGCTCTCCTCACATTATCATCACCTCCATAGATATCTTTTAGTTTGTTCTACATTTCAAAGGCAGTTGTGCAGTCCTTGACATCATCAAATTCTTCATAGCTTAGGGTAGATGCAATGTCTATCATCATGGTGTTATGAGTCTTCTTCTCTATAATGTCAGTAGCAAATAATGTGCTAGAAGGAGTTACATATGCTTGATCAAGATATGTCAATCCTAAATCTCTAATGGAAGCTAGATGGAGTCTCATGAGACCTTGCCATGTTGAAAAGTTATCCCTATTAAGCTTTGGAATTTCCCTCTTGTAAGACATCCTGATCTTTAGCTTAGATCCTTGAAATCCTTCCTGCAAGCACCAGAAGCTCTGATACCAATTATTGGAAATATAGATGGAGTAATTGAGAGGGGGGGTGAATCAGTTATCACAAAAAAAAATCCATTGATCCCTTGGATATCTTAAATAACTAATTACTCTTATCACTTGGTAGCCACAGAGAAAAATTGTTGTAACTCGGTTGATGAATTGTGTATTAACTTATTGCTAAAATTTAAGTATTCACAATTATTAACATGCATGCAAAAGGAAATAACATGAACACAAGAGACACTAGATTTAACGTGGAAATCCAATATGAGAAAAATCACCAAGGAAATAGCTACCAATTTTCACTCTTCTGAAGTGAGCCCTATTAGGATCCAACCCTATTAAAGGTTACAAAACACACTGTTAGGTGTGACCCTATTAGAGGATTTAAATACCCTACTAGGAGTGGCATTGCTAGAGGACTTTAGAATAATTTAGTAGAACTATCCACCTTGTTAGAGGATATACAAAAATGGCTACTAAACCAACTCTATTAAGAGATTTAGAATTCATTTCTACAATTGTGAGAAAGTAACAATGAGTGACTTGAATGAGATGCAATGGAACTTTTCTAATATATATCTCTATTTTGCTTCACTAGATCCTCACTGATTGAATACTCCTTTGCTGCTCCTCAAGGATATTTGATCCTTCTTCAAAATTCGCTCACCCCTTCTTCTTCACACAATTTTCATATTTTCTCATTTATACATCCATTCATTCATACTTTAGAATTCACAATTTGACCTTTTATTTATACATTACAAATTGTCAAGTTAGTTCATTTACAAGTTACATTTACCAATAAATAATACATCAGTCAGCTACAAACATTACATGAAACAATTAAACTTTATTTCCTAAAATAATGAAATCCTTCATTGGCCAACCTTACTTTGCAAACAATACTCCAAAAATGATTTCTAGTGTTAATCAACTAAAGCTCAGTATATACTGCAAACTTTGCATAATATTTTGGAGACTGAGTGAACTCTGTAAGAACTAATTTTCCTTCATTAACCTTGTGAGCTCAGTAGAAACTAACTTTCCTTTGTTAACCTTGGGAGCTTGATTAACACTAAGCTCTACCACAGAATCCTTTGATGCTCGAGTGAGCTCGGTAGAAATTGTAATTCACTTTTCTGACCATTTGAACTTGGTAGACTCTGTCCTTTGCTTTGCTGACCATTTGAGCTCGGTAGACTCTATCAGATAACTAATATGACATTTGTGTAACATCAAAGATGATACACAATTGAACAATTGTATCCAAAAAAAATTAATATAGATTTTTATAGTTTTTTATAGTTGATAGAGTTTATTTTGTAATTAATTAACTTGTCAACTTTTCATTTTCATAACTAAGGGATACCGGTGACCCTTGGCATCCATTAAACTTGTATAAAATCTATTTTTGGAAATGAATGGATCACTTTTTGGCATGCAGGATATCTACTTTTTCATTTTAACTACTTTTAATTTAGTTACAATATCGTAGGTTCTACACTAGGTATTGTAACCTGAATTCGTAATTCAGACCAATAACCTTATTGGATTGGATTTCATGACGTAAATCCTTTTTTAATAGGAACATGTTGGGTTTAACCTAATTCAGTGGTATATTTTTGGAGTGAACCTTGTTGAGTGGGAAATTTTTTGTCAGACCTTGTTGAGTAGGAACTTTTTGGATTAAACCTAGTTGAGTCTGACCTTGTTGGTTTGAACCTTGTTGAGTAAGACCTTTTTGGGTTGAACCTTGTTGAGTAGGACCTTGTTGGGTTGAAACTTGTTGAGTAGGATCTTGTTGAATGAAACCTTGTTGAATAGCCTGTATATTTTTTTAGTTAAGATATATCAAAATCAATGAGAAACTTTACACCTTGTTGAGAAAGTATAAGGAAACATCTCTATGTATCTAAGTCCAAGATCTTTTCCATAGACTTTTGAAATCTAGGGTTTTTCATGGCATCCTTAATCTATTCCTTAGTTGGTTCATCATCCATAGATTATCTAAAGATCCTAAAAATTTATGTGGGCCATCTATTTGCATTGCCACTTGTTCCTTCCATGTTTTCCTGTTGTTTTTTCTTCAATTTTTGTGACCTAGTTTTAACTACTATAAAAGGTAAAATTGGAGATGTTGTTTAGATGAATCCTTGAAATTTTAGTTGGATAAATATTTGGAGGATAAAAATAATTTTTTCTATGGTATTGAGTGAATTGGGTTGATAATGACAATCTAACTCTATAGGATATAATAAGCTCACTATGATATTGACAAATATTATCAAAGTTTTATCCAAGTAAGTTTCTAACTTAAGGATAATAAATTGTAACAAGGAAATTTGATAAGATATTGAACATTAAACACTAAAGATTTAATTTTGACAAAATGATATAGGATATGGAAGATGAGAAGGATGGAACACAAAAATGAGATTCAACTAAAGATTTTGTGTGCTAAAGGTGTTTGATGTTTATGGAACTAGAAACAAGACCATAATGAGTATTTGCAAATGATTCTTATTTTTCCCTTGAATGTCCTTAACTTCTCTTTATTTTAAATGCACAAGAACAATTGTAAAAATAGTTTTCATAGATACACATTATTACAAAATCAATGCATAAAAATGGAAACTACAAAAGCCCAAAAACAATGATTGTATGCATAGGAATAATAAAAAATACACAGATATGGTGAATTTTAAATGTTTCACCATAAATGAGATCCTACTCAAAAAGGTAAAATGTATACACACATGTAAAATAGAAAATAGAATGATATAGTCTATAAAATAAGATTAGAAATATCTGCAAATAAGGATTGAAAAAATTTGCAAACAAGGATTAAAAAAAACAATTTGGAGTTTTCTACTTGCAACCTACAAGATAACATAGTATCTAACAAAAAATTAAAATTAAAAATTAAGTTTCTTATAAATCAAAAGAAATAGATAAAATAGAATAAAATAGAATAAATACACAAATATAAAAAACAGAGGTGCACATATAGATAATAGATGTATAGATAGTATACAGATGTAGAAAAAATAAGCAAAAGTGGAGTATTTCTCCGGATTAGTGCACATAGAAAAAAGTGCAATAGTTTATAAAAAAATACACACAAAACCCTAGATGAATGTGCATAAATAAAATCAATCAGAGAAAATTAAATAAATGAACAAATATGTAAATTAGAATTGGGGAAAATATGGAAGCACAATTTAATAAGAATAGATGCACAACAATGCAAAATGGATGCATAAAAATGAGCTATAAAAATTTACACATGTTAAAACTAAAAAAAATATATTAATTTTAGGAACCATGTCCCACAGTGCATGCCAAAAATGTATGAAAAATTATAATACATTCATATAAAAGAAATAAACTAGGGTGGGGATGACACCCACAAATCTTCACTACTGCAATAATAAATTGTATTTGATGAAGGTTACAATGTTTGATCATGAAACATGATCTACCTTGGGAAAGGTTTTCCCTATTAAAGGCTTACAAGATTGTTAAATCTTAACTCGTTAAAGAATTTAAACACCCTACTAAAAGTGTGCCTAGTAAAAAGACTTTAACTTACAATGAAGTAAGTACCCTGTTAAAGGATTTACAACCTGTTTGGACTACTCTATTAAGAGATTTAACTAATTCACCTACTAAAATGTCTTAGTACTGATCCTTTAGTTAGCACTTCATTGCTTGATGTTAGATCACCTCTATACTGATCTGTACTTGATCCTTCCTGATTATAAGTATCTTTGATGTCTTATGATTCCTTTCCTCTATTCTCCTTTAACTGATCTTGCAATGTAACTCAAATCATAATATCTTAATCATCATGAATGCTCTATTTGCACATGAAAGCTCTCTTCAATTCTCCTTAAGCATTGATAAAAAGTTTAGGGTTTTTCCTCCTTAAGAAGACCTAGGTGACTTAGGGTTAGGTATGAATCAATAGTAGTGATTCAGCTATATTCCTAATTAAATCTTCTATTTTTCCAATTGGATCCATGAAATGTATAAGGATTCACAATTAAGATTAATCCTTATTGATGAGTCTAAAAAATGCCTTTATTTTGTTATGTTTAAGATACTTTGTGATACACTGTTTATCCTTGCTTTAACACTTATAAGCCTATGTTTGACAAACCTTTGAAGATTTATGGGGTAGAAAAACTATGTCATCTTTTGCCTAAATTATATCTAATATGTAGTATTTCATATAAATATCGAAATGTGTGTTCTTATGCTTGAATTTAGTTTGATGGATGTTTATTTACAAATATGTCTTATATCATAACTAACCTAATGATAAGGATTAAAGGATGAGTGGAAGAATCCAGAAGTTGGTTGCCGATAGCATTCAAGGAGAAATGAGCATCAAGGAATAACCACGAAAAGGAAGTTATAACCACTCCAAGAAACATTGCAGCGAACAAGGAGGAGCTTTTATGAGCCATTACCTTCTCTGCATTTACATTGTAACAAGCGGATGCTGAGACTTCATTACTCCCTCCTCAATTCTGTTATCCTTCCTTTTTGCTTTTAGTTGTTCTCCTATATTCTCTCCTGCAGACTTAACTTAGGATAGTTACTTTTCTGTTATGTAATAAAGAGTAGATTCCTTATATATGTCGGGATCGACTCCTGTGTGTGATGTTTTTAGTTTTTGGTTTTTGATAAGTTTTATTGAGTAAGAGAGAACATTGATTCATAGTTTTTTGTAGTTGTGTTTTAGAATTCTGAATCATGTAATGACTAATTAATGAAATGAATTAGTTCTCTTTAGCTTCTATCCTGCGTTCGTAGATTAGAGAAGCCAACCAAGGGTGTCCACTTGGAAGGTGGATTAGATTAGGATAGAATAGACTCATTTTACTAGCATTAGTAGTATTTTAAGTAAGACATAGCTAGTTAATTCCTTCCTGTAGCATCACACTTCATGAACGTTCCTGCAGCATCTACGAGAATAGTCTAGTGGATGAGTCAAGATGGAATCTCTATTATCTTGTCATTGTGTTTTCAACATTCATAGATTCAGTAGTTTCCTTTCCACAACAGTAGTGTAGTTTCTTTCCTTTTCATTTTTACTTTCCTATAGCACAAGCATAATGACTCATCAAGGTACCTAGTGCACATACTCTGCCGACCATTTCAAGTATACGTCCTCGGGTTGACAATCTAAATGCACCTCATGGTAGGGGAAAAGTAGTCCTTAGCTTGAATAGATTATTCCTAAGCCAGGCCTAGTGCATGACTATGGAACACCTATTGTGAGGCGGTTCATTTTTGGTGGCGTTGCCAGGGATGGTGTCAAGCTAGGAGCATTTTTGAGTCATAGTTTTTAGATTAAGTTCTTTTTACCAGTGTGAAAATTTTAGTTGCATGCATCGAAGAGGAAGACGACGAGATGAATATGGCAGATTTCTTCCACAAGGATCTATTAATTTGAATGAAGAAGTTGAAGAAGAAGTTGAGTTGCCCTTTGAAGACGCAAGTCCTATTTTCCCCATAGTATCATCATCAAGAGTTGAATCCCTAGATATATCTAGTCTCCAACCTTCCACTGAAATATTGACCAGTCTTCTTGATAACACTACCTTGAATCCACCAGTTGTTAATCATCCAGTGTCTAACATTCCTTTTTAGTAGCAACCTCATAATCTAGTCCCACCACTCATGGAACAACCCACTTTTCCATTTCCACTTCCAAGTCTCATAACCAAAGCCAATCTCAAGAATATACCTCCCACTGCTCTTCCGAAGTTCTATGGCCTTGCAACTAAAGACCCTAATACCTTCTTGTTTGAGTTCAACATCCTTTTTCATAGTTTTTACTACAACACTGATGCCCATAAGCTTAAATTATTTCTAGCCACATTGAAAGAATTAGCTTTATGATTGTTCATGGGCTTAGGAGCCAATGCAGCTGTGAATTGGGATGAAATGTAAGCCTTGTTTTTGGAAAAATATAAAGAATATTGCAAAGAATCGGGCACAAGAGGAGATGATATCTTTAGGATATCACAAAAGGAGGAAGAGACGTTAGAAGACTATGTTTCTCGATTTTTATATACACTACAAAAGAATCCTCAGCACACATTGTCTGAAGATTCCTAGAAACTAGTCTTTCTAAGAGGAGTGAATAAAGACTGTTTGGAAGCATTGGACCTAATGGCCGGTGGAGATGTATATCAAGCTCATTGGGATGACCTCAAAAAGATATGTCAAAACTACTCAAGGTCAACCATGAAGAAAGGTCGAAGACCCCATTCTACGGTTACAAAAGGAATTAGTCAAGGCATTTCAAAACTTGAAATATCTAATTTTTTGTTAGATTTCAAACAAGACATCATTAATGATGTCGCTACACAGTTGGATACAATGACTACAAAGAAGAAGCAAGCAGAGGCTGAGTTACAACTAGCTAAGTATTGTCCTCATTGCCGAAAGGAAAAGAAGGATTACCACTATAAATTGGTTGCAAGCATGGAGAACCAACATCTTCCAACTGAATATGTAAAGATAGATGGGGATGATGAGAAAGTATTCTTTGTTGCTCAATGCCGACCATGGGGTCAATGTCAAGGTATGCCTCAAGACCCCTTGCAAAATTCAAATTCATATGGTAATCAATGGCAAAACCGCAATACCCAAGGTCCTCCACAAAACCAACCCAATTGGAATAATGTTGGGCAAAATAACCCACAACAGTCTCAATGGTCTCAAAATTTCCAACAACCTTGGCCTAACCAGTAGAATAACCAATGTCCCTAGAACCAGAAGAACCAATGGCAACCACCCCAAGTGAACTGGTAATCTCCAAACCAATGGAATTGGCCATCTCCAAACCAATGTAAGGGATCTCAACAATGGCCTAACCAAAATACTGGTGCTCCACAATTACCCCCTCCAGCTCAACAACCTACTTTAATGCCACCACCTGCAAATAGTGGACCTCAGAAGCAAACACAGCTACCTATACAACCTCAGCCAAATCAAAATAGCCAACCATAGTAGCCCATGTATAGTGTTGATACCCAGCAGTACCCTGCTTATGCCCTAGATGTCACAAATATACATTTGAGATCTGGAACGACCTTACCAGCACCAAAGTCACCTCTTAAAACTGAAGTATCAGACTCTCCTGCAGCATCAAAACCTTTGGTTGATGAACTTGTTGACCCAACTAATGTTACCATACCAATACCAGTTCAACCAATAGTAGAGCCTCCTTTTCCAAACAAACTAATACAAAAAGAACCTGAACAAAGCAAGGAACAACCCTTTGACATTGTTAATCAGTCAAAGAATATGCATGTCCAAATACCTTTGTTTCAAGCTATTAAGGACATTCCTGCTTATGGAAAAGCTATAAGGGAAGCTTGCCTAAAGAAACCTGGAAGGAAGAAGAAGGATCCTACCACAGTTCATGTTGTTGGACACTTAGCTGATATCATGTTAGGAAGAGTGATTTCACCAAAATATTATGACCTAGGGAGTCTAGTAGTAAGTGTCAGCATAAATGGTCAATTTGTTAAAAATGCCTTAATAGATTTGGGAGCTTCTATAAATTTGATGACTAAAGAAACCATGAAGAAGTTACAAATAGAAGGATTAAGGCCCACACCAACTATTTTGCAGCTTGCAGATAGTTCCACTGTCATTCCTCATGGAATGATAGAAAATATTGTTGTGACCTTAGATTGCCTAGAATATCCTGTAGACTTCATGATTTTGTCCCCTAAAGTAAACCTATCTGGCTATCCTGTCATTCTAGGTAGACCATGGTCGGCCACAGCTGATGCAAACATAAATTGCAGATTAGGGAATATGACCATATCAAATGGCCAAGCAACCAAGCAATTTGATCTATATCCTCTTGCACAACCATTACCATATTTGAGTTCATCATTTTGGCCAGATTTAGGAGATGAAGAAGAAGAGATAAATTCCATAGTACAACTTATGATGTTACATAGGAAATCTTTTCTAAAGTTGCAAGAAGAAGATTCATTAATCCAGAGCATCCTTACCAACACTTGTGTGGTAGGAAAAGATGTGTCTGAAAGCTCTGTATTAGAGTTGATTACATATGAGGAGTGTGATACAAGTTGTACTTTACTTAAGGAACCTGAAAATATTTGTTCACTACTTCCCTATGAATTAGAAGGAAGCCCAATCTCTGAAATTGCTATGGTAGAATCCATTATTCTTGTTGAACTGAGTAAAGGCCATAAACTGCATGTTAACCCCAAATTGACATTTGTACAAATGGAACAATTAAAAAAATTGCTTGAAAAGCATGAGAAGACTTTTACTTGGGATTATGGTGATATGAAAGGATTAATCCCTACACTGTGTACCCATAGGATATACACTAATGAAGGTTGTCTACCACTTCGTCAACCTCAGAGGAGGATAAATCCAAGCCTCAGAGAAATAGTCAAAATAAAATTGCAGAAACTGCTTGATGCTGGCTTTGTCTATCCTATATCTAATAGTAAATGGGTAGCACTGTTGGTTATAGTACCTAAGGAAGGAGGAAAATGGAGAATTTGTGTAGATTATAGGGAGTTGAATAAGGTTACTAAAAAGGATCATTTTCCTTTACCCCTCATAGATCAAGTTTTGGATACACTAGCTGGAAAGAAGTACTTCTCCTTTTTAGATGGATATAGTGGCTATAATAAAATCAGTTTTGCTCTTGAAGACCAACACAAAACTACATTTACCTATCCATGGGGTACTTTTGCATACTCTGTTTTACCATTTGGTCTTTGTAACGCTCTTGCAACATTTCAACTGGTTGTAGTTAGTATTTTTGCTGATATATCACATGATTGTATAGAAATCTATATGGATGACTTTACAACATTTGGAGTTACTTTTGAAGAAGCAATGATAAATCTTGAAAAAGTTTTGGTAAGATGTCAAGAACATAATGTGGCACTAAATAGTGAAAAGTGTTTCATGCTCATGCAAGAGGGTGTGGTACTCGATCATTTCATATCTACTCTAGGAATATAAGTAGACCTAGCTAAAATTGAGGTAATTCAAACATTACCCATACCCACTAAATTAAAAGATATCAAATATTTTCTTGGACATGCTGGATATTAAAGGCATTTTATAAAAGACTTCAGTAAAAAAGCCAGTCCCTTGTACAAGTTGCTCACCAAAGAAGCTAAATTCAATTGGACACCTGAGTGTGATAAAGCTTTCCTACAGCTTAAGAAACTTTTGACCACAACCCCAATTTTACAAGGCCCTGATTGGAACCTACCTTTTCACATATATACAGATGTTTCTGATTATACCATAGGTGCAGTTTTAGCACAGAAACACTCAAATCTTGAGAATGCCATTTATTATATCAGTAAGAGTCTTCATGGTCTAGAACTGAATTACATAGTGATTGAAAGAGAATTGTTAGCAGTAGTCTATGCTCTAAATAAATTTTGGCATTACATCACAGGTTATCCTATCTATGTTCATACTGATCATGTAGCAATCAAATATCTCATGAACAAACCTGCTATAACTGGTAGGTTAGCAAGATAGTTACTGTTGCTACAAGAATTTGACATAACCATAGTGGATAAGCCTAGAAAAACAAATGTCATAGCTGATTATTTTTTAAGAATCAATCATCATGATACTGACACTACTCTGGTAGATGATGAATTTCAAGATGAACATTTGTTTCATATTGCTGTTAAAGTTCTATGGTATGCAAATATTGTTGACTACATTGCAACTAATAAGACACTAGTACATTTTTCTTATAAGGAGAGAAAGCTACTCATACAGAAAAACTTCCATTTCTCATGGATAAACAATTTTCTGTTCTATACTAGACCTGATCAAGTTATGCGTAGATGTCTAAGAGAAGATGAGACATATGATATTTTGCATGCATGTCGTAATGAGCCCCACGAAGGACATTTTACAGCCAAAAGAATAACTTTCAAAATCTTAGCCACTGGTTACTATTGGCCTACCCTTCATAAAGATGCAATCAATTATACAAGGAAGTGTGACCAATACAAAAGAATGCGCCGCCCAACCAAAATAGATGAAATGCCTCTGAATCCTCAAGTGGTGTTAACACCATTTGACAAATGGGGAATGGACTTCATCGGTCCTATTGATCCTCCATCCAATGGGAAGTCTTATATTCTAGTTTTTACTAACTACCTAACCAAATGGGTTGAGGTTAAGGCTATGAAGCATGCCTGTGATGAAAAAGTTGCCGAATTCCTATATGAAGAGATTTTTAGACACTATGGAGTTCTTAAAGAATTGGTTACTGATCAAGGCACACAGTTTACTTCCAACCTAAATTGATGAAAGAGTATAACATCAGGCATCGCAGATCTAGTCCTTATCATCCACAAGCCAATGGACAAGAAGAAGTTACCAACCATGAGCTGGAAAATATTCTAACTAAAACAATCCATTTGCATCGTCGGGATTGGACCAACCGGTTACAAGAAGTTGTTTGGGCTTATAGAACAACTTGGAAAACCATTACTGGATTCACACCATTTGAGATTTTGTATGGGAAAGTGGCAATGCTTCCAATTGAATTTGAACACAAGACTTTAAAAATAGCCTTGACCTTGGATATTGATCTTCCTGCAGCACAAAGAGAATGCCTCCTGCATCTCAATTCTTTGGATGAAATGCACAAGATCACTTTAGAACACACTAAAATGGTGCAAAAATAGAGAAAACACTGGCATGATTCTCATATCCTCAACAAACAATTCAAAACTGGTGATTGGGCATTATTGTATGATTCTCGCTTTAAGGATATGCCATGGAAGCTGCAGACATGATGGTTAGGACCATATCAAATCATCCATGTCTTTGACAATGGAACAGTTCAACTAACCACAATTGATGATGTGCCTTTCAAAATGCTGATCAATGGTCATCGACTTAAACTTTACAAACAACCTCAAAAAAAAATCGAATTCATACAATAGTTCGAACAACTAGATCCAACAACAACTCAAGAATCTCTTCCTGCAGCAGAAGGTGAAAACCTTATGCCTGCTCCTCTTCAACATTAATTCTAATTTGCATGTCCATAATAATAACTTTATGTTCACATAAAGTCCATTTTCTTTTCATGATATTTCTTTCCATTCATATCTTAATCTTCCATCCACCCACCCCACTCCATTTCTTAATCTTCTATCCACTCACTTTCTACATAATTAAGTTTTTGTGTTTTCAATCAAATCTGCACATGCTGATGGATGTTGTCATTTACATTATTTCTGCCACCTTTTTTTTGGAGCATGTGACAATCCACTTGGTAGGTATAAATGTTTTCAAACTATTATTCATTTATATGTTTGCAGATTTTGTTAATTATATATAATACTGCATAGTCTCTATAATTATGGCGTATTCCAATCCCTCACCCATACTAGTCTGACAAGTGAGCACACTTGTCATAAAATTAGTCGGGGGCAAGGGAGTGTTGTACTATCCAATGACATGCCTGATTAACTGTGATGATTTTTTAAAATCTTGGCATTACTCTTTATTAATGAGAACTTTTTTCCATAAGTATGCCATGTCAAGTGTTGTACTCCCACTTTTTGACTAATTTTTTTTTCCAAATTGTTCGTGCTAAGCCATGATGTGACCTATTTTTAAAATTTTGGCATTTGAACCATGTTTTTGGATGATTCCCATGCAAATTCATGATTTAATTTTACCTAAAGTTTAATTATGGCACATAACAATTGGTTATGGCAATTAATGTTCCCAAAAAGAAGCGGTGAAACGTTTGAGAAATAACGCAGAGTTTTGAAGTTTGCATTCAGAAAGGGAGAGAGAAATGGAGTACCAAAAGAAGTATTAAGAAATGGGAGGAGGTTTATAGAGAAGAGAGCCGGTTGAGCACATTTTGTTTCTCTCTGACATAGAAGTAGTAAGAAGATTCAATGCATGCGAGTGGTTAGGTTATTGTTTGAATTTAATAGCATATGATGAAGAAGCAACTATAGAATTCACTAGGACATTTGATGAAGGTGAAGCTTCTGTGTGGGGTTTGACAGTAATTGCAATAGAAGAACGAATTGCAAAAGTAACAGGGTTACCTTCTATTGGAGAGCATTATCCAAGCTCGTTTGACACTAGGTCAGCAAGGGCCCAGTTCACTACCCCACATGCCTCCATTGGATGTTACATAGTAGGTGTGCAAGAGATTGTCTTTGCTGCCTCCATATCCTGAGCTAGCAATACATGTCATCAAGTATTTTACTTGTTAAGGCAGATTTTCTCACTTACATGCACACCATTTTAAGTCACTTAGTTGTATAAGGTACAATATTGTCGTGAATCTTCCAATTTTTCTATATAATATGCTCTGTATTAGTGTGAAAGAGACTCAAAAAGGGAAAGATAATTCTGTCACTCACCATGCCTTGATAAAGTTGTTAATAGAAAGGTCTCTTAGGGATGTATCCCCTTTGACATGGGATGACTTTGTGATATTTAAAACCCTACAACCCCAAGTTGACTCTAGTGAATGACAGGGTGAGGAAAATGTAGTTCCCAATAGTGAGCCTGCAGAACAAAATTTTGAGGGAGCTGAAATAGAAAATGCACAAGGGATTGAACCAAAATTTGCTTCCATTGAAGAGAATGTGCCTCCACCTAAACATGACATCCCTAAACCCACTACTAGTAAAGCTAAAAGGAAACGGAAGTCACTAGAAGAAACTGCTGCTCAACAAAAACCTAGTCCTACAATTAAGCAACAGAAGAAAACAAAGAAGGTTCCTGTAGCAACTAATCCTATAGTAGTGATATCGAAATAGAAAAGTAGGCAAAAGACAGTAGTACAAGAAGAGACTCCTTTGCAGAGAAGCCCTAGAATGAGAGGGCAGATTTTTAAAGATCCTATATTGTCTAAAGCACCTGCTCTAGAGTCTCTTGTGCAGATAATTTCTAACCATTCTCCCTTTCACACTAAGATGACAAAAGATTCTGGTAATCCTCCTGCAGCATGTGAGCAAGAAATTAACGAAACCTTAATGGATTTACTAGGTGTTTCAAGCCATGAGAATCAAGTAGCTCCTAAATGCCATGATTTGAATACTTCCTTAGTCCCGTATAAGTCAACATGGATCAATAGTTTGGTAGAACATCTATGGTGGGAACAAAAAAAGAAAAAGGATTATGAAGAAGATAATAGTGTTGTCACCTTGCAAAAACTCCTTTTCTAATTATATTGACAACATTTATTTGCTGAAGCACTATGGAAAGAGGGGAAGAAAAGAATGAGCAAGATCATAACATCACAAAATGAGGAGATTGAAGAATTGAAAGAACAGCAAGAAAGATAGAAACAACGCATGGAACATGCACTTAAATTAGCTGATCAATCTCTTGCTTGCAGACCACCTCCTCAAGTATATGCTTTTTGTTTGGAAGAACAATATCTTTTGTTTCAGTTGATGTTAACCCTTAGAAATGTAAATGCAGAATTCAAAACCGCACAAGAGTTTTATGGGTTGTATCAAACCTTACCACCATGGCAGCAAAATCTATTGTTTGAGTTGTATATTCATAATTTTGTCATTCCTGTAGAAACTGAGTGGATTCATTTGCTCTATATAGGAGATGTGCATTTGAAAGCTTTAATGTCATGGATGTCTAATGAGGTGAATTATGATAGACAACTGGTTAATTATAGAGATGAGGAGAGAAGAAAACCTTTACCCTTGATGGCAGAAAGTAAACAACCAGAAGAAATGCTTCGAGACTGGTTTACATTAATCTATGGGAAGAGTAAACCAGAATTTAGAAAGAAGGTATTTTCTGCTAGAGCCAAAGTCTATGCCAAATATGAAAACTTGGCCTACTTTGCATTCTAGAGAGCTATGACCAGAGTAAGAGGTAGATGGGCACGGTTACCTGATTCTCTCAAGAAATCAGAGCCGCATAGTCCTATTAATTTGGAAGCAGCACTATATAGAGTTCCAAAATATTTAGAACTAGGAAAGCAACTAAGGCCAGAGCTATGGTGTCCTTTAACCATGCAACCTCCAATGCTTTTATGGCCCCTATATGATATTGATGTTGACAAACTTGATAAGTTGCAGGAAGACCACAGGCGAGAAGTATGGGAAAGGACCAGAGGATTCTATTACACCTTCAAGAGCAGCAGAAAGGGAAAGACAAAAGTTGGGGAGCTCAAATCTTTGACAAAGAAGTGTAATGCTTGAGGACAAGCATTAGTTTAGCAGGGGGCAGATGATGTGTCTAAAAAATGCTTTTATTTTGTTATGCTTAAGATACTTTGTGATACTCTATTTATCCTTGTTTTAACACTTATAAACCTATGTTTTATAAACTTTTGATGATTTATGGGGTAGAAAAACTATGTCATCTTTTGCCTAAATTATATCTAATATGCAGTATTTCATATAAATATCGAAATGTGCGTTCTTATGCTTGAATTTAGTTTGATGGATGTTTATTTGCAAATATGTCTTATATCATAACTAACCTGATGATAAGGATTAAAGGATGAGTGGAAGAATCTAGAAGTTGGTTGCCGACAGCATTCAAGGAGAAACAAGCATCAAGGAATAACCATGAAAGGAAGTTATAACCACTCCAAGAAACATGGCAGCGAACAAGGAGGAGCTTTTATGAGCCATTACCTTCTCTGCATTTACATTGTAACGAGCGGATGCTGAGACTTCATTGCTCCCTCCTCAATTCCATTATCCTTCCTTTTCGCTTTTAGTTGTTCTCCTATATTCTCTCCTAGGGACTTAACTTAGGATAGTTACTTTTCTGTTATGTAATAAAGAGTAGATTCCGTATATATGTCAGGATTGACTCTTGTGTGTGAAGTTTTTAGTTTTTGGTTTTTGATAATTTTTATCGAGTAAGAGAGAACATTGATTCATAGTTTGTTGCAGTTGTGTTTTACAATTTTGAATCATGTAATGACTGATTAATGAAATGAATTAGTTCTCTTTATCTTCTATCGTACGTTGGTAGATTAGAGAAGCCAGCCAAGGGGGCCCACTTGGAAGCTGGATTAGATTAGGATAGAATAGACTCATTTTACTAGCATTAGTATTATTTTAAGTAAGACGTAGCTAGTTAATTCCTTCTTGTAGCATCACACTTCATGAACATTCCTACATCATCTGTGAGAATAGTCTAGTGGATGAGTTAGGATGGAATCTCTGTTATCTTGTCATTGTGTTTTCAACATTCATAGATTTAGTAGTTTCCTTTCCACAGCAATAGTGTAGTTTCGTTCCTTTGCATTTTTACTTTCCTGCAGCACAAGCATAATGACTCATCAAGGTTCCTAGTGCACATACTGTGCCGACTATTTCAAGTATACGTCCTTGTGTTGACAATCTAAATGCACCTCATGGGAGGGAAAAAGTAGTCCTTAGCTTGAATAGATTATTCCTAAGCCAGGCCTAGCGCATGACTATGGAATACCTATTGTGAGGTGGTTCACTTATCATCAAAGATTGTAAAAAAATCCTTAAGTTAGCCCAACAATGGTTTACATAGAAGTTTGTGTCATTATAAATATCTATGTCAAAATTGTGTAACTCGGCACTTAAAGTCCCTGATCCTTGACATTAGCTACAACATCAATGTTATAACTCGGCCTCTGAATGACTCAACATCCACTAATCACTTGACATCTGAATAGCTCAACACATACCATTTTCTTAGCTCATATTCAATATCTATCACTTAGCATATACTACCTCAAAAATTATGCTCATCATGTATTACTTTTTTGGCATGAACTAAGTAAATGACTTAAGTATATTGTCAATCATATGTTAAAATAAATCGAAGATTAACAGTTTCTTTACTTCTATTATAGTTTATGGTATTAAAGGGAGCACCCTTCATCAAGTGGTATTAGAGATAGAATTCTTGAGTGCATGGACAAATCCCTAACTATGAGGTAGTTCACATTAGGACAATGATTTGGTCTAAGCATGTAGAAAGATCATCGATTGTGAGGTAGTTTTCACTAGGGTTTCAATGAAAGTTCAAAAAATACCTCCATAAAGAGAGAATGTTGGAAGAGCTATAGGTGTTACAATTGAGGGTTTTAGAGCACTCCAAAGACAAATGCAAGAATTGGAAGAACAAATGTGTAGAGGAATAAATCTTTCCATAAGAGATGAAAGTGAGGATGATGACGAAGTAGAAGAAAATGTCAAAGTAGAGGCATTTCTAAACCCAGAGGAAGAGAGGATTTTTAAGGCCATCTCCAAGATTAGAAAAAGACCTAAGTTTGAGATTCCCGTATTTTTGGGAAATCTTAACTGAGAGGAACTGAATGATTGGATCAATGAAATGGAGGAGTACTTTTAGTATGAAGATATTGATGATCCTAATAGGGTCAAGTTTGTGAAGGCAAAACTGAAAGCACATGCAAAGATCTAGTGGCAGGAGGTTTAGTTGGAGAAAAATAGGAAGGGAAATGAAAAAATAACCAGATGGGATCGAATGATAGCTAAACTGAAGTAACAATTCATTCGCCTAGATTATGAGCTTGATATGTTGACGAAAATGCAAGGGTTGAAGCAAGTGGGAAAAAATATTCAAGAGTATACCAAAGAGTTCTACTGAGTTCTTATTAGAACCGACCATGTAGAAGCAGATAAGGAGAAAGTTTCCCTTTATCTTAATGGGTTAAGGCCAAGTATTCAAGATAAGCTGAATCTAGTTCAAATGAATAGTATTGAAGATGCATAACAATTTTCCCTAAGAGTTGAGGAGAAACTAAGCAAGAAGTTTCATAACAAGAATAGTGGAAGAGGTCATAGCGGAAGATTTTTGGGATGATCTTATGGGGGTTGTAATGATAATCAGAGAAACAAGGATGAGACTAGAAGTAATAGTCAAAACTAGAGGAGAAACAATTGCAATCATTTCCATGATCAGAATAATAGAGATCAGAGAGGAAGAGGTAGAGGAAAAAGTCTAGAAGAGGAGGCTTTTGTGGGAAGTGTTTTCACTGTGGAGAAGAAAGGCATAGAACATTTAAAGGTTCCTAATGCCAAGGAAGGATAGATCGAAGGAAAAAAGGTCAAGCTAGAGTTATAAATATTGATGAAGATGTTGAAAGAGGAGAAGTCCTAGTTAACAGAAGAGTCTTGCTAAGTGGTGAGAATGAACTTGATCAAAGAAGGAGCTTATTTTACACAAGGTGTAGATATGAAGATAAGTGTTGTGATGTGATCATTGATAGTGGAAGTACTAACAATCTGACATAGGAAATTATGGTCACAAAGTTGAAGCTAAAGAGATAAAAAAACCCACATCCATACCATATTGCTTGGGTGCAAGATGACCACAAGGTCATGGTCAATGAGCAATGCTCAAGAAAGTTCAAGATTAGAAGCTACCAGGATGAGGCACTT
The DNA here is from genome assembly GCA_028749045.1 of Cupressus sempervirens. Classification (NCBI taxonomy): domain Eukaryota; kingdom Viridiplantae; phylum Streptophyta; class Pinopsida; order Cupressales; family Cupressaceae; genus Cupressus; species Cupressus sempervirens. Next base: position 896,229,991 of record CM053787.1, read on the forward strand.
TGTTATATCATACATATGGATATATGTGATATGTTGTTAGGTAGTCCATGCTAGTTTGACAAGCATACTATACATGATGGGTGAGCAAATATCTACACTCTAACTAAGGATGGAATGAAATATTTAAGTTGAAGCCATTGAAGGAGAAAGAAGAAAAGGTATGTAGTACTGAAAGAATATGTCTTGTTGATGGAAAAGAGTTTCTCAAAGGTAAGATGCATGACCATATGTGTTTTTCTATAATTCCCAAAGATAGTAAAGAAGAAGTAGAGGAGGTACCTACATAGATTATAGATATGTTGGGAGAGTTTTTTGATATTTTATTTTATAATGTACCAAATGGATTGCTCCCAATGAGGAAGATCAGTCACTAGATGGATTTGGCTGTAGGAGCTAATTTACCAAACAAGGCAGCGCAGAACATGACACCAGTAGAAAGTGAAGAGTTGAACATAAAAGTTCATGAGTTATTCCAAAAGGGGTTGATTCGAGAGTGTCTAAGTCCATGTGTTGTACCAATTATATTAGAACCAAAGAAGAATGGAAAATGGAGGATGTGCATAGATTCTCATGCTATCAAAAAGATCACAATTAAGTAGAAATTCTCATTGCCAAGGATGGATGATATTAAGGATTGTTTGAGTAGGGCTGAGAATTTCATAAAGATAGATTTGAGGAGTGGGTACCATTAGATTTGTCTCAGAGAAGATGTATGGAAGATTGCTTTGAAGACAAGGGAAGGACTATATGATTGGTTATTCATTCCCTTTGGCTAATCAACGCACTAAGCTCTTTCATGAGGCTTGTGAATGAGGTACTAAAGGATTTTCTAGGAGGATTATTTGATCCATATTGGAAAGGTGTTTGATAAATTAAGGGAAGAAAAGTTCTTGAGAAACCCAAAGATGTACAATTTTATAAAGGAGTTAGTGTACCTAGGATTTGTAGTCTTAGAAGAAGGTCTAAAAATAGACCCAAAGAAAGTGGAGGCTCTCCTTGAATGACCTACTCCAAGAAGTTTATCAGAGGTAAGATCTTTTCATGGACTAGATAGTTTTTATAGAAAATTCATCAAAGGTTTTAGTAGTATTTTTGGACCATTGACTGAAATAATGAGAGGGGATAGGAAAGAATTTAAGTGGATTGTAGGAGCAGATAAGAGTTTTAATGTGTTGAAATAGAAAGTTACTAAGCAACATGCTTTAGCACTTCTTAAATTTAACAAGGTGTTTCAAGTAGACTATAATGCTAGTGTTATTGTAATAGGATTTGTTTTGAGCCAAGAAGGTAGACCTATTACTTATTCTAGTGAGAAGTTGAATGATGCAAAAATAAAATATTTTGTTTATGATTAGGAATTTTATGTTATAGTTCAAGCATTGAAGAAGTGGAGACACTATCTTCTTTTGAAGGAGTTTGTTTTGTATAATGATCATCTAGCTTTACAATATTTGAATAACAAAGGAAAATTAATCCAAGGGCATTTGAAGTGGGTTGATTTTTTGCAGAGTTCTTTTTTTTTTGTGAAACAAAGGAGTGAGAAGTCTAAATTGTAGATTCTTTTAGTAGAAGACAACTTTTGTTGATAGAAATGAAGATATAGGTGTTTGGGTTCAAGGAAATCAATACTTTGCATCCAGATGATCCTAATTTTGGTGAAGCATGGAAGGCTTGTACATAACCTATTACACTTGATAGGAAAAAGTGGTCAGATTTCATGATCCAAGATAGTATGTTGTTTAAAGGAATCCAGTTGTGCATTCCAATAAGTTTAATTAGAGAGAATCTTATCAAGAAAAATTGTAGTGGAGGATTGGTTGGACATTTTGGTAGAGATAAAACCATATCTTTGGTTGCTGAAAATTATTACTGGCCATAGTTGCAGAGTATGTCAAATGGAAAAAAGAGTGAAGCAGAGTACAGGGTTGTATTAGCCATTACCTATACTAAAGAAGCCATTGGAGGATGTCAACATGGATTTTTTTCTTTGATTACCAAGGATGTAGCATGGGCATGATTCTATTTTTGTGGTGGTTGATAGGTTTTCAAAGATGGCACATTTTATTCCTTCCAACAAGACTAATGATGTTGTTCATGTGGCAGAGTTATTTTTCAAAGAGGTGGTGAGACTACATGGTTTTCCAAAGAGTATAGTTTCAAATTGAGATACCAAATTTGTTGGGTATTTCTAATGTACATTGAAGAAGAAATTGAAGACAAAGTTGAAGTTTAGTTCATCACATCATCCATAGACTGATGGATACATAGAAGTTGTGAATCGTAGTTTGGAAAATTTTCTTAGATGTTTGGTTAGAGACAAGCCAAAAGGATGGGATATGATTTTACCATAGGTACAATTTGCATATAATAATTTTGTCAATATGAGTACTGGTAAATCACCATTCCATATTGTACATGGGAGTAGTCTCAAAAATACTTATGAATTGCAGTAGTTGGATAAAGGAGAGATAAGTAGTATTGATGCAAAAGAATTTGTTGAACATTTGAAGAATATCCATCAGGACGTGAGGAAGAACATCATAAAGATGAATACAAAATACAAGGCTAAGGAAGATATGAAAAGGAGGTATAAGCAATTTTAGATTGGAGTTGAAGTCATGGTTTATTTGAAAAAGGAGCATTTTCAGTGGATACATATAATAAGCTAAAGATGAAGACATTTGGACCGTGCAAGATAGTGAAAAGGCATGATTCTTGATTTTCTTATGAAGTGGAGTTTCCTATTGAATTGAATATTTCACCAGTATTTAATATTTAGATTTGATAGAGTTTTATGAAAGAGGTGGTAGAGATGAAGTTGTAGAAGTGTAGTTGACTATTCCAGCTACTAGTTTGGCTACAAAGGAGATTGGGAAGATACTGGATAGATGTATTGGAAAAAGTACAAGGATTAGAGCTTATGAGGAATACCTGGTCAAACGGGAAGGAAGGCCAATAGAGGATTCATCATAGCTAGTAAAGGAGGAGGCTAACTATCTTTATTTTTCTCTAAACACCTAAGATTTGACAAAGACACTTCTTAAATTACCCCAAGTGTCTAATGCAAGAGCATCCTGGGCGTAAGAGCAATCTTGCATCACCCAAAAATATTTTATTTTTAATTGTTTCTATTTTAATAAAAACTAGTAGAAAGGGTGGTTATTATTTCTGGGAGCTTACTATTTTTAGTAATTTTGTCACACGAGCTCAGAATATTCTCATTTTCTACATGAAGGTTCATTTTGGAGTTATAAGTTTACCATAAAAATCTCATTGCTCCAATTTAAGTATCAGAGAATTTATTGCATATTTTTAGTGGAGAAATATCCAAAAAAATCTTTAGGCTCACCATTGGAAGCCTTAGAGTGCTTAGATGAGGTCTGAAAACTCAACAAAAGGGTGCTTATGTGGTTCCAATCATGTAGATTAGGAGTTGTCATTTCCAAAATGTGGTTATAATAGCCACTTGGAGCAATGGTTCAAGAGTTATGGCCTTCTGAAGTTGGGCTAACCAAAATTCCTAAACTAAATATCAAAAATATGTTTTTTCGACTCTATATGTATTGTTATGGTCTCTCGGCCCTAGGTATTAAGTTTGAGCATCTAGAACCTTCTTGAGCTACATAAAATTGCCTAGTTAAGAAAGGTTTGAACATTGTCTAGAACATCTCTAGGTAGTAGTTCATAGCTTAGTCTTGTTGATTACTGTAATGAAGGCACCCATGGGGCTTAGCATATTGCAATGGTGAATTATGTAATTCCATATTTGTCATAATAATAAGAAGTCTATATTTGTTTCTCGTATGTTATGTTGTTTTTTTTTCTATTATGGTATATGGTATTAAGGGGAGCACCCTTCATTAATACCTTTAGTAAAAACTGAACTATTATGTTTTCAATTTACCTAATTAATTGTGAAAGTTACATTATTTATGTAATCTATGTGAAATGTAGTTTACTGTTGTAGGTTTTGGGTTTGACTTAATGCTTTGACCAAATCAAGATGTTTACTAGAGGCTTGTGAGGTTTTTTACATGATGATGTTATGTATACAATCTTATATACCTAACCATGGTGATGTGTCATGTGTTATCTATTATGAGTTTGATCAGATGTTTGTGGTGCTTTCTAGTTTTCTTGTGTAGAACCAAGGTGAATGGTTTAACATTTCTGCTGTAACCTTTGACTCTTTAATCAATTATCTTTTGATGCTTTCTAGTTTCTTGTATAGGACTGAGGTGATTTTTGAGGTTTATCTTTTGGTGCTTTTTAGGTTCTTATTTAGGACAGAGGTGATGTTATGATTTTTCTTTTGGTGTTTTCGAGTTGCTTGTAAAGGGTTGAGCTGATTACTATGTTTTATCTATAGGTTCTTTATAGGCACTTGGAAAGGGTTGAGGTGAAAAATGTGATTCTATGAGTTATAATTTTATGAGCTTGGGGTGGTTAATATATGTGTACATGGAGAAGTGGCTTACAATGGAGGCTGGAGCCCAGAGTGGCTACCTGGGTATCCCATTGTAAGTTGTTTTAATAAGTGATAACATTTCATTAAATGGGAATAAAATGAATTAATACGAATCATTATTTTCCTCACCCATGCCTTGAGTGATAGTATAGGCTAAGATGGGAGTAGAGAGGATGGTTGGTTGTGACCTTGCTTCATTAGTATACCTTATATGTATGAAAGGATATTGGTACTGCATAGAGACACTAAGGGGCTAGATTCCAAAGTGGCTTCCAAGGTAACCTTAGAGTTTTCTCATGTGATGACATTTATCCACTTACATAGTACATTTCCTACATGTCTTTGTTTCCTCTAGGATTAGATGATACTCATGTCTTGGTTCCCTTTGAGGTAGTTTTCTTTCAAGGTTTTTCTTCCTAGACATTGGATTTGACTTATGGTTTAATATTCATATGGGACTTGAGTTTATCTCCTCAGCATGGTAGGAGTGGGCCATTTAGGTTCCATGAGGTTGGGTTATAGTGCATTTTTCTTATACCATTGAGATCCAATCATTGGATGTCATTGATAGATGTACGTGTACAATTGTACCTTTATTTTTTATCAATATTTATTTTCATTATGGTCTTGTGTACTATGATCGATGGTTATACTCTATTGTATTGGACTTGATTTATTAGAGATCTTATGAGATGATGTATTAAATTTATGATATATATTCTTAGATATTTTCATACCCTATGACCCATACAATAGATGATTATGCATTCTGGTTATGCCAAGTGGCATCTTTTAAAATTGTATATTATTTAAATATATTTGTACTTGTAGTTATTCTTTGATGTAGTTTTGTTGTGTATCAGATTTACTATTAATTAAAATTAAATTTGATTCAATCTCATAGAACCCTTAGGATATGTAATTTGTTTATGATGGTTGTATGCATGAGAGTTATTGCTTCCACTATATTATCTCTTGTTGTTTATTGTTTTTCAAAAAAAAAATGTTTGGAAAACTTAGTTAAGCTTTAGGTTAATTTCTTTAGAGTTTCTTGGTAGGGCATTACACAATGTCAAATGTATCCATAGTTTGTTAAAGCTACTTAGTTATGAGATTTCAACTTTCCTATCTACGTATTCACCTTGTTAGAGGATTTAGAAAAATTTCATACGTGAACTTGTCAAACCTATAAAATACTACCTTGATTTAAGAATTTTACAAATCTTGTAGAAAACTGGTTAAGTGTTCATACAAGATAACTTGACATGATTATTTCTTCTTCCTTAAGCTTGTTAGATATCTTCTTGTTCTTTTCTCTATCCTCTTTCTCTGTGATGATTTTTTTTATCTCATTTTTATCTATGTCTTCTCCACTTCTCTTCTCCAATTTGCATCTCAATACTTTATCTTTTTTTCTTGCTAGCCCTACACAAAATCTTAACCATATATCTTATGGTTAAGCTCTTTATTCTTCCTTAGTATGCTTGTTGGAAATATGGTTATATAGATTGTAGAAGTTGATGAAATCCAACTTTACAATGTGCCAAGATCACCTGCATGCAAACAACCTATCGAAGAGAAACTGAACAAGAAGGAGCAAGAGCTTGGAGCAATTCAACAAAGCAACAAAAAGATATTTCATGATAAGAAAATGAAATTTCTATGTGAATGATGTGAATTTACAATGAGAGAGCCTAAATATAAAGACCTCAAGGAAGCTTGTAGAACAAGCTGGCAAGTGCTAGAAGATAATGTTGACAACTAAGCATACATCCACGAAAGGTGGAATATCCTCGAGCAAGGTGAGAGGATAAGTATGACTAGATAGGAACAAACTCTCGTGTTGTCAACAACTCATCAACTAAAACTATTAAATAAATGCATTAACCTAAGTAAAATTAACTAAAAGAATAAATAGTTAATAAATAATTATTAACTCTAACACCCCCCTTAAATACAACTTAGAGGAATGTCTTAAGCTCAGAAAAGCTAAGATGAAATGCTGAATGGGTCCTGACAACAAGGGCATGTTAGGTACCCATGTACAATGCAAAGAAATACAACCTCTAAAAATGGTGAAAGAGGGAAAACCTCATGGAAAAAACCCTCCTCATAAATGAGGTAACTACAAACATGGTGAAAAATTGAAGGAAGGAAGGAAGGAAGGCCACAACAAGATCCCCAAGGACAACTTCCACTGGAAATGTTTCAAGAGACTCTCTCAAAACCATAAGTATGACTAGCCTCCCCATGAGAGATAGAAAAGACACCAAAGCCCCCCTAGAATAATGAAGCCCTTGAACCATTGAAACTCTAATGTGGAAGAAATAAGGGAGAAGAATAAGGGAACCCCGAAATGAGAGAGGAAACTAGAAGGCCTAGCTGATGCTCAAAGGAGAAAATATGAGGATCTTGAAAGGGAATCCCCAAGATAGGTGTAATGAAATTGTTATGAATGTCCTCTATATAATTCACAATAAGCACACCTGGTGGCTCGATTAATGGAGGTAGAGGATCAGGTAGAGTGAAAGAAGAATCATGTGGAAGAGAAAAGCCCTCAACTAGATGTGGTGTGGAAGTCAAAATAGGGATCTTAGGAACAATACAAAGGTTCATGTATCCTAACTGCACCACTGGATACTCCCATGAAAGAGAAGAAGTGTGCCTTGACAATGGAGATGGTGGACCAAAGTGTGAGAAGGTGTAGAGATAGGTGGAAGCATCAATTGCCCCTATAGTAATAAGACCTCCTATTGCATGATCTCGAATGAAGATTGAATCTGCAGTGAACTCAACTATCTTCCCTCATCCACTATGTGTAATTTGAGAAATCATGAGAAGGTTTACAGACAGAGATGGAACATACCATACATCATTGAATATACCATCCTGAATACTAACTAAACCTTTCTTATAGACTGGTAGGGTAGTGTTATTCCCCATGTTAATATGAGGAATGGGAGAAGCCTCAAGAGTAGAGAAGACACTGTGAGAAGATTTCATATGGTGAGAAGCACCTAAATCTAATATCCAGGGGACCTGGGAAGGGGACACAATGGAAGCCTATAATCAATGATCCTTTCTAAGATTCGGTGTAGATGTTGAAGAGGTGGAAGAAGCCTGAAAAAAAGACCCTTGTGAGGTAGAAGAGGATGGAGAGAAAATGGTGCTCTTCTAAAGGAGAGCTTGCAAATTGGCAATATATTTCTCATAGCCATCAAATCTCTTCTGAAAACAACATGACTCATCATGCGATTCCTTCTAACAATAGGAACAAGCAGGAGTCTCAATATTCGTTTTCTCCTTCTTATTAGAAAAAGATGATGAACCAGTAGAGTACTGAGAGGAGGAATCAGATATCTACTTCAAATTCTACTCCTATGTATCCTTGGCAAGTAATACATGTGACTGTGAACCTATAAGTGAATCCATTTGAGTGATCTTGGACTATTCCCATATCAACCAATCACAAAATGTCTCAAAAGAAGGAATTTGATGTTTGGTACCCAAGGCATCCATAGTGGAGTAGAAAGTGGAAGAAAAGATTTGATATTGTCCTCACAATTTTGAGAGTATAAAAAAGATACACTCATCATCTATTTTGTTTTTCCCACATCCCTAAAAAACTGTATGCATAGATTTGAACATCATCAAGAAGTCCTCAATGGTGGGGAAGTTGGTAGATGTCAAAGAAGTCAACTTTGCATCAAGTTGTAGTGCCTGAAACTCATTCACTATGCTAAAAAAGTGTTGGAACTTGGTCTAATTAGCCCAAGGAGTGGTCAAACCATCCAAGTGAAATAGGAGACTATCTAAGATGTTCAGTTCAATCAATCCCATGGCTTCATTGATTTTGTTTCTATGCTAAAGAACCTCAAAAGGGTGCTGTAGAATAGGTTGGTTCTCATCCAAACATGACCATAGACCCTGTGACATGAGAAGCCTAGTCATTTGTGCTTTCTAGGTGTGATAGTTCTGCAGCATTAGATAGGTCACAGAAGGATTTGACATTAAGAGGAGAAGACAAAAGTAGAAGGGTCTATTCTGAAGTAAATTATAGAAAAGAAAAAGCTCCCCGCACAATGTATAAACATATCCCTCAAAGACCAAAGAAACAACTATAGAAAGCAGAAAAACTAAGAAAAGAACCTAGATTGTAGATCCAGAGAGGAAGGAAACTAAAGCCTCTACTTCAATACCAAAAATAGGAGCTTAATATTACTCACAAATAATTTTAGATCTCAAAAGTAGACAATAAATCATGCACTTTAAAAAAAAATAGCATTGAATATATGTCTCTTTATGAGCCCAAATGAAGCCTTTGAAGGTGAAAAAAATGGGAATTTTGAATTGCAAAAAATTGAGGAATAGAGATATCAAATTTCCTACACCAATGTGGATACCATGAAATTCTACCCCAAAACAAAAAAAAGTTTCTCGAAAAAATGAGTCTGTATGAAGGAGATATCGCTGTTTTAAAATCACCTCTATAGTTTTTTTTTTTTTGAATCACGGCTGTCATACCTCGAAAAAAAAAAAAAAAACTGCCCAAAAAATGTCATATCTATTATGTCAAACCCTCTTTCTCCTTTTTCTCCAAATACTAAAAAAATGCTCTTCCTCCTAATTGAAGAAAAATCCTTTGAACTAGGAGGCAATACGGAGGCTCTGATACCATGTAGAAGTTGATGAAAGCCAACTTCATGGTGCACCAAGATCACCTACATGCAAATAACTTGTCGAAGAGAAACTAAAGAGGAAGGAACAAGAGCTTGGAGCAATTCAATAAAGAAACAAAAAGATATTTCACAATAAGAAAATGAAATTGCTATGTGAATGATGTGAATTTACAATGAGAGAGCCTAAATATAAAGGCCTCAAGGAAGCTTGTAGAATAAGATGGAAAGTTCTAGAAGATAAGGTTGACAACTAAGCATATGTCCATGGAAGGTGGAATATCCTTGATTAAGGTGAGAGGATAAGTATGACTAGATAGGAACAAACTCTCATGTTGTCAACAACTCATCAACTACAACTATTAACTAAATGCATTTAACCTAAGTAAACTTAAGTAAAAGAATAAATAATTAATTAATAATTATTACTCTAACATAGATGTCCTGATGGTTGTCATTTATGGAAACATGTATTCAGTATTACATTTAGGCATTTAGAGTTACAAAATTGTCCAAGTGTTAGATAGTTTGTAGTAGTGCAGAAACATATGCCAAGTGTACTAATGAATCATTAAGAGTTAGATCATTTTTAGTTGAGAAAATATCTATGATAGTATCATGATGATGTATACTAGTGCGTAGGTGCGTACGAATAGTATGACATGAGATATGGTCAAAATACTAGTGTGTGTGTTTTATAGTATAAAAAAGAGCATAACAGATAATTGGATTCTGCAGTTTTAGGAATTACTTTGGCTATGAAATAATTACTAAGTCATGATGAGCTGACTACATGGATATTATTCCATAATTTATTTCATATTATACCAAGCATGTGAAAGTATGGAGGGTGACTACATAGTGAATTATGAATATGAGAGGTATAAGTAAATATCTTATCTTGTAAAGATAAGTGTGTAATGTATGATGAACTATGTGACATATATGATCTATGTGAGATTTGTGATTGATGATATGTGAATTACATCTGATGTTTGATTAGAGAAAGTGTGAAATATAGTTAACAGAAAGTATTGTATGTAATCTATTCTTATGAAGAACTAAATTGTATAATTGCATGGTAGTGGGCTCTTCTTGCATACATTGTATTTGTTCTACCAAATCCTAACAAGGTTGATGCAACTCTTCATAGGGTTAATGCAACTCCTAATAGGGTTGAGGCTTCTATAAAGGCTTAGTCCTCTAACAAGAACTCAAGACACTATATGTACTTCATAGATTTCTAGCAGGGTCAATAGCCTTAACATGATCCTAATTCTTAGTAAATCATCTAGTGGTAATCATCCCTACTAGGGTTTTCCCTTGGCCAAGGTTTCCCTAGTAAAAAAATAATGATGTTATGATTTCTCTATATACATGGTTATATTTATTATTGAGCATTATTGTTTTACTTTCATATGCAAGTTGTAAAGTAATCAACAATATTCAGTTGTGGGCAAAATTTTGAAGAATAATTATACACCCCCCCTCATTAGTATTATCTATTTCTAATAATTGGTATCAGAGCCTAGTTACTCAACATAATTTTAATAGGTTGAGTAAGATCCCTATTCATATGGAATAGTTTAAGAAAAACATTGAGGAAGCTCTTGAGCATATTTACCTTCTTACTAAAGAAAGAGATAACCTAAAAGATATATATGAAGATGCAAAAGTTTTCACTGGCAAACTAAAAGACAAGATTGATGATCTAAAATCTTGCATAAAATAGTGAGAATGATGAAGTAGGAAATCTTTGCAATGAAAATGAGATTTTGAAACATGAACTGAAAATTGTTGAACATAAGTTGACTCTTAAGAAATATGGTGGCAAGAATGAACTTGAACTGAAAATTGAGAATGAAGACCTTAGATCCTAGTTAAGTCAAGTTACATATGAACTAGATACTATCAAGATTGAGCATGTAGAATTAAAAATTTAAAATATCATTGTGAAAGGAGAGATTCCACAAGCTAAGAAATAGTTACAAAAACTTTATTCTAGTAGTGAGAAGATAGATCAATAGATATTTCACCAGAGACCTTCTTATGACAAGACATGACTTGGATATCTGATTGGAGACAAATCAGCCAACAAAGTTGAAATAAGAAGAGAACCAAATCTAGTTATTGAATCCCCTAAGGGATCTTATCCGAGTAAGGTTGAATCAAGCACATCTACTGAAGTATCAAAGGAAGTAGAATTAATTTATTCATCAGATAAACATGACAAACCTAGAAAAATAGAGAAAGTTGATAAACCTAAGCAAGATGAACCACCCAAGGAAGTAAGATGTGAGTTTAGAGGTAAATTCTTCATATGTAATTAAGTTGGACATATGAAAAGAGATTGCAAAAGTAAGTCTTTTAAACATATTTCCAATTTCTATTGTTATAATTGTCATGGTTATGGACATAAAGCGGTAGAATGTAAGAAAACTAAGTTTGATGGTAATAATGCAAACAATAGAATGTTTAGGAATACTAACCTTGTAGGTAATGAAAGAGGAATATCACAAAATAGATCCAATTATGGAGAGAAATCTAATGAAGAGAAGAAACAATTTGTGTGTTACAAGTGTAACGATCCTGGATACATTGCAAGGAATTTTAGAGAACCTAAGAGTCAAAATGGAACTAATCAGAGAATAAATGCACCTCTGTTTTAGTTATGTAATAACTTCAGACACATAAAGAGATATTGTAAAATGGATAGGAGGAACTTTAACAGGAATCTTAACAATAGAAGGAACAACAACAAAAATAATAATGGTAGTGACAATAGTAAGAAGGAAGTATTTAAGGAACATATTGATGAATTCAAAGAATCATTTGTGACAACTAAGGATTGAAGAAGCTCTTATATTGTTTTGGAGGAATAATGCACCTAATAAGACAATGAAGTCACATATTTTTTGTGACTCATCCTACCTGAATTAAGAAGTTTTAGAAGTGGTACTACATCAGTTGGCTAGAACTAATGTTAGAGAGAGAGTTGGAAGTTGTGAAATTAACAAGAGGTTAAGGACATAGATATAAAGATATGGTCAAGTATGCAAGTATAGATATGATCTCAAAGAGAAAGAATCTAGAACACAAGCTTACTGGTAAATAAGAATTAGTATTTTAATTTGTGCTAGATATGTATTTAATGTGTAGTGTGATTTGAAATGATTTAAGGTTAGAAAGCAAGATTGTATGTACCATTTGCTTATGTAAAATGTCTTTAGTTAATTGGAGTGCAAAGAGAAGTTTGTTAAGGAAAAAGTTGTAGAAGCCCTAAATCACATTCTTAAGGTATTTTATGGAGTTTGATTCCAATTATTTTTAGTCTCTATAGTTATAGTTTCAATGGCTAGTCAGACCATGTATGATGTAAGTGATAGACCATGGTATGTGTTTAAGAAACATCCATTTGTTTTTCTTTTGGATGATCCATTAGGCACATTTTCACAAGTTTTAGAGAATGTGCTTCATGTTGAGTATATTAGAAGCTATACTCACTAAAAGATAGAAAGTGTAGGTAATGATAATATTCATCAAGATTTGGGAAAATTGTGTAACAATGACCTATCCTTGAAGTCTGAGTGTGTGCAACTAGAATTAAACATGACCAAAGAGAAATTCAATGAGGTTCAAGCCATTACATTGAAAATGAGGGTGAGTGGATAGTATAAAGTGTTAGCAAAAACCCCCAATTATTGTAGCAAGACCTTCAAAAGGTGTGAAAGTAGTGCAACCATGTGTCCAGGTCCCTATTTTACCTTATGTAGTAGTTGTGCAAGTGCAACCTATGAGAAAAATAATTGAGCAGCCAAAAAGGAAACAAAAGGTGGAAGCACCTATTGCGTAGAGAAAATCAAATAGATTGGTGAAGGTGAAGCAAGAACCTGCACCATCAACCAAGAAAATAGTTAAGAAGACAAGTAGTGGACTAAGCAAGAGGAGGAAAATGATGCAAGTAAGTGATTTAGAGAGTTTTGAGGACGAAACTAGAGATAGGTTTGTAGCGCAAAATGTCTAGGAAGGCAGAACTATAGTTGGAAAAAGAGCAAGGAACCCAAAGGTAGAGAACCTTAACATGCAGATAATAAATGATGATAATTTTGTTAAATTGAATAAGTATTATAAATTTTATAGTAATATGCATAGAAGGCAATTAGAAAATGCTATTGTAAGGAATATGATTTTAAGGAATAAGAATTTTGAGAATAGTTATAATAAGATACCTGAAGACCTATATAATAGGTTAATAAATAGGAAGAATATAGTATTAGAAGAATATCTAAATATGAGGATCACTGTGATAAATAAACTCTATGAAGTTGACTCTAAGGAGGACTCAAACAGAGTTTTGAAGGGTATTGAGACCTAGCTGAGGAACAAAAGAAGAGAAATTCTTCTGATGGGAGGTAATTATGAGGATGTCAAAAAGAAGACTAAAGAGGCAATTGTTAAATTCATAACTACAATGCCTAGGGTGAGTGCATAGTCAAAGCCTGATAGCTAGTGTATATGGAAGCACACACACCATATAGTGATAAGAGAGAAGCAAAAGCGAAACAATAGGAACTCTCACCACCACACATTGTTATAGGTACTAAATCCATGCAAGTGAATAGTGCGCACATAACTATGGACACAAAAGAAAACCCATTTGTAGCCTATGGTGAAACTATTGTTGGCAATATTATAGCTTAGTCCAGCTCATATGATGATGGAGAAGAGGAGAACAAAAAGGAAGAAGATGAGAAGAGAAAGAAAGAAGAAAGGGAAAAGAAAGAAGAAGAGAAGAAGAACAAGGGAAAAGGTTTTATGGATAGGGCACACTATCAAACAAGAACCTAACTAATTTTGAGATCCAAATAAAGGGTAAGTTGAGTGAACTTGAAACACTCATTGCTAAGTTACAACTCCTAGAAACTAGTATTGAGGACTATGGAGAAAAAGTTGAGAATATACATGATGTGATCTAATGAAGGGTGCTCCCCTTAATACCATAAACAAATAACTGAAAAAAAGAAACCAAAAAAAATGTGAGAAAAAAATTCAACTTCTTATTATCACAAAAAAAGTGAAATTACAAAATTCACAAGTACAATACACTAACCCATATGTGTGCCTTCATTATAGTAATTTGCAACACTAAGCTGCAAAATACCACTTAGAGCTATTCTAGACAATGTTTGAGCCTTTCTTAAATAGGAAATTCTATGTCACCCAACAAGGTTATAGACATTGAAACTTAATACCTAGAGTTGACAAACCCAAACAATACATATAGAGTTGGCCAATTACATCTTTCACAATTATTTTATAAATTTTGGGTAGCCCAACTTTGGAAGGCCATAACTCTTGAACCATTGCTCCAATTAGCTATTATAACCACTTTCTAGAAATGCCAACTCTTGATCCTACATGCTCACAACTGCATAACCACTCTTCTATTGAGTTTTTAGACCTCATTTAGGCATTCTAAGGCCTAATTTTTCTACAATTTTTTCTATCAAAAATCTGCAATGACTTTTTTGACACTTAAGCTAAAGAAATGAGATTCTTATAGTAGGCTTATAAGTATAAAATGAACTGTCATGTAGAAAATTAGAACATTTTGAGCTTGTATGACAAAAGTACTAAAAGTAGCAAGTTCTCAAAAATAGTAATGACCCTATCTACTAGTCCTTATTAAAATAGAAAAGATTGAAAGTAAAAAATTTTTGGGTGATGCAAGATTTCTCTTCCACCTAGGATGCTCTTGCATCAAACAGCCAAGGTAATTTCATAAGTTACTCCACCATGTCTTAGGTGTTCAGAGGAAAACCAAGACAGTTAACCTCATCCCTTGGTAGCCATGATGAATCCTCTGCTAACCTTCCTTTCCATTTCACTTGGTATTCCTCATAAGTTATGTTCCTTGTACTTTTTCCAATACAACTATCTAGTATCTCCTCAATCTTCTTTGTAGCTGAACTAGTTGCTAGAATACTCCACTAGTGCTTCTGCAACTTCATCTCCATCACCTCCTTCATAATACTTTGTCAAATCTAAAATCATAAATACTAGTAAGATATTAAATTCAGTAGGAAATTCCACTTCATAAGTATTTTTAGAATCATTCCTTTTCACTATCATGCATGATCCAAACTTCTTCATCTTCAACTTATTACATGTACCCACTAGAAAATGCTCATTTCTCAAATGAACCATGATTTCATCTCTAATCTAAAATTCCTTATACCTCCTTTTCACATCTACCTTAACCTAGTACTATGTATTCATTTCTATAATGTGGTTCCTTACCTCCTCATGGATGTTCTTTAACTGTTCAACAAATTCTTCTACATCAGCACTACTTATTGTTGACTTATGTTTTCTGTGCAAATATTTCAAAGATTGCTTTCCAATGTATGTTTCATAAGAAACATGGCAAAATGTGGCATTTTTTTTTTCAAAGGTATGACATTTATGATAGTAATAAAAGGAAATTGGAAAATGTTCTATTGTTGCATGCAGTAAGGTGTTTACTTGGTAAATAACTCACCAAGCATCAAAACTGTATGGCAGGTTCCAAAGGTTATGCAATAATGTTTTTGTTCTAGGTATTTTGGCAATCATAGTTTAGTTTCCATTATTTTTCAAAATATTCTTGGATAAACATGACCACTAGAAGGAAAGAAAAATGTTGAGTATGAATGCCATTGCTATAGGAGGTAGTCGAAGACGATGCCAACATCTTGTTACTATCATGGAAATAAGTTTTATGGTGATATTTTTGAAAGTTTTTAAACAACTATTTTTTTTTTGAAGCTGTGGTTCTTGCAATGGTAATGTTGATAGATAGAAAATGTAAAATTTTTCTTCTTCTAATTTATTTTATACTCATTCAAAGTTCTTTGTTGCGAATTTGCACATGCTAGAGAAACTATGAGGAAAGGAGAGGGTTTGTAGTTTTTTATCAAATCCTTTATAAAGATAAAGGTATGTGCATACACATGTATGGCTCTTCATCACTTGTATAGGAGAGAACTTTGATTTGATCCAAAATAAATCTTAGTTTTAATCTTTCTTCTTCACAAAGGGTTTGACATATTTTTGTGGAAACGCATGTTTTGGAGAAGCATGAGGATATGTTTTTTTATAGTTTTGTGAAAGAATAGGGGTTTGGTCTTGTGGTACAAGATACCATTTAATTTTTTAAATCTGCATTGGAATGTTTTCTTTTTTGACAAGAATGGCACTAGTTATAATGTTTATTCTATTGAGATGGCAGTTATAGAGTTAACAATTTTTGTAACTTCATGGCAAGAGCATATGTGTCGATCTTGAAGGTCTTCATATTATTTTCATATATGTCAATCTTCAAAGAGTTTCATATCAGTTTTTTGAAGATGAATTTTTTTTATTTGTATAACAAATTTGTGAGACCGTTGTTAAAATAACTTAAAATACTCTTCTCTATTTTAGAGAATGGAGCTGTGTGTTTCTGATATGAGAAAAAAAGGTTAAATCCTGAAAAGAGATATAAAAGCTTTAAGGTTAAATGTTACAAGTTGGTTTCAAAGATTCATTATGAACTTACTTACATGTATAAGTGTAAAAAATATAGTTATATGTGTATGTGATATTGTAACTCAGATTCAAAAAGAAGAAAAGGGGTTGTAGGCCTGAGTAGTTGTAGCTGCAGATGTAAAAAGGAGTTGAAACTCAATAAAATAGTAGGTTCATGGAGTGATTTTTCACCCTATGATAAAATCGTAATGATTTTTTAGGGTTTCCCACTTGGCATAGATTTCATGTCTATCTTTCTTTAAGTTATTATTTTTCTTTATTATCTAGTATATTGATTGTTTAAGAAACTTTTGTGTATCCATTGCTTATGTAATATTAAATCTGAGATAACAGATTATCTTGTTAAAAAAAACACAGTTTTAATTCATCCCTTCCCCCTCTAAAAACCATAATTACTTCCAACAAGTGGTATCAGAGCCTAGGGTTCCTATAAGAATTGTTCTAGAGATTTCTTGGAAGTAAAATGGTACAAGCTAAAGGAGCTTCCCTTAACCAGGCTCCATTATTTGATGGAAATGACTATGTGTTTTGGAAAGTTATGATGGAAGCTTTTTACATTCTTTAGTTGTTAGAATGTGGGATGTTGTCATTACAAATTATATTGTTCCATCAATAGTACCTACTGATCTAAATGATAAACTTACATATGAGTTAGACAAAAAGGCAAGATATGCTCTTTTGTGTGGGTTTACTAAAGATGTGTTTGCAAAAGTTGTCTACTATAAATCTGCAAATGATATTTGAGTCAAATTGGAAACTATCTATCAAGGAGATGAAAAGATTAAAGAGTCAAAATTGTTAACTCTTAAAACGCGATGAAAACATTTTTTTTTTTTTTGAGAATTCATGATATAGAAAATACTAGAAAAGGTTTAGGAGAACAAATTGAAGAACATGATGTAGTTTCAAAAGTCATACAATCAGTTTTACCAAAATTTGAAACTAAGATTTCTACATTGGAAGAAAAGAAAAACTTTTCTAAAATGACTTTACATCAGCTACAAGGAATCTTAACCACTTATGAAATGAGAATTAGTAATCAAACTAGTTCTACATCAAAAGAGATAGCCTTTATGACTGAAAAAGAAGAAGAAAGTGATTCAGATTTAACAGATGCTTTAGAAACATTACTAGTTAGAAGAATGAAAAAGAAATACAAAGGAAAACCAAAATGTTTTAGTTGTGGTCAATTAGGACACATTGTAGCAAAATGTCAAAATATAGGTCAAGAAGATAATGATAAGAAAAATAAAAAGTTTTCAAAAAAGAAGCCTTGGAATCAAAATAAAAGATTCAAGGATTTCAAAAAGAAAATCCTTTTTGTCAAAAGAGGACTCAAATGAAGAGTCAATTGATCATGATGAAGAAGGAGAAAGGTTGTTTATGGCTGAAATAGTTAATGCTCTAAAATCTAAATCTAGTGAATCTAAATCTTCATCTAATTCAGATGAAGAAGTTGATCTTGAAGAAGAACTTCTTAAATCTTAGCAAGAAATAAAGAGGTTAAAGAAATTAATTTTGAATCATGAAAATGTCAAAAAAAGACTTCAAGAAGAATTAGAAGAAGAAAATCATATTATAGAAAATTAGAAACATTTACTTGATGAAAAAGATAAAAATTTGATGTCCTTACAAAATTTATCTAATGAGATTCCAAAACAAAGAACTAAATTTTTCTTTAAGGGTCACTATTTTAATTGTAATGTCTTTGTGCATAAGTCATCTCATTGTGATATAAATAGTACTAGTCATGGTCTAAAGAAATTTATCAAATGTTTCAAATTTTTTCATTATAGTCACTTTGCAAATCAATGCAAATTAAATTTATAGCCTAAACAAGTATGGAAATCAGTTATCAAGACATTTGAAAAGTCTTTATTTATGGAAACAACCCTATTTGCTAAAAAATCTACAACTTGGGTTTTAGATAGTGGCTACTCACATCACATGATTAGATGTAAAAGTAAATTTAAAACCCTAGAAGATTTTGGAAGAGGATTTTTTCACTTTGATCATAATTCAGGAGCTTATGTAATCGGATGAGGCTCAATAATTTTAAATAAAGATACACCTATTCATGATGTATATTTTATAGAAGGTTTGAAACATAATCTTCTAAGTGTTAGTCAAATCTGTGATAGTGGATATTCAATCTCCGTTAATGCTAAATGATGTTCCATCAAAAATGAAAGGAATAAGGCCATTGCTAGTAGCTTGAGGATAGGTTGAAATCTCTATAATCTAATTGATTCTACAATTCAATAATCATCACTAATTAACACTTGTCTTATGAGTCAAGTGGAATAAAATTGGTTGTGGCATAAAAGGTTGGGGCATCTTAGTTTTGATAATCTTACTACGATTAGTAAGAATAAAAAGGTTAGAGTACTACCTCAAATTAGAAAACCAACAAACATATGTGAAGAATGTGTTAAAGGAAAACAAACAAGAGTATTTTTCAAAATGAAAGAATATCTATCTAATAGACCACTTGAACTTGCGCATACTAATTTATGTGGACCTACTAAAACTGCATCATTAAATGGTGAAAAATATTTTATGTTATTTGTTGATGATTATTCAAGAATGGTTTGGGTGACTTTTTTGAAACACAAGTTAGAAGACTTTGAATGCTTCAAAAAAAAATTTTAAATGGTGGAAAGGGAAACTGATCTAAAGTTGAAATGTTTAAGGTCAGATAGAGGTGGAGAATTTACCTCTCAAGAATTTATTGAGTATTGTGAAAAACATGGCATTAAAAGACAATATTCAAATACTTGTACACCACAACAAAATGTTGTCATGGAAAGACAGAACAAAACTATTAACGAGATGGCTAGAACTATGTTGAATGAATCCAAATTACCTAATAAATTTCGGAAAGAAGTTGTTCATATAGCTGTATACATTTTAAACAAAGCTCAAATAAGAGTAAGAACAACTTATACTCCTTATGAATTATGGAATGGTAAGACAACTAATGTAAAGAATTTTAAAATATTTGGATGTAAATGCTTCATTAAAAAGAATGATGATTCTTTAGAGAATTTTAATTCAAGGTCTGATGAAGGAATTTATCTTAGGTATTCTACACACAGTAAAGCTTTCAAGTGCTACAATAAGAGGTTGAGTAAGATAGTAGAAACCATAAATGTTGTGTTTGATGAAAGCTCTTTCTCTCATAACAATAATAAAGAGGATCTTGAAGAAATCTCATTTCAAAAACTAGAAACCTTGCATGATGATGAAAATGTGGATAATGTTGATTCTAAAATTGTTGATGAAACTAAACAAGGAAATTGTTCAAATTTTAAAATAACAAATACTAGTCTAAAATTGACAAAAACTCCATCCAGGATCATTGCTAAAAGAAATCCTGAATCTTAAGTTATTGGAGATGTAGAAAAGAGAATTCTAACCAGAAGAAATGCCAAAATAGATGAACATGCAAACATTGCTAAACTTTTTTTTTTATATCAGATTTTGAACCTAAAATAGTAACTAAAGCTTTATCAGACTCTTATTGGTTGAATGCTATGCAATAAGAAATACATTTGATTGAGAAAAATAAAACTTGGGAACTTGTTCCTAGACCTAATGACAAGAACATTATAGGAGGAAAATGGGTGTTTCGTAATAGATTGAATGAAGACGGTAAAGTAATAGGAAATAAAGCTAGATTTGTATGTAAAAGCTATGCTCAATAGGAAGGAATTGATTTTGGTGAAACTTTTGCACCAGTTGCAAAAATGGAATCTATTAGAACTTTTCTTGCATATACCAGTTATAAAAAGTTCATTGTTTATCAAATGGACATTAAAATAAAATTTTTGAATGGCTATCTTGAAGAGGAAGTTTATATGGAGTAGCTAGAAAGTTTTGAATCTTCTGATAAACTAGATTATATGTTTCAACTACAAAAAGAATTATATGGTCTAAAACAAGATCCTAGAGCTTGGTATTCCAAGTTGGACAGAAAATTGATTGCAAATGAATTCTCTCATAGTAGTTTAGATTGTACTTTATATATTAAAGTCATAAGTGATGATATTTTAGCAATTGAAATTTATGTGGATGACATTATTTTGGCTCCACTAATGATGAATTGGCAAAAAAAATTTCTAACATCATAGAATCTGAATTTGAAATCTCACTTTTGGGTGAACTCATGTTCTTTCTTGGTTTGCAAGTATCACAACTTGAACATGGTCTTTTTCTTTCTTAGAAAAAATATGCTAAAGAAATGTTAATGAAATTTAACATGACTAATTGTAAAACAGTCAGTATTCCTATGGAAACAAGTTGCAAATTACTCAAAGATGGTGATTAACCTTCAATAAATCAAACTTTATATAGGTCCATGATTGGTAGTCTATTATATCTCATAGTATCTAGACTTGATATAATGCAAGTAGTTTGTATGGTTTCTAGATTTCAATCTAATCCAAAATAGTCACATATTAATGCAATAAATTGAATTCTAAAGTACATTCAAGGTACTCTTGATTTTGGTTTGTGGTATCTCACAATGATGATTTTACACTTTTTGGTTATACTGATGCAAATTGGAGTGGCTCTAATGATAAGAAAAGAACTAGTGATGTTGCATTTTTCCTTAGTGATCGTTTGGTTGGTTGGCATAGTAAGAAGCAAGAATGTGTTACCTTATCTACTTATGAATCTGAATATGTTGCATCTACTGCTTGTTACACTCAATTGATTTGGATGAATTATCAGCTATTGGATTTAGGTATTCAAGTTTCAAAGCCTATCCATATCATGTGTGATAATGTGAGTGCTATCAAATTAAGTAAAAATGTAGTAATGCACTCTCATACTAAGTATGTGGCTATCAAGCTACATTTTTTATGTGATAAAGTTCTTAATAATGAATTTAAATTGATTTATTTTCCAACTCAAGGATAGGTAGCAAATATTTTCACTAAAGCTCTACCTAGGGAGTCTTTTGAAAGGTTAAGAAATCGATTGGGAGTTTTCTCTCAATCAATGCTGACATAGACAACTTTTAAATAATATTCTATGTTAGGTTTCTACTCCTATTTATAGAATTTTTTTTTACAGCTAATCAAAAAGTAGAAATGATATTTTCTTTGATGCAAAAATTTTGGGGAAGATTAGTATCTCTCCTAGTTTTTAGATTACATTATATACCACATTAAAAAATCAGAAATATGATATTCAGTTTGCAGTCACCATTTGCAAAGATGAATCAGACATTAGTCAACCTTTAAATCAGATCAAGCATTTTAGTTAGTTAAATAATAGGATCAAAGGAGATAGTTAAATAACATGATCCAAGGTGATTAATTTATTTCCTTATAGAAAATGGGGGAGATTCTTGACTTATGTTTTTTTAGCAAATATTTGAAAGATTATTTTCCAATATACATTTCATAAGAAACATGGCAAAGTGTGGCATTTGTTTTTTGAAAGGTATGACATTTATGATAGTAATAAAAGGAGACTAATAGTTGTTTTGTTGTTGCACGTAGTAACGTGTTTACTTGGTAAATAACTCACCAAGTGTCAAAACTATATGGCAGATTCCAAAGGTTAGGCAATAATGTTTTTGTTCTACATATTTTGACAATCAAAGATCAGTTTCCATTATTTTTCAAAACATTCTTGCATAAGCACTGCTACTGGAAGGAAAGCAAAAAGTTGAGTATGAATGTCATTGTTGTGGGAGGTAGTTGAAGATGATTTCAACATCTTGTTACTTTCACGGCAATAAGTCTTATGGTGATATTTTTGAAAGTTTTTAAATAGCTATTTTTTCTTTGAAGCTATGGTTCTTATGATTGTAATCTTGATAGATAGAAAATGTAAAATGTTTCTTTTCCTAATTTATTTTATACTCATTCAAAGTTCTTTGTTGCAAATTTGCACATGCTATAGAAACTATGAGGAAGTGAAAGGGTTTGCAATTTTTTATCAAATCCTTTATAAAGATAATAGTATTTGCATACAGAGGTATGGATCTTTATCACTTGTATAGGATAGAACTTTGATTTGATCCAAAATAAATCTTAGTTTTAAACTTTCTTGTTCACAAAGGGTTTGATAGATTTTTGTGGAAACTCGTGTTTTGGAGAAGCATGAGGATTTGTTTTTTACAATTTCATGAAAGAACAAGGGTTTGGTCTTGTGGCAGAAGATACTATTTATTGTTTTAAAATCTACATTGAAATGTTTTCTTTTGTGAAAAGAAAGGTCACCAGTTATAATGTTTATTCTTTTGAGATGACAATTATGCATTTAACAGTTTTTGTAACTTTCGGGCAAGAGCATATGTATTGATCTTGAAGGTCTTCATATTATTTTCATACATGTCAATCTTGAAAGTGTATCATATCAATTTTTTGAAGATGAAATTTTTTCATTTGTATAACAAATTTGTGAGACACTTGTTAAAATAACTTAAAATACTCCTTTATTTAAGAGAATGGAGGTGTATGTTTCTGATATGAGAAAAAAAGGTTAAATCGTCAAAAGAGATATAAAATCTTTTAGGTTAAATATTGCAATTTGATTTGAAAGATTCATTGTGAATTTACTTACATGTATATGTGTACAAAAATATAGTTATATATGTATGTGATATTGTAACTCAGATTCAAAAAGAAGAAGAGGGATTGTAGCTCGAAGCAGTTGTAGCTATGGATGTAAAAATCAGTTGAAACTCAATAAAATAGCAGGTTCATGGAGTGGTTTTTCTCCCTATGATGAAACCATAAGTATTTTTGAGGTTTTTCCACTCAGCACAAATTTTGTGTCTATTGTTCTATGAGTTATTATTTTTCTTTATTATCTAGTATATTGATTGTTTAAGCAAATTTTGCGTATCCATTGCTTATGTAATGTTAAATTTGAGATATTACATTATCTTGTTTAAAAAAGCATAGTTTTGATTCAGAACCATTTATAGGACTGCTCTCACATACAACCTAGAATGGTGATTTACTAGTACTCCTATTGAAAAAATTATTATATGCAAATTCTATTTGCGGTAAAATGAGATCCCATCCTTTTGGTTTGTGTCGAAACAAACATCTCAACAAGATTCCAAAATTGTGATTCACGACTTTTATCTCTCCATCAGTCTATGGATGATATGATGAACTAAAATTCAACTGTGTCTTCAATTTCTTCCACAATGTCTTTCAGAAATACCCAATATATTTTGTATCTCAATCTGAAACTATACTCTTTGGCAGACCATGTAGTCTCACGACTTCTCTAAAAAATAACTCTGCCACATGAACAACATCACTAGTCTTCTTGCAAGGAGTAAAATTTGTCATCCTTGAAAACTTGTCAACCACCAAAAAAATAGAATCATGCCCACGTTGTGTCCTTGGTAATCCAAGAACAAAATACATGCTGACATCCTCCCATGGATTCTTCGGTATAGGTAATTGCTGATGAAACCCTTTATTATGTTTCACTCCTTTTGCCATATGGCATACTCTACAACTCTATACAAACTTCTTCACATCTTTCTGCAACTGTGGCCAGTAATAATTCTCACTATCTAAAGCTATGGTTTTATCTCTACCAAAATTTCTAGCCAATCCTCCACTATGCTTCTCCTTGCTGAGGTTCTCTCTCATTGAACTTCTAGGAATGCACAACTGGCTTCCTTTGAACAATATACTATCTTGGATCATGAAATTCAAACACTTTTCCCTGTCAGGTGTAACAGGTTCTATAGAAGTCTTCCATGCTTCACCAAAATCTGGATCATTTGGATACAAAGTACTAAGTTCCTTAAAACCAACCACCTCAATTTGCATTTCTATGAGAAAAATTTGTCTTATGCTATGTGCATCTGCAACCCTGTTAGACTTCCCACTCCTATGTTTCAAAACAAATGTATATCTCTACAAAAAATCAACCCACTTCAGAGGCCTTTTGATTATTTTTTCTTTACTATTAAAATATTGCAAAACTTGATGATCTATATACAAAACAAACTCCTTAAGAAGAAGATAGTGTCATCACTTCTTCAATGCTTGAACTATAGCATAATATTCCTGATCATAAGCAAAATATATTCTATTTTCATTATCCATCTTCTCACTAAAATAAGAAATAGGTCTACCTTCTTGGCTCAAAGCAACTCCTACTAAACATCTTGTTAAAATCTACAAGTGCTAAAATAGGTTTCCCAGTAACCTTCTATTTAAACATATTAAAACTATTATTGGCTCCTATAGTCCACTTAAATTTTCTCCTATTCACTCTCATTATTTCAGTCAAGGGTCCACAAATATTGCTAAAACCTCTTATGAACTTCCTATAAAAACTAGCCAGTCCATGAAAAGATCTTACCTCTATTACATTTTTTGAAGTAGGCCATTCAAGGATAACCTTCACTTTCTCTAGGTCCATTTTTGGACCTTCTACTGAGACAACGAATCCTAGGTACACCAACTCCTTTACAAAATTGCACTTGTTTAGGTTTATCAACAACTTTTCTTCCATCAACTTATCAAAGACCTTGCAAATATGGATCAAATGATCCTCCAATGTCTTACTAAAGATCAAAATATTATCTATGTAAGCAATGACAAATTTACTTAGAAACTCCTTTAGTACCTCATTCATGAGCCTCATGAAAGTGCTCAGTGCATTGGTTATCCCAAAAGGGATGACTAACCACTTGTACAATCCTTCCCTTGTCTTAAAAGTAGTCTTCCATTCATCTCCTTCTCTAATGAAAATCTAATGGTACCCACTCTTCATATCTATCTTTCTGAACTACTCAACACCACTCAAAAAGTACATAATATCATCCATTATTGGCAATATAAATTTGTACTTGATTGTGATCTTGTTGATAGCACAAGAATCTATGCACATCCTCCATTCTTCATTCTTCTTTGGTGATAATATAGCTGGTACAACACATAGTCTTGGACTCTCTTGAATCGACCCCTTTTATAACAACTCATGAACTTGTCTGTTGAATTCTTCACTTTCTACTAGGGTCATTCTGTGCATTGCCTTGTTTAGAAAATTTGCTCCTACAACCAAATCTATCTAGTGATTGATCTTCCTAAATGGGGGCAATCCATCAGGTACATTACTGATACAATATCAGAAAACTCTCCCAACATATATGCAAGTTTTGTAGGTGCCTCTTGTACTTCTTCTTTACTATCCTTTGGAATTATAGAAAAACACATATGCTCACACTTCATACCTTTGAGAAACTCTTTTCCATCAATAAAACATATTTTGGTAACACTACATACCTTTTCTTCTTTCTCCTTCAATGGATTCAACTTATGTTTCACTCCATCCTTGGTCAGAGTGTAGGTATTTTCTCACAAATTGTATATAACATGCCTTTCAAACTAGCATGGGCTATCCAACAACATATGACATATGTCCATAGGTATGATATCAAAAAGTATGTCATCCTACTAGCTTCCAAACTTGAAATTCACTAAGCACTACCCATTGACCATGACCTTATGGTCATCTTGCACCCAGACAATATGGTATGGATGTGGTTGTTTATGTCTCTTCATCTTCAATTTGTGACCATCATTTGTGACACCATATTTTTAGTACTTCTACCACCAATAATCACATCAAAGAACTTACCTTTACATTTGCATCTTGTGCAAAACAAGCATCTTCTTTGATAATGTTCATTCTCACCACTCAATAGGATTCTTCTATTAACTAAGGCTTCTCCTCTTTTAGCATCTTCATAATGTGATGATCTGACATCTTCATCAACATGTGTAACTCTAGCCTAG
Source organism: Cupressus sempervirens (assembly GCA_028749045.1). Taxonomy (NCBI): domain Eukaryota; kingdom Viridiplantae; phylum Streptophyta; class Pinopsida; order Cupressales; family Cupressaceae; genus Cupressus; species Cupressus sempervirens. Next base: position 896,256,498 of record CM053787.1, read on the forward strand.
CCTTTAGTTCTTCAATCTATTCTTCCTTGGCACTGGGAACATTCAAATGCTCTATTCCCTTTTTCTCTATTATAAAAACATTTCCCACAGAAGTGTCCTCCTCTAGATCTTTGTCCTCTACGTCTTCATCTCTAATATCTAATGTTCTAATCATGGAAATGAGTAGAATTTTTCCCCCTTAGTTCTGAGTCATACTTCTAGCCTCATCCTTGTTCTTATGATCATCATTATAGCCACCATAAGATCATCTACTAGATCTTCCATTGTGACCTCTACAACTATTTTTGTTTTCAAACATCTTTCTTAGTTTCTCCTCAACTCTTAAGGAAAAATGAGATGCCTCCTCAATAATGTTCATTCAAATTAGACTCAATTTTTCCTAAATACTTGGCCTTAACCTATTCATATAATAGGTCACTTAATCCTTATCAGCTTCTACCTGGTATGTTCTAATGAGAACTTGGTAGAACTCTTTGGTATACTCTTGAATAGATTTTCCCACGTGCTTTAACCCTTGCATTTTCTTTAATAGATTAAGCTCGTAATCCATAGGAATGAATTTTTTCTTCAGTTTAGCTATCATCTGATCCCCTCTAGTGATTTTTCCCTTTTCCTTTCTATTTTTCTCCAATTGAACATCCTATCATTAGATCTTTGCATATCCCTTCAATTTTTCCTTCGCAAACTTGACCCTATCAAGATCTTCAATATCTTCATACTTAAAGTACTCCTCCAAGTCATTGATCCAATTGATTAGCTCCTCTAGGTTAAGATTTCCCAAATATATGGGAACCTCAAACTTAGGTCTTTTTCTAATCTTGGAGATGACCTTTAAAAGCCTCTCTTCCTCTGGGTCTAGAACTATCTGTGGTTTGGCATTTTTGTATTCTTCGTCCTCATCCTTGCTTTCATCTCTTATGGAAATATTATTCCTCTATTCATTTGTTCTTCCAATGCTTGCATTTGTCTTTTGAGGTCTCTAAAACCCTCAAGTGTAACACGTATAGCTCTTCCATGATGCTCTCTTTGTGGAGGCCTTTTTTTGCACTTTTAGTGAAACCCTAGTGCAAACTACCTCACAATTGGTCATATTTCTACATGCTCAGCCCAAACCATGGTCCTAGTGTGAACTACCTCATAGTTGGTGATCTGTCCACACACTCAAGAACTCTAGCTTTGATACCACTTATTGGAGGGTGCTCCCCTTAATACAATAAACACATAACAGAAACAAAGAAAACACAACAAATGTGAGAACAAAATATGGACTTCTTATTATTTTCACAAACGTGGAATTACATAATTCAAAAGTACAATATGCTAACCCACATGGGAACCTCCATTATAGTACTCTGCAAGACTAAGCTGTAAACTACCACCTAAAGTTGTTTTGGACTATGTTTAGGCCTTTCTTAAAAAGTCCATTTTATGTCACATGGGAAGGTTCTAAACATTGAAACTTAATTCCTAGGGATGACAGACCCTAGCAATAAATATAGAGTTGGCCAAATACATATTTGACAATTATTTTAGAAATTTCAAGTAGCCCAAATTTGGAAGGTCGTAACTCTTAAATTGTTGCTCTAATTGGCTATTATAACCACTTTTTGGAAACACTAGCTCTTGATATATAGGCTCAAATTATGTAAGTGCCCTTTTGTTGAGTTTTTAGACCTCATCTGGGTACTTTAAGGCCTCCAATAGTGAGCCTTAAGATTTTTTCTATAAATGTTTCCATTGAAAATCTTTAATAACTTCTCTGAGACTTAAGCTGGAGTAATAAGATTTTTATGGTAGGCTTATAAATCTAAAATGAATCTTTATGTAGAAATTAGAACATTTCAAGCTTGTATGGAAAACTTACTAAAAATAGCAAGTTACCAGAAATAATAACCACCTTGTCTACTAGTCCTTATTAAAATAGAAAAGACTAAAAAGTAGATATTTTTGGGTGATGCAAGATTGCTCTTACACCTAGGATGCTACTACATCATGATCAAAGGCTTGGAATCTACTAAGGAGAAGGTAACAAAGATTAGCATTTTGTAGAGGCAATTGGAGGAATGTGTTGCAGTAAAGACTTCCTATGAAAAATTGTCTATATTGATTTAAGCACAATCAAAGTGGCATCTTATGAACTATGCACACTAATCGCTATTTTAGATATAATGAAGGAGGACTCAAAGAAGGAAGTGGAAAGACTAAAACTTGTATATGTAGATTTATTTCCTAAATATCAAGTTGATTAGCAGCAAGACACCTAGTTTTTAAGGATACAATATTTGACACCTTTTCCATTAATGTCAAAGGGGGAGTATTATGTAAAGGAAAATTGTATAGTTGTAAGTTTTTTATTTTATATATAAGGGGGAGTACACTTATGTATCAATGTAAAGGAATCATAAGGAATGTAATGATCCATCAAAACATAAATAAAATTATCATTTTTTGAAGGCAATTTTCTATAGTTACTTTAATTTGTTTTTGGTTATGTATGACATCATTTTGGGACTTACCCAATTTTCCCAAATGTTTCCATCAATGAAAAAGGGGGATATTGTTGGAAATATGGTTAGATAGATGTCTTGATGGTTTTCATTTATGGCAACATGCATTCAACATTTCACTTATGCATTTACATTAGAAAATTGTCTAAGTGTTAGAGAATTTGTAGCAATGTAGATACATATATCAGGTTTAGGGACAACGCATTAGAGTTAGATCATGCAAAATTGAGGAAATATCTATGATAGTTTCATGATAATGTATGTCATTGTGCTGGTTTGTACAGACAATATGATGCGAGATATGGTTAAAATACTAGTGCAAGTGTTTTACAATACATAATAGAGCATAGTAGAGAATTGGATGTATGACTTTAGGAATTATTTTGGTTACGAAATAATCACTAAGTCATGATGAGATGGCTATGTTAATATTATTCCATTAGTTATTTCATAGTATGTAAAGTGTGTGACAGCATGAAGGCCGACTAAGTAGTGAATTAGGAATATATAAGGTATAAGTAAAGATCTTATCTTGCAAAGATAAGTGTGTGATGTATGATAAACTATGCAAGATTTGTGATTGAGGATATGAAAAATACATCTAATGATTGATCAGAGCAAGTGCAAAATACATTAGAAAAAAAGTATTATATGTATATATATTCTTGTGAAGAATTGAATTGTATAATTGCGTGTTAGGGTAGTGGGCTCTTCTTGTATACATTGTATTTGTTCTACCAACTCTTAACAAGGTTGAGGCTTCTAAAAAGGCTTATTTCTCTAACAAGGACTCAAGAGGCTCTATGTACTTCATAGACTCTTAACATGGTTAATATCCTTAACAAGATCCTATTGGTTAGTGACTCATCTAGTGGGTATCATCCCCATTGGGGTTTACCCTTGGCCAAGGTTTCCCTAGTTAATAAATAATGGTGTGATGAGTTATTTATGTGCATGGTTATGTTTATTATTCATCAATTTTTTTTACTTTCATATGCAAGTTATAAAGTAATTAACAATATTCAATTGTGGGCAAAACTTTATAAAATATTGATTCACACTCCCCCTAGTATTATCTATTTCTAACAATTCTCTCATAATGCATTTCCTAGTTTACTTTGATATTTAAATTTGTTATAGCTATTCTCATATTCTGATAGTGTCTTTTCTATAGTGGTACCAATAGTGATTGTCTTTATTAGTCCAATGAATAGTCATTAGATATTTGATAGCAATGACAAAACTTCATCATCATACTCATTAGATGCAAATCTCAACAACCATTGATGGGGGAGAAAAGCACTATAATATCCTAGTTCTTCATGCATACTATTCTCCCCCATTCATAATATTTCCCTATTTCTATTTTCAATACCCTAATGTACTCCATATTTTCTTATATCTATTCACTTCTAAACTTCTCTGATCTCTTATCAGACCTAACATAGATCTCCTCCCCCTTTTTTAATAGAAATTAATCCTAATAAAAATGGAAAAATAGAATATGTAGTCAAAACCATAAGCATTTAAAATTTATTCACAATAGTTGTATACCTTGATCCAGTGACCTATCTAAGTGTTTCCCATGTTGTATTCAAATATTGCAAAATAAGTGTGTGTAAATACTTATTTATTATTACACTTTACTTAAGTTTACTTCGATTAATTCATTGTTTTATTATTTATTAGTCAGACACCTACGAGTATCGATACTCATATGAGTTGTCTGTTGACAACACAATAGTAAGCAACTCATTTTAGCACATGGTGTCTAGAACACAAGAGTTTGCATATTTATCTAAGTTGTTATGTAGACAACACAATTGTTCACACTCTAATTAAGCACATGGTGTCTACAACATCTTCTTACATGACACACCTATGTAGGCTTATCCTCTCATCATCGCACTATTTTTTATGCTCAGTGGAGGATATTCCACTTCTGGTGGACATGTGCTTAGTTGTGAATCTTATCATTTTGTTGACTCCTAGTCATTCTAGAGGCCTTTACATATAGGCATGACTAGTGTGTATGTACATAAATTCATTCTCATATTGTTATTCTGATCATACTTTATTGGTTAATATTGTGCAAGTGCTTGAGCTTTTTGATCTTGGGTGATTTTGCCCAAAGGAAAATTCTTACATGGTATCACAGCTGAGGGAGCTTCTTTTCACATAGCCATTGGAGACCATTTTTTTGCTTCACCTCTCAGAGGGCCTCAATTGAGATCTAGAGCATTGCAATCATTGGGAGCATCTAGAGCCAAATTGGACCTCACCATTCTATTTGGAGCATTGATTTGGTGAATTTTGACTATAAATTTGCCTACTCTAGGGCATAGTCAAAATTGAGGCAATTTTTTTTTGCAAACAGGCACTCGAAGGCCTAATTTGCAGAATTTGGTATGATCTATTAGATCTGTATAATTTATCGTTATATATGTAATTTTAATTTTCATCTACAATTTCACTGCATTATTTTTTAGATTATTTTTTTCAAAAAAAATTTTGGCCATCACGCCTATAGAGGAGAATTAATTCATTATCATATTGTTATTCTAATCATACTTTATTGGTCCATATTGTGCTAGTGCTTGTTCTTCTTCATCTTGGGTGATTTTTCCCTAAGGAAATTTTTTTTGCAAGAACCGAGTGATCAAATCCTAGCTCCCGCAGTTGTAGAATATTCCTTCACAATTTTGGTATATTCCATTCATAGTTCAATAGCATATTCCCCATACCAACAACCACCAAACATTCAAGCAGCATCAAATAAAATCAGCATTCAACATGTCTATGGCTTCTAAACCAATTTAAGGAGGGTGACTCTTTTCTTTTAAACAACACTTTGCACTATGGTGGGGTGTATGTGGGATTAAACCCACACCCACCTACCGACTCTTTACCATTGCACTAGTGCTTTATGTCCTTTTCTTCCTACCAGTGATTAGTGTCAGACCTCTGATACTAGCATCTTCAACTATGGCCAACCCATAAATAGCTCTCGCTGATGTCTGATGTATCCTACAAAATCAATGAGCCACATGGACCATAGGCACCAACTCGACCACCTAGTCACTCTAACACCACATGTCAGCCGAATATGTGGCACCACCACATTAAACTTTGTATGCCTAGTTGATGATGATGCCATCATCCACATTAGCATGTCTATAATACTAACATCATTAGTCATACAATACGGCCTACCACGTCATTTAGTGGGTCCATTTTTTGTTGACATCACTTTTTCATAGCATTAAATTTGATGGCCATTTGACCATCATCAACAAGCCAGATTGCACTACTACGATAGTCATTTGGACATCAAATTTAACCCAGTATTTTTTTGATCAAACCCCTCTCCATATGTAGTTTTGATTTGACAATCCGACTTTAGGAGGCCATATCTCAGCCATCTAAACTCCAAATCAGGTCCAATTTTTATTATTTTGGCTAGAATTTCCTAATTTGTTTAGTAGTGCTATCACTTTTTGGTTTTGGTGCACAAATTTATCAAAAAAATTAGTCTTTGGCAACTGTACTTGTCCAATCCTACATTTTGCAACTTCAAATGCTCCATACAAGCTCATCTGGACACATTTTCAGGTTTCATTTTTTTTGAAAGTGAATAATTTTTTGTGTACTTTCTAGATCACATTATAGGCTTATCAGGACAAAAATACCACTTTCATAAACAGGTCCTTTTGTGCATTATATTACTTTGATAAAACTTCAAAATTGTTGAATATCTGAGATACATTGCTAAGTACCAAATTTGAACTCCAAAGGAGGTTGTAAATAGCAAAATCAGAAGCCCACTTTTGTCCATTTTGACAAGTGGTCTATTGTAAATGCACTACATATAAAGTGCCAAAAGCATCATTTTTGGGGGTTCTTTGATTCACTGAATGGGAAGTGTGGTGTCTTGTGTTCTTGTGTCTCTCTTTCCCTCTTGTGCTCTTTTTCATTTTTTGCATCATGGGTTCACCTAGAGCTCCACTTTTAGCTTCACACAATTATGCTATATGGAAAGATATTGTATGGAGTAGACTAATGGAAAAAAAGTTTAAATTTATATGTTTATGGTACAATTGTAAAACCCACTAACGTTATTGCACATGTTCATTGGTAAGTTAAAGACAACTAGGTTTTAGGAGTTATTAGGAGTTGTGTTCATAGAGATCTCTTCTTCCACATTTCTAGCTTTAAGGATGCCAAGGGTGCTTGGGAGAAACTTGAATGGTTATATGGTAACATGGATAAGGAAAAGGGATTCCAATTTGAGGATGATCTACTTTTACTGGATCCTTAGAATTTTGACACAGTTCAAGAGTATGTCAACAAAGCCAATGAATTGAGAGTGCTACTTAAGGATTGTGGTAATCCCATGAAGGATGATAAATTGATTCATCACATCTTGAAGATGCTACCTTCAGACTATGCATCTTATGTTTTGAGATAAAACACTCATAGGTTGACCATGGGAAGTTCCTTCACTAAACCTTCATTTGATGCATTTGCAAAAATGTTAATGTTGGAACAATCCAAGTTGATAGATATGGGAATTGTTAAGTCATCCAAGTCTATGGCATTGGTGGCTAGTAATGAGAACCAAACAAATCAAGGTGAAAAAAGTTTTACCAACAGCAAGAAAAAGTAGTGGAAGCCAAAATCACCCATCAGAGACACAACAATATTCCTCCTCACAACAAGGCAATTCTTCTTCCAACAAGAAGGGAAACAACAACAAGAAGGATAAAGTATTTTGTACATATTGCAAGAAACCAAATCATGATGAGCATCATTGCAAGACTAAGAGACTAGATGAGTTGGAAAACTTACTTAGGAAGAACAAAATCAATGTGCCAAATGCTTCCAAGGATTAAAATCCATCCACATCATAGCGAAAAGGGAAAGCATTTATGGCCAATTGAAGTTCTCCAAGGGAATGGATTCTTGAATTGGGTGCCTCACATCATATGGGTTCTTCAAAAGGACACTTTTCTTAATTGAAGCAATCCAAGGTACCTCACATCTTTATAGGCAATGATACACAAGTGGATGTTGAAGGGAAAGGAAAAGTTGAGATAAAAAATGAAGAGTTCAAAGATGTTCTCTATGATCCTAACCTTAGCACTAATCTCCTTTCAATATACCAAATCACTCACTATGGAGGTGGCAACAAAGTTGAGTTCCTTCCTGATTCAGTAATGGTGTGAAATCTTAAAGATGATTCATTGGTTGTAATGGGTAAATTTAATCATGACACAAGGCTTTATTCTTTCTCCCACTTTGTGCCTAGGTCTCCTTAACATGCATTTTTGATTCATTCACAATCACAAAATAAATTATGGCATGAGTGGTATGGACATCTTGCCTTCTATTATCTTCAGCAATTTAGCTCAAAAAATATGGTCAAAGGTCTATCTTCAATCGACTTTTCTACAAGTGAATGTTCAACTTTTTCAATAGATATGCATCTAGAAGAGAAGATTGACAAATGGAAGTCTTGGAGAGCATCAGTTGTTCTTGATTTGGTTCACATGGTTCTAGCAAGCCCTTTTTCAATGACATCATTTAGCAAGGGTTGCTATGTCGTCACTTTCATTGATGATTTTTCACACTACACACGGGTCTACTTTCTTAGTCACAAGAATGAAGTGTTTGATAAGCTTCTAGCCTTCAAGAGTCATGGTGAGAAGAAATCAAGTAAATCCATCAAGGTTCTTCATATGGACAATGAAAGTAGATATGTGAACTCAAGACTTAGAGACTTTTGTGAACTTGAGGGTATTGATCTTTAGAATCCTATAGCATTTAGTGCATAAAAGACAAGTGTTGCAGCAATGATGATTAAAACTCTTAACTCAATGTCAAGTTGCATGATTCAAGCTAAGTATCTTGATCCATCACTTCAATTTGAAGCTATAAGTAGTGCCAATCACATCCTTAATAGGTCTCCTCATAATGTCTTATATGGAATGACTCCTTTTGAGGTATGGTGCAGAAAAAAACCAATTGTGAAACACTTCAAAGTTTTTGGTTGTCCAGTATGGGCACACATATCTACAAGGAAATGTAAGGCACCACCACCAAGGCCTTGAACTTCCATTGGATATGATGAAAGTGTTAAGGAATATAGACTTATGAATCTTGGGACTCATGAGATATTCATCGAGAGGAATGTTCACTTTGAGGAAAGTTCACCTAGCTTATCCTCTAATCCTCTCCATACTTCATACATTATGGAAACTAATAGTGACAATGGTGATAGTGATTCAATAGGTTCACTTGTGGGACATCCTATTAACAAACAAAGAACAAGGTCACAACATCAAAAAATTCCACATGCATATATTGTTACAGTGATAGGTCCATGCAATTTAGTATAGTTGGGTAGACCTTGTCTTTTAGTTCTTGAATTAGGGGATAACTACATGATATATATTTTAGGTTTGTTTGTAGAGTCCAACATAGCATAATTGGGAGACATCATTGATGACGTACATCTTCTCTATGATGAAGAAGATCCTTCTTCAGTTGTTGCAAGGGAACACTCTGACTCTCTTGTCCATTCTCTACATGATCAATCTTTACAAGTTGATAAGATTGTGGATCCTTATGTATAGCAGTTGTAGGAGGCCTCTTTATCATTTGAGTAGATAGTTGGTTCTTTGGAATATGTTCTACATTCATCCTTGCTAGATCTGAACTTGTTCTTTTTAACAATGTTGGAAGGGGCAACCATTAGTATCGACACAAGGATGGTTGAGAAATTTTCATAGACACTATTCATCCTCAAAATTCTTTCAACACATTGGGGAAGAATCTCATATGTACCTATGACATTGTTTCCTCCTAAAGGGAGGAAACATTATTTAGCAGTCATGGATCAGTTTCTCCATTCATCTTGGACCAGCTATCACTAATCAACATTCTACATTTGGGGGGGCGGGGGGACCTTTTCCTCTTATGGGATTGTGTTCTTGTCATATTTCTCTATTATATATACATGATGTATGTTGTAATGGGGGGGTCTTTATTACTCCATCCATCCATGCATCTTGTTTTTTGATCTATTTTTTTGGGGGAGGGTTTTTCCCATGAGGTTTTCCCTCTTTCTCCATTTTTAGAGAGATCACATTACATTTGTACATGGGTACCTAATATGGCCTAGTATTCGAAACCCATCATGCATTTTCATTATAGCTTTCATAAGCTTAAGTGCATTCCCCTAAGTTGCACTTAAGGGGGGGTGTTAGTGTAAATAATTATTTATTATTACACTTTACTTTAATTTACTTAGGTTAATGAATTATTTTATTATTTATTAGTTAGAAACTAGGAGTATGTGTACTCATATGAGTTGGATTGTTGAAAACATAGGAGTTAGCAACTCATTTTAGCACATGGTATCTACAACATAGGGGTTTACATATTTTTTTAAGTTGTCATGTAGACAACATAGTTGTTCACACTCTAATTAAACACATGGTTTCTACAACATCTTTTTACATGACACACCTATGTAGGCTTATCCTCTCATCATCACACTAATTTATGTGCTCAATGGAGGATGATCCACTCTTGGTGGACATGTGCTTAGTTGTGAGTCTTATCATTTTTTTGACTCCTAGTCATTCTAAAGGCCTTTATATACAGGCACTCCTAGTCTATATGTACATCAATTCTTTCTCATATTGTTATTCTAATTATACTTTATTGGTCTATATTGTGCTAGTGCTTGAGCTTCTTGATCTTGGGTGATTTTGCCCTAAGGAAAATTCTTACAATAAGAATATGCTTATCTAATGTAATATTCTTGATTCAAACTATTGTGCAATTTTTTGGTTTTTGATCAAGACCTCATGCTTCCATCAAACTCTTCTTCATAATATTTATATGTAACCTTAACATTCCTTGTAACTCATAAACTTTAGCTATCATTTTCTCCTTCTCAATTGTAAGTTCTCATTCCTCTGTAATGAACTCCCTTAATCTTAATGAATATTGAAAAATATTTACTAGTGAGTCCAAACCTTCTATATGACTTGATCTCTCAGCTATAAACCAATAACACATGTATTTATCTCTATATTAAATGTACCAAAAATGGATAAACTAGTATACATTATAGTAGCTTTATTCAATAGCTCATGCAATTCAACAATATCACTTTGTAGTTTCCCTTTCAAATTTATAATCTTATTAGATAAATTTTTCTTTGTCCACTCTTCAACTTTACACCATCCTCCTTAGTCAACTAATCTCTAGGTTTTTTTCTATTGCTACCGTAATCTCCAAATATGCTTTCAATTTCCTTGGTACTAGTTTTTCAATATCTACAATAATATCTGGAATAAGATGTTGAACCATATACAGTTTCTTATTCAATACCTACTTCTTAATTATTTTTAACCTTCTATGATCAATCTCTGTCTTGATTACCAAAACTTTTTGAAACTCTTCTTAGTTTTTCTTCTTCAATCTTGAATTTTTTCCTTTAATATGTCCAATTAAGGTTCATCATTTGGTAGATCCTCCTCCTCCTCCTCTTCTTCTTTAAAACCACTCTTTTTCTTTTACCTTTGAAATTATTTTTCTATTACCCTTCACCATATCATCTTTCTTTCCATTCTTGTCCTTGTCTTTTTAATTGTCATCCTTTTCCTCTATTTTCTTTCTTCTATGTGTCAGTTGTGACCACACTAGACATACTTTGAATTTGAGTTTGAGTGTTGCCACTTTTCTCTCTCTTTTGTTGTGCTCTAGAATCCTTACAATAACTACCTTTATCTCTTGTATGCTTTTGGTGCTCCTCATTTTCTTCAATCATATTTCCCATACCTATTGTCAGTGATATGTGTTGTGGTTTAGCAAATACAAGATTCTACTCATCTTTTTTTCTCGTAGAATTTAATATTTCTTTATTTGATACGAAATTTTGACTTTTTATTTCAAGTAATGTAAAAATAGTAGTTCTTACCAGTATAAGTGCATTTTGGCTTTCTATATCTCTATCAATTGTCTATGCTCTACTTTTATCAATACTGGCCATTGTTCCCTTTCCTATTTTGTGTACACTCTTCTATACAAGTTGTAAATTAACTATAACATTATCTTTAGTATCAAATCAACCTTATTTTTTAATGATTTCCTCAATAGTGATTTATCCCTCTTCAGACTTCTCAAGTTAAAGATGGGTAGAGCGAATTAATTCACTAATAGTGAACATATTATTAGTGCATGAGGGTCCTACCTCTTTATAGGCTTGATTATGATCTCTTTGCAGATCTTAGAAACATACCTCTCTAATAGTTTGAATCAAAATGAGTCCTTCATTAACTAACACCATAGTGGCTTATTACTTTAGTTCTCAATGCTTTTTTGTATTTGTCCATCTACAAATTATTATCATTTATAGATAAGTCAAGATGTAAATCTTTTAATAGTTATTTCCTCAACTCCTATATTCCTTGGTGTGTTGAGTGTCATCTCACTAATAATGTAGTATATAGCTCCTTGGTAACTTTATCCTTTATATCTCCAAGATACCTTCTAAATTCTCTAAAATGTTTGATCAATGAATCCTCAACCATTTTCTTGTTAGTTTCTATCAAATTTGCAAGTACATATGGATCCATCTTCCCAACTAAATCTATATAAATGGCATATTAAGCTAGTTCTGTAGGGTCAAATGGAATCTTGCACATCCTCCTTCTAAACATTCTTCCCCATGAACTCACTTATTTATCAAACTCAACTTTTGACCTCTTTGATGCTAGTGGAGTCTTGACCTAACTCTAAGTGACCCTTCTTTCTGCAACAAAAAGTTGTGCTTTTCTCCTTTTGAACACTTTTCCCTTATCATTCTTTATAATTTTTTCTTTAGCTACCTCTCATAGTGTTCTCAATTCTATTTCATCAACACTATCTTGTTCCATTTCTTTCTCATGTTCTAAACTAGTAATGATAGTCTCTTCAGTAGGCTTAGTATCTTTATCTTTTGTCCTCTTTACTAGAGTGGACAAATGGAGTGATGATGTTTCTTGTGTAACCTCCTATACTGATAGCCTAATGGATCCCTCATGTGGTGCTCCTAAGGTCTTCTTTTCCCTCTTTTCTTTCTTGGGAACCAAGTATTTTGAAGCTTTACTCTTGAAAACATCTTCATAAGTCCTAAAGTGTGTGGTAGAGGCATCCTTTAGAAGAATCCATATGTAGTCAACACAATTGACCAACTCATCTTCTGTAACTTCATAGTCTAGGCATATAACACATGATATCATAGGTTTGATTAGATGTGTCTTAGAATTATCGGTATCAACATTTAAACATAAATTGTCTTTATACCTTTCTACTACATATGCCAAAATTTGATAGCACTTTTCCATTCTATGTTGAAGTTCCTTTAAACTTAGATCCACATAATACTCCAAAATTCTCCTCCTAATTTCTCAACATACTCATTAATTTGATAAATAATTGGTCTATTTTATTTCATACTACTTCTATGCCAAGGAAAATTTTCTTAATGTATAAATAAATAAATACAGGTAAATAGTCATACTTAATATCTTTTTTTGGTCCTTCTTCAAATGATATAGATTTACACTTAATTGATTAACTATATCTAATAAGTCATTATTTTACCCTGAGTATCAATCTCATGCATTGTCCAAATAGTTATTCCAAGAAAATTGTTAGGATGACTAGACTAATATATCTTGTACCCAATAATCATTAACGCAAACATTGTGTCTTTACATTTAGCCTTTTCCACCAATATTAAGCCTCTTTTCTAATGTGATTTAAATTTTTTATCTCAACCTATTCATGTTACTAGCTCATAGTGAGAATTATTTACTTTGTGTTGATAGTCCTATGACTTTGTTAGTGATCGCCTTTAAAATATTTATTGGTTTCTCTTCATAAATCCAGAGTGAACCATCATGTACTTGACTCCATACATATCTAATTCATTTGTCAAAAAAGAATTTAGGCATATTCACCATATGTGTGAGACCTTGAGCTTTGAGGTTCATGTAACTATCCTTAACTACTCTATCTACACACAATTCTTTGTTGTGCATTTCCTCAATTCCTACATTACCCAACACTATAATTTAGTTTTGAATAAAGTTGACAATATCTTAGTCAATATCACTCTCATCAATAGTGACAATAGAGCTCTAACATCATCTCATATGCTTGAATCAATAGGATAGACATTGCATCTTGGTTCTTGAGCCTTGTTGATGCTCACAAAAAAGTGTGTCTTCAAAAAAACTATCATTTTCACATATATTTTCTTCTCACTTAATGTATGCACTAAATAGAATTGATTTCAACAAGTATAGATTAGGTCACAAATCACTTTTTGAATGTTCTTTTTTTCAAAGGCTAACAGTAAATTGGTTCAAAATATTTTTACATTGGGTAACTTCAAAGAGTAACTTCATGGAGTAACTTCAAAATATTTTTACATTGGGTAACTTCAGAGAGTAACTTCAAAGAGTAACTTCAAAATATTTTTACATTGGGTAACTTTAGAGAGTAGATTCAAAATATATGTTGTTTAGATTACTAGCTCATAGTGAGAATTATTTACTTTGTGTTGATAGTCCTATTACTTTGTTAGTGATTTCCTTTAAAATCTTTATTAAATCTAGAGTGAACCATCATGTACTTGAATCCATACATATCTAATTCATTTGTCAAAAAAGACCTTAGGCATACTCACCATATGCATGAGACCTCAAGCTTTGAGGTTCCTAAAACAATCTTTAACTACTATATCTACATAAATTTCTTTGTTGTTCATTTCCTCAATTCATGCATTACCCAACACTATAATTTTTTTTTTAATGAGGGTGACAATATCCTCAATCAATATTACTCTCATTGATAGTGAAAATAGAGCTTTGACATCATCTTATATGCTTGAAACCATAGAATATACATTGCATCTTGGTTCTTGAGCCTTTTTGATGCTCACAACAAAATGTGTCTTCAAAAAAAACTATCATTTTCTCATATGTTTTCTACTCGCTTAATGTATGAACCAAATAATAATGATTTGAACTAGTGTAGATTAGGTCACCAGATCACTCTTTGAATGTTCCTTTTTTTTTAAAGGCTAATAATAAATTGCTTCAAAATATTTTTATGTTGGGTAACTGTAGACAGTAAGGTGTTGGATGGATTATTTTTTCATGTACTTATTGTTAGAATGATTAGAATAACTAAGTGGATTTGAATTTTTTATCCTCAAGTCTAGCTAATGCCAATCAAACTTTTAACAACTTCAAACAACCTATTCAAACACATCAAACAACTTGGTCAATATAGAAACTCATCAGTAACTAAACTTTTTCATCTTATCACTACCTCTCCTTTTAGTATATGCCAATTAATAGAAATAAATAATAGTAAATAACATGCATCATAAAAATAATATTCACACATATATGACACTGGGATTTAATATGGAAACCTAATTTGGGAGAAACCACCAATTAACATGCTACCACTTTTCACTCTTGTGAAGTGAGCTCAGTTAAGAACCAACCCTATTAAAGGTTATTAAACACACTATTAGGTGTGATCCTATTAAGGGATTTAATCACCTTGTTAGGAGTGGCCTATTTAGATGTATTTAGATCATTCTATTAAAATATCACCTTGATTAAAGGATTTACAATATGACTCTTAGTTCAACCTTGATTAATGTATTTTACTTTCACAGTTATTAGAAACTAATAGCTAGGTTTGATCAGTTAAAATACAACTCACTTGGTAAATTCAAATCTCCATTTGGCTCATTTCTATTTCATTGATTTCACTTCATCATATATTCCATCACCAATCTCCTTGGAAACCCTTCAAGCAATCACACTTCACCATCTTCTCACTTTTCCTCTGCTACTATGTTCTTCATAAGTTCTTCAACAATTTCCCAATAAACAACCATAAAACATCTCTTTTGTCTCCATAAATAGATATCTTTGATATTTTTCCTCTTAAACATCACCAAATATCTTATGGCTTGATTAGATTAATCTATTCTATGCATCATTTTTTTTCTCCTTAAATCCTTACCTTAGGTCACTTTAAAAACTCAAATTATGCATTAAAGATGCCATCTCATCAATTCCTATCATTTATAGATTTTGACCAATCCATAAAATCAACTATGTTGGCCTAAAAACTCAATTCTTTCACAAACTGTTAAAATATTGACACTCGGTCATCACTATGCTCTTCAACTTAGTCATCACTATGTAGCCTTGTCTATTGTATTTCTATCTCACTTAACTTACACTGGCTTAACCTTCACTGTGTTGAGTCACTTCTTCAATTTTATTCCTCATCATGCTCAACCATAACTATCACTTGGCTAATACTTTTTGATGAGCTATCTCTTACATTACTTAATAATCTACTTCAACTTCTTCAATGACCATAGGTTACTAGGTCAAAAAATTTCACCCTAAAGGTTATCTTAAGTATTTTCTATTAGTGCAAAATACTTATTCATTTACTAGGTAGAATTGGTTGGTCAACACTATAATCAAGCCACAATGGAGGCTAAACCATACAATGAAAAAGTTTGTTAGTCTAGTGTGTACCAAAGTAGACATAGTTGTCAAACACATTAGTGGTTGTAAAGAATTTAGTTGTTGCCAAGAATCTTGAGGGAAACACATCATATCACCTGAATGATTTAGAATTTGAGCAATTCAAAGAATAAAATAGTTCAAGGTGACTAGTTTAAGCTAATTGATAGCATGAGGAAAAAAATCATAGTCGAGCATCAAGAAGGTATTTGTGTCAAGTGATATATTTTTTGTATATGAGTTTGAAATGGAACAAATGTTTATGTAAACTATTTTCTCAGAGATAGAAATGTGTTTCTATGTTCGAGAATAGAATCATGAAGGTAATTACATTTGTGGTTATGCATCATTAATCCTTATGTGCTATGATCAACCAATTAGAAAATAGGAAAGAATGAACAGACAATAGGATGAATCATAATGATTAATCAAGATCTAGAAGATTCATAATATGGTTTAAAAAGAAGGGTTTCAATCCCAAACAAACTTGTATGAGTTAGACAAATTCATGCATGCGAAGCTAAAAGAGAATTGGTGGATTTGAGTAGTTTGAAGGAGTAAGGTGACTGTGTAGTGTAGTGAAGAATTTTTTAATATCAATCATAGAGAGGTAATTATAAATTAGATAGAGAATATTTGTTATCATCATTTTAGTGCTAACTAAAGTATCAAGGTATTGTTACATTCTAATAAGTGTATAAAGTTAATCTCTTAGTAGAGTTGTCCTAAAGAGCCTATTGCAAATCTCTTAATAGAATGCTCACTTCAATGTGATGCATAAACCCTTTAATCAAGGTAGACTTTAAATCGTTGTAATATTTTAATAGAGAATACCCTTCACAATGAAGATCATCAAAGGTGCTCAAAATTGTAGCCCTAAAAGGCACACTTTATTGGTTCAGTAGAGAAGATTTTAATGATGTCATCACTATCACAATTTTTCCTTCACCTTAGAGGGTTTTTGTGTTACCAAATATTGTGTCATGTGTTGATTTTTTTTTATGTGTTTCATTCATGCAAGTAGTTGTTAGCTCTAATTTTATATGTTATTACATGATGATGCATGGTTAAAATATTAATAAGGTGTGTGTGGTGAAATAAGTTTTATATAGAACATATTTGAATTCATAAAAGATTTCAAGATCCTATTTCACCCTCCTCCCCCCCCCCCCCCCCCCCCCCCCCGGCCACATTTGACTTCCCCATTAGATTTTCAACAATTGGTATTAGGGAATAATTCTCTAAATGAGAAGTATAACCACTTGAGAGTGAAAGATCATAGAGATGGAAGTCTACAAGCTGGGAAAGGTGATTGAGAATCATAAGCTTGACTCAAAAATTGTATTAGTCAACAAGAAAGTGTTAATTATAAGTTGGAAAGGTTAACTAAAAAGACTAGTGGTGGGGATGGGGGGTGTAATGAATCAATACTTATTAAACTTCAACCATTAAGTTATTTTCTCTACTTTTAACTGATAGTATATAATATTTATAAATTGATAAACCTTCTTAGTAACCAATGGAATGACTTATAACTTAACATGAAAGTAAATAACTCTAACACATAAGAGATTCACACATCTATAATACACGTATATTGATATTTTACAAAAAACCTTTCTTAGAGGCCAAATGTATGGTATGGATGATACCCACAACTTTTTCACTATAGTAAAAAAGGTTGACTCTTAGGCATTCAACATTGTTTTCTTCTGAGAAAATCACTTAGTGAAAAGTGATTTCTATAGTTGTTAGAGATATTATGTTTTCATTGATGTTAAATCTACTGATGAGACAAATTTCTATCTGATCTAAATGTCATATCTATTTGATTGATGAAATGGATTAAAAAATTTCTCATAACAACAACACCTAGAGGAAAGGTTGAGTTATGAAAAGGAAGCCACAATGGATGTTTGATTAGTTAGACTTTGACAAGATAGTTTGATTTTTTACATTATGAAGACATGAGAAGAGACTGATAGATTACATAATCTTGACTACAACAAAAGATTAAGGAACTTGAAATTCATGTTGAGGGATGCTAGTGTCGATTGAGTGCCTAAATAGAGAAAGCTAGGTGGTAGTACAAGATAAGTCAAACTTGGTATTGATCGAACATTAGTTTTGATTGAGTAAATAGTGTACGTGTTGAGCAAGTGATCAAGTGATGATCAAGTGTCAGAACCTAGTGATGACCAAGTGATAGTATTTTGAATGCATATGAGAAGTTGTGATTTCCAATTGACTTAGTTGATTACCTATGATATGAAAAGGGTGTTAAAGATAAGGATTGATGCATTAGGTCATTTAATTCAAGTAGAGGATTAGGTAAAGATACCTAATGACAAAATTCCATGAGATGTTTCTAGAAAAGAGGGACATGAAAAAATACAATGATTTTGTTGGATTAGATTGCAAACCCTAAGATCTATGGTGATTGTGAAAAATGGAAAATAACTAGAATTATCAATTTAAGAAGGCATAGAGGCAAATTTTAATATATGTGAATAAGAGAAGATAGTAGAGAAGTTGTGCATGTTTGAAATATTTCCAATAAGATGGAACAAAGCTATTGAGGTTGATAAGCTAATCTAAGAAGAAGGCTTAAGTTTTTGTGAAGAGAAGGGTGATTTCATGAAGAGTTCCAAAGAAAATCAAGGACAAAGATGACAAGGAAGGATTATCAAGAAATCATCATGCGTGAGCTAAATAGAGACCTAAAACTACAAAGTTAGTTGTAGTCTTATAGATCAAACCCTATTTTTTCCTTCTAATCATTGTAAACAATTTGTATTAAAATCCTTTTAATCAAAGGTTGACCTAGCAATCATTAAGGACTTAATAGTCTATGTAAAGCCTTTAACTAGGTGACATTCTAAAGGAATTCTCTAAAGAAATTTGACAAGGCCACTCTTAAAAGTGTGATTAAATCCTTTAACCATGTCACATTTAACAATGTGTATTGTAACCTTTAACAAGGTTGGCTACTAATAGGGCTCACTTCAGAAGAGTGAAAAAATGGTGACATGTTGCTAGTGGTTTTTCTCAAATTGGGTTTCCACATTAAATCCAATTATCAAACTTGTGTTGAATGGTATTATGGTGTTTTCCATTTTTATGTTTACATTCTACAAGTCTATTATTTTATAATAGTGAGCTACTAGTTAATATTTTTATTGAGATTATAGTAGAGAGCAAGTAGTAGGATAAAAAGGATAGAAAAGTGTTTAATTCTTTGATTGTTCAATTGGTACAAATGGACCTTGAGTAACTGATTTACGATCTCCGCCCCTCTCACTTATTCTAAACATTCTAACAATTGGTATTAGAGCATCTAGTGCTTATAGAGAATTTTGAAGGTACTCAAAGAAAAATATCGTGACTCACAAAAGATAGGTACCAACACTAAACAAGGTGGACTTCCATACATGGAAAGTGTTGATGCGGCCACATAAATCTAGTATTGGTGATGCTGCAATAAAAATTTTGGACAATGAATATGTGAAGATAACAATTGTTTCTGAAACTACTCAAAAACTAAAAGAAAATAAAGAACATAATTAGACAATGTTGGAGATTGCTTTAGCCTTGAGCTATGTTGAGTTCAATGACATAAAAGATTGTGATAGTTAAAAATAGATGTGGGACAAACTAAAGACCATATATGCAGAAAATGACAACATTCTGAGAGCCAAATCAGAGAGCGTAAGGGGGAAATTAGATGAAATGAGAGTGATAGAAGGAAACAACATAGTGTATTATTGCACAAGAATCAATGAAGTTGTCAATTTTATTTAAGGTGAAAATAGAGTAGTTGAAGATGAAGCAGTGATAAGAAAGGTATTGAGAACTCTACTTCCTATATATGCCATTAGGGTTTTCGCAATACAAGAGTTGAGATGCATTCTAGGTAAAAAATTAACTTTGGAAGGTGTAATTGGTAGACTTATTACTTTTGAAATGTCTAATTTTGATAACTACACACCTGCTACCATTGAATTTTATTTTAAGTCACAATTGGCTTTTAGAAGAAAAAAAAGGCAAATATGTAAAGAGTGGCAGTGACACTTCTAGTGATGAAATTGATTAACTTGAAGCACTTATTGAAAAAAAATATTTGGAATAGGTAGAGGTAAATACAAAGGTAAATTACCTATAACTTGTTTTTCATGCAACAAGGTTGGCCATATTATTGCAAGATGTCTTGATAGAGAAGAGAGGGGTGAGAGAAAGGAAAGAAAGTACAAAGGAAGAGAGATGACTAAGACTAAAATAAGAATAAGAATTGAGAAGGTAAGAAATCTCGTTACATTGTTGAAGAAGAAATTGATATTGAATTTAAAAGTAATGATGATTAAGTTGTCTATGTTTCTATGAAAGAAGATTATGATAAAGATGAGAAAACTACTTTAATTTCATATGTGAACAAAAGTGATAGATGGATAATTGATATTGATATCTCTAATCATATGACTAGTGATAGAAATAAATTTGAGGATATTGGACCATACAAGGGTGGTTGTGCTAAATTTGGTAATGATATTCCATGTATTGTGAAAGGTAAAGGAACCATTCAATTGAATAACAAAATCAAGTGTGACAATTTTTACTAGGTGGAAGGACTTAAATATAATCTATTGAGTGTTTCATAGTTAAAGAAATTAGGGTACAGATTTGAATTCCATCATAGAAAACCCAAGATAAGTGATGTTGATGGCAAGTTAATTGGAAGTGGTGATCAAATGAGGGGTAACTTTTTCTATCTAGATTTATCTAATGAGACATGATTGTTTGCACAACAAGAAGATGTTTGGTTATGGCACAAAAGGTAATTTCATGTAAACTTTGATAACTTGGTGAACATTAGTAAAATGAAGAAAGTAAGAGGATTTCAAAAACTAAAGAAGTCTGACAATGCTATGTGTAAACAATGTCAATTTGGAAAAATTATGAAATCTAGTTTCAAGAGAAAAACATACACATTAAGTGATATTTTAGCATTGGATCATACTAACCTATGTGTAGCAATTGATGTTCAAAGCTATTGAGGAGATAAAAATTTCTTTTTTATGATTACTCTAGGATATTGACTATGATATTTCTATAAGATAAATATAATGCTTTTCATTGATTTAAGTAGTATTTGGCCATAGTTGAAAAAGAACTAGGAAAGAGTCTAAAGTGTTTGACATTTGATAGAGGTGGTGACTTCATTTCCAATGAGTTCAAAATATTCTACATCGATAGAGGAATTAAAAGACACATGGCAGTACCAAAAATGCCTCCTTAGAATGGAATAGCTAAAAGAAGAAATAGATCAATAATTGATTGTGCTACAACATTGATGATGGAGAAGAATATATCAAAGAAATGTTAGAGATAAGCTATCAGTATTGTTGTTTATACCTTGAACAGAGTGCAAGTCAAGAAAGGTAAAAATGCTATAACTTTTGAACTATGGTATGGATATGCTCTAAATGTGAAATATTTCAAAATATTTGGAAGAAAATGCTACATATTTAAAGATAATAGGAATGAAAACCTTGATGCTAATAATTATGAAGGTATATTCCTAGGATATTCTACAAAGAGTCAAGCTTACAAGTGTTTAAACTCTAACACTAATAAAGTTATGGAAAGTGAAAATGTGAAAGTACATGAATTTGAAGAAAGAAAGAACCTAAAGATTATACTACATTCATTTATGTAGATGATGGTACTCCAAGGACTCCTACAAAACAAGAAAACAAACATGTAGTTTCCCAGAAGACAGGGAATGTCAAGGTGTAAAGACCAATTGTTGAGCAACAAATAGCGGATGTCGAGCAACAAGTTGAAGATGTTAAGTCACAAAAAAACAATTTCAACCATTAAGTAGACAATGTTGAGCATGCAAAAAAAAAAACTTGAACTTGAACAAGAGAGATAATGAGCGCAAGATTATTTTTCAAGATAAACCTGTTGAAGAATAGAGAAGGAGACCACTTATGATATTAATCTCAGATTGTTTATAACATATGAGTTTCTATACACTTGAGTCATTTAGAAGTTAGAACTTAGTTCATACCAAACAAGTATTGCATGCCAAGTGAGATACTTAGTATGTGTCGAGTAAATAGTTAGCACCGAGTAACTCAAGTGCCGAGTAGATAAATGATGTCAAGTGATTCATGTGTCGAGTAACCAATGGATATTGAGTCATTTAGATGTCAAGTTACAACATTGAAGTTGCAGTTGATGGTAAGCATTAGTGACCTCAAGTGTCTGTTGGCATTAAGTTATTATTTCCATTAGTAAAAACACTTATCTATATTAGTATAGCTACCAAGCTCAGCACTCAATTTCCTACACTCACCGAGCATTCTAGTGTTAACCAAGCTTAGAAGTGTTCAATAGTTTACACCAAGCTTCATAGTACCTATCGAGCATCTCAGTTTCTACTGAGTAGTTAGACTGTGTCATGGGAATTCAGTGTAAACCGAGCATTGGAAGTTCTAATGTTTACCGAGTAAAGCAAGATAAACTCAACATGCAATATCTACTGAGTAACACTACATCTATCGAGTCACTAGTGGTCATTGAGGTCAGAACTATGCCAAGTGATTAGTATGGACCGAGCCTTCACTTCTACTGAGTGCATGATGATATCGAGTAATGCAGCGGATGTCGAGTATCAGAAGGTCATCGAGTTAGTTCAGTGAACCTAAGCTATTTACTATTGGGCCAACTTAGTAATTTTTTGCTCACTTATGTTTTAGCTGACCTTGAAATTATAATTATTAGAATGATATATATGTAATGTATTATATCATTTACAATGTATGGATGAGAGTATCAAGGAATAGACATGTAATGTTTTGAGAAGAGTGAATGCGAATCACGAGCAGAGAAAAACACTCAGCAAGGTCAACAAGTAATAGTAAAGATTCATCAATCACAAGAGGTCATATGTACTTCAAGGATCTAATCAACAATCAAGTTGTAAGTCAAATCCATTGTTTTATCCTAACAGGTGAATTAGTCTCTAAATCCTTTAAAAAGGTAGACTTAACAATCTTTTGTAAATCTCTTAACTGAGTGCATAGTTCATTGTATGTTTGTGAATCCTCTAACAAGGTGGACCTAGCAGTCCTTTGTGCTCCTAATAGGGAAGATCACTAGAAGTGGTCAATGTAAGCCTTAACATGCCAACTTTATACTACAGTATTGAAGTTTTGTGGGTATCATCCCCACCCCAGTTTTACTTTCTATTTGGAAGGTTTCTAGTTCACCAAATTATTGTGTTCACTTGTGTAATGATTGTTTTTTAGAACTAATGCATGTAGTAGCATAGATAGATGTGTGGTAAATTAGTAAAAAGATTTAAGGTTATTGATTCACCTGTCCCCTCTTAGTAACCTATCATATCTTGAATATTTCCAACAACTAGTATTAGAGCATTTATAGTTCTCAGGATAAAGTTTAACATCTTGAGAAAAGATCTAAAGGACAAATGGAGATATTCAGACTTGACAAGGCAATTGAAAATGAAAAACTAGATTTGAAAATGGCCATGGATCAACTCAATGAAGCAAAAGAGCATCTTTCCCAATCCCTGAAAAGAAGGAAGGAACTTGCAAGATAAATGAATGACCATCAGTATGTTGAAGAAAATATTAAAGAACTTTAACCATAAAGAAGTTTAGATGAAGCTAATGAGGCAATCAAGGAACTCCTAGCAAAGAATGGCTCTCTATAGGAAGAATTAAGAAAACTTAAAAGAGAACAAGAAATCCTATCATTCAGTCTATGTGAATTTTTGGAATAGAGAAACAAGGCAAATGAAGACCTGGAAGCAAGAAGTAATCAATCCAATCAGCATGAAGACCTCATGGATCAAATCTCTGGAGCAAATGAAGAAATTAGGATTCTCAAAGCATAGAATGAAAGAATAAGAAGTGATCTAAATATTGAAAGGGAAATTAATGAAAGAATACTGAGAGAAGTAAGATGTGAAAAGAAAATTGTTGAAAAATTAAAAGGTGACCTAAATACTAAAAAGTAAATCAATGAAAGAATGATGAAGTCACAAGAAGACATGAATCAACTAATTCACCAAAATGACTAGAATTTTCATAAGCAAAAAGATAAAGCAGGACTTGGATACAATGAAGAACAAGGTGAATCTTCCAAGCAAGGTGCAAAAAGGAATTCAAAACCCTTATGCAATCATTGTGGAAAAATTGGTCATACATCAAACAAATGTTGGAGCAATGGAAAAGGTAAATTCAATGTTAAATGCTACAATTGTAGTCAGCATGGTCATAAAGCTAATGAATGCAAGGAGAAACCAAAATTTGAAGGAAAATGTCACAAATGCAAGAAGCATGGTCACAAGGCATTCCAATGCAGATCCAAATAATTCAATCTAGCTGAACAACTTATTAAGGAAATATTTGGATGGAATTACAACACATGGTGCAGATGCCATTATTGTGGAGAATATGGACACATTGGCAAAGATTACTTAAGGCATCATTTGAGAAAAAGAGAGACAATAGTAAGATGTCATACATGTACTGAACTTGGTCATATAGCCAAGAATTGCATAAATATAGGAAGATTTGAAGATGAAAAGAAAGCTAAAGCTGATAACATTCGGAAGCAGATGAGACAACAATGGATTCCTAAATCTACCGAGAAAAATAGTTCAAATGATGGCAATGTCACTCAAGAAGAGGGTGACTCCACCATTTATAGTTAGATTCATAAACAAGGATATGGAACTACATCTTCAAGTGATATCTCAAGTAGTTCCAAATGAAAGAAAGAAAAATGATCAAATCAATATTCTAGATACATAATGATCAACCAAATTGTATCTTTCGTCGAGTTGCATCTACTGAGGAAAGTCAGTTGAAGACCTTGCCAAGATAGGTCAGGAGTAACAAAATTTTTGTTCAATCATCGAGTTGCAAGCTTCTACTAAGTAAGTGAATGAATGATAGCCTATCAAGCACTATGTCATCTCAGCTACTTTTGTACCGAGCATTAATGGAAAAAAAATTGTCAAAAGGGCAGAATTTGATTTCATTCTTCACCGCAATTTCAGAGCTAAGAGATTTCTAGGTGCACTCAAGCAATTCTAAGTGATTTCAAGAGATTTTCTAGCGAAGAATTTGTTCAAAAAAAAAATTACACCTACTGAGTAGTGATGGCATCTGGGAGTAGCAATAGCAGCAAGGCAAAGAAGGGTTTGGAGATACTAGTAAAGGGTGTAGAATGGAAAGTGCCTAAATTCAAAATTGTTTTGGCCATTGTAGAGTCACTTGACCCTAATGGAGCTCAATCCCAAATTCCACCAAAGGTACTCCTCATAAATGACATCCATACTCATTTCAAATGCACTATTCAAGAAATAGGAAAACTAGAAATGGAGAATGCCATGGGAGAACTATGTGCTGATGGAAACCCTAAAACCCAAGCAAAAGAACTTAGAAGAGAAAGGCTTGACCCATATCCTGCATCTGCCAAGAAACTTCCAAATTAAGTGGATTAGGTATATTTTGAGCCCTGTGCACAATGGTTAGTTATGGTTAGAGCAGCCTGTCATGATAACAAAGAAGATGATTTAGAAAATCATGAGTCTCCCTATGCTCAAAAAAGTTAAGGTTACCAAAACCCTAGGTCGAGATGAGTTATAGAAGAAAAAACTAGCTGAGTGGGATGAAAGAGGACTGAATATTAACAGTGTATCTAACATAGAACTTAGGTTTGGTATTCATATCATTGCACATAAGATATATAGCTCCAACAGACTGAATAGTGTGTCATGTGAGGCTGTGGACTTAGCATACAAGATAGTTAAGAAGAACCTGGAGTATGATTTGGCAAATTTATTGTTGAAACAATTGAACAAGAAAATGGACAGCATAAATCCCTCTAATTTTGGCTCCCTATTAACTTGTTTATTTTTTTATGTTCAAAAATTCTTTCCATCAAAGGGCTCAGTTGTATGGAGAAAAGACACCCCAATTTTATATCAAATTAATGAGTTTATTGCTGAGATGGTTGAAAACTTCGAGAAGCTTATGGATAATTATTTTAAAGATTTCAAGGAAAGAATGAATAATAGGTTTTGAATTCCACCAAAATTGGTTGAAGACTACAAAGATGATGTATGCTTCATGGTTGACTATGATAGAGTATACATTTAGGTAGTCAGACCCCAAGTTGCATGGGTGAAACCTCTTCCTTATGAGGTCAATATTGATGAAACCAAGGATATTATTGAAGCACTAGTGAATGAGCCTGTAGATCCTAAGCTTCCTGCCTTTGGCACTTATGATGAAGCAAAGGCTAGAATTGTGCTTGAAATCAAGCTACCCCAGGCTATAAGAAAAGGCAAGAGGAAGATAGCAAAATTGAAAATTGCAACTAGCCCTCTAATGTTTACTGAAGGTAAAGGAGAGGATGAAGAAGAAGAAGAAGAAGAAGAAGAAGAAGGCAAAGAAAAAGAAGAACATGAATATGAAAAAGAAGAGGAACCACCAAAGAAAAAAGGAAATGTGTTTATCACCAAACCTTAGAAGTAGCCAACTGCAATAATCAAAAAGAGAACCAAGAAAGGCAATAAGGAGAGTGTACTTGTCAAGCCTCCACTCACATTTAAGGAAAGGCTAAAACAATTAAGGATTGGAGCAGGCATCAACAATTTTAAAGCTATCAAATATAAAACTCAGACTCCTACAAAGCAAAAGGAGATTGAAGACTTGGTAATGGAAAAGTTAGGAACTTGGAAATTCTCTCTTGATCAATTTGCATATCAAATTCCAGCAATACTTCTTGACAAAATAAAAGTCAAATGGGAGAACATAGTATAAACTGTCAAAGATATATTTGAGCAAAAATTGAAGGAATTAGTACCCAGTCTAATACATATAGTAGTCATAAAGGAATTGAAGGGTCATAAAGGAAGAATGAATATGAGATTCAATACTTGCCTTATATTATTAAAAGACATTGAATCAGTTGTCAAAAATGCTACAGATGTTTGGAATGATGCATATCATCTTAGCAAGCCATCAGATGATCCTGTTGAAATTAAGGATTATGATAGCAGTGACAATGATGATTTTGATAACACTCCATCTATCATAGTTACACCAGGTGAGCTACATGTACTATTGAAAGAAAAAGAGGAAGAAGACAAGGAGGAAGAAGCATTTGAGGAAGAAAAAGATGAAGATGACTTGGAAAGAATTGCAGCAACAGTTATTGCATCCCTTCCTCACTCTCCACCAAAGATTGTTAAATCTACTATGGAGACAACTTCTGCAAGTGAAATTGTGAGTACAACAACCACATCAATTGCTCAATCTTCACCAGCCACCTCCTAGCTCCAGGTTTCTGAAATAGAAGTGCCAAGCACTTTATCTACCAAGATTCCTGTCACTTCTTCAGCCATCAAGTTAGCTTCCTTAGCTCCTTCACCATCAGTTAGTGTAATAGTAAGTTCTACAATTTTTTCTTCATCAATTCTAGTAAGTTCTACAGTTTTGTTTTTATCAGCATTATCTATATCCACTTCAACTCTAATCAATTCAGATATTGCTATGGGTACTCTACTAAGTGTGACACCATTTTTGGGAAGTATTTCTATCTTTGATCTGGTTAGTACTTCTATTGGCATTCAATCCTTGAGTCCTATCCCAATTTTCAATGCTAGCCCTTCTATCTCCACTATTATGTCTATTCCAAAGGTCAAACCAGTAATCAAAGAAGTCAAACAAGAGCATCCATTAAAACTTCTGATCACTAGAAAGGAAATTAAAGAAGACATTGACTTAGACACAAAGATAGTAATACCAAATATTGACTATGACATTGCTACCATTGAAGAGATGTGGTTAGCTAGTCAACTCATAGAGAAGAAAGCTAGGCAGAAATAGTTAAGGTCTGAAAGGGATAAGGAGTACAGAATAATTGAGAATGCCAAGGATATAATTATAGAAGCTATAGGTGTTGAAGTAGATTCCACTCAACACATTTTGATTTAGTTAGAAGAGGCATTATAGAAATTTAATGAAGATCCTTCCAGACAAGAGAAACTAATTGAAAAGGCTGAAAGGAAAGTTGATGACAAGGTGCTATAGCATATTTCTCAGTAGATAGAAATCAAGCAAGTTGAATTGTCCACACTTTTGGGTAATGTTGAAAATTCTTTTAATAATGCAACATCACTTTTTGCCAAACTTTGTGATGTTTCTAGTTTTAGTAAAGAAATAAAGGAGAAGCTAAATAAGATTGACATTGATATGCAATCAAGTGCATCCAAGCTAAAGCTGGACTCCTCCTCCACAATCTCCCATCACACAAAAATCAGATATCTAGCAGATGTGCAAGTTGAACTATTGAGAGAGGAAGCAAGGATCCAGTCTACACTAATAGACATCATGATCCTTCCTATCATGGACACAATGCAAAAACATATTGCACATTGCAAAATAGTGGTCCAAGATTAGAAATTCTTAGTGGTTGATCACATGATCCAATTATCAGTAGAAGTTCAAATTTCTCTCTCCACCTGTCAAATTTTGCAGCAGACTTGGGATAATACTTTTTCCATCATCCTTAAGGTGAATCAAGATTTTCTATCTCACTTTGTTGTAACCATATAAACTATATATATAGTCCTTTGGCATTATTGTCAAAAAGGGGGAGAGATTCAACATAATAATTGGGGAGAGTTATCAGTATAAGTGAAAGGGCGAGTTAGCACTCAATAGAGTTAGCATGTGTACATAAGTATCTTTTTATATACATTATAATTCATCAAGAAGATATATGTAGAAATCTATATGCAGCAGTTCTACAAAGATCAGATTTGAAAAACCAAAATTCAATGAGTCAGGTTATGTACATATGTTTTGGTTTATAAGTGTTTTGTCACTAATGCCAAAGGGGGATATTGTTGGAATTAATTTATTATTTCCATTAGTGACAACACTTATCTATATTAGTATAGCTACCGAGCTCAACACTCAATTTCCTACACTTGTCAAGAATTCTAGTGTTAACCGAGCTTAGAAGTGTTCAACAATTTACACCGAGCTTCACAATACCTACTAAGCATCTCAATGTCTACTGAGCAGTTAGACTGTGTCATGGGAATTCACTGTAAATCTAGCATTGGAAGTTATAATGTTTACCAAGTAAATCAAGGTAAACTTAGCATCCAGTATCTACTAAGTAACACTACATCTACCAAGTCACCAGTGGCCATCGAGTTAATAACTACGTCAAGTGATTAGTATGGATCGAACCTTCACTTCTACTAAGTGCATGATGATGTTGAGTAATGCAATGGACATCAAGTATCAGAAGGTCACCAAGTTAGTTCAGTGAACCCAAGTTATTTACTATTAGGCCGACTCAGTAATGTTTTGTTCACTTATGTTTTAGCCAACCTTGCAATTATAATTATTGGAATGATATATATGTAATGTATTACATCATTTAAAATGTATGGATGAGAGTATCAAGGAATAAACATGTAATTTTTTGAGAAGAGTGAATGTGAATCAGCAGTAGAGCAAAACACTCAGTAAGGTCAATAAGGAATGGTAAAGATTCATCAATCACAAGAGGTGATCTATACTTCAAGGATCTAATAAGAAATTAATTTGTAAGTCAAATCTACTATTTCATCCTAACAAGTGAACCAGTCTCTAAATTATTTAACAAGGTAGACTTAATAGTCTTTTGTAAATCTCTTAACCGAGTGCATAGTTCATTGTATGTTTGTGAATCCTCTAACAAGGTGGACCTAGCAGTTCTTTGTGCTCCTAATAGGGTAGATCACCAGAAGTGGTCAATGTAAGCCTTAACATGCCAACATTATAATATAGTATTGAACTTTTGTGGGTATCATCCCCACCCCAATTTTACTTTCTATTTGGAAGGTTTCTGGGTCACCAAATTATTGTGTTCACTTGTGTAATGATTGTTTTTCAGAATTAATGCATGTAGTAGCATAGATAGATGTGTGGTAAATTAGTAAAAAGATTTAAGGTTACTGATTCAACCCTCCCCTCTTAGTATCCTATCATATCTTGAATATTTCCAATAGTGTAGAGTAATGCAATTTTGACATAGTTATTTATAATGGCACAAACTACTATGTAAACCATTTTTTAGCCAACTTGGGGATTTTTTTATGATCCTAGATGATATGAAAATTTTTTAATTAAGAATCCCTATGCAATACGTGCAGCCAATCATTTAAAGGGATGAATTGAGTGGCTAGATGGATGAATTACAATCATTGATTCATACCTAACCCTAAGTCACCTATGTCTTCTTAAGGAGGAAAAACCCTAAAAATTTTATGAATGTGGAAGGAGTGAAGAGAGAAGCTTGCATGCACAAATAGAGAATTCATGGTGGCTAAGGTATTGTGAATTGAGATACATTGCAAAATCAGTTAGAGGAGAATAGAGAAAAGAAGTTAGAGGATAGGTATATCTTATCAAAGGAGGATCAAGAATACATGCAAAGAGGTGATCTATTGTCTAGCAACAAAGTGCTAACTATAGGATCATTGCTGAGACATTCTAACAAGAAAAAATCTCTTAACAGAGTAGTCTTAACAAGCTATTGCAAATCCTTTAATAGGGTGCTTACTTTATTGTAAGTTGAAACCCTTTTATGAGGCACACTTCTAATAAGGTGTTGAAATCCTTTAATATGGTAAGAACTAACAATCTTGTAAGCCTTTAATAGGGTAGACCTTTCACAAGGTAGATCATGTCTTACGATCAAATACTATAACCTTCATTGGATACACTTTACAATTATAGTAGTGAGGATTTGTGGGTGTCATCCCCAACCCAATTTTACCTTCTCATTGGACAATTTTTAGGTAATCATATGTTGTGTCATATGTGTTGAATGTTTATTTTCTTTCATGCTATGAGTGTATATGCTTAATTTGGTATTTCAATTTACATGCAAATTATGATATGAATGTGTCATGAATGATTTTATGGTTGATTTTTTGAAGTACTAGTTCACCACCCCCCCACCTTCAATGTTTACTTTTCCTATTTTATTTACAAAAATTGGTATTAGAGCCTTGGTTCACTAGAAAGGAAATCTTTGTAGGTTTGAGGAAAGATCTTCAAGATGGAAGTCTACAAGCTAGGAAAGACTATTGAGAACTAGAAGATTGAAATCTAGCTTGCCATATATCAATTCAATGAAGCAAGAGATGAGCTGAAACAATCATTGAAGAAAATGAAAGAGATAGCTATTGAATAGAATGACACACAATACCAAGAGATTGACACTACTGAATTTTCTGTAGATGGAAACATAAGTGAATTTGATGTAGCAGTTGCAAATCTAATGGAAAAGAATGGAACCCTAACTAAAGAGGTCAAAAATCTAAAGATAGAACAAGAATTCCAATTAGTATTAGTATGTGAGGTGACTAAGAAGAAAAAGTCATGATTGAAAATGACAAAAGGATACTATCCAACAGACTAGAAGAGAAGACACCGGAGGTAAATAGGATTATTCTTATGCAACTGGAAACATTGACTCAAATGATGATTGTCGATTATGAATTGAATGGAAAAGATATTGAAATCAAAACAATAAAGTTGTAGAATGAACAACTAATAAATGATCTAAAAAGAGAAAACTAATTTTTTAAAAGTTTCAACAAACCTAGTGAAGCCATCAAGTACTTTTAGCAATTGATGAGATCTCCTAGATCCAATAATGATACTACTAGATTGGGTTACACCAATACCGAAGAAGGAGAATCATTCAAAAGTGGTGAAAAAAGGAGCAAAGAAGGTAAGAACTCCAAACCTACTTGTCATAATTATGGAAAATTAGGACATACTACTAATGTTTATAGGAGCAAGACTACTTATCAAAATCCTAAGCTGAAGATCATGGGTCATTGACCTAAGTGAAAAAAGAAAGGACATCAGGCACATGAATGTATAACCAAGACCATGAACATACAAAGATTTGAATGATAATACTATAATTTTTAGAAGAATTGACATAAAGCATATGAGAGTAGATCCAACCCCAAGTGGTCATCAAACAAGTAGACAAAGGTAAAGCACATTGAAAACTCTTATAATTGGGATTATAATACTAGGTATAGTTGTCACTACTATCAAGAGTATGGGAATGTCCCTAATAATTACATAAGAACACATTTCATAAGTGATTACAGTAGTTGGTTAAGTCAGACTACATGTTTTAGTTTCTCAAAGATTGGTCACATAAGAAGACATTATCCAAAAAAGTCAAAGGCACCAAGTAGTGAGTCTAACAACAGCAAAGGAAAGGTGGATATTGAGGAAGTCAAAGTGCAAATGAACAAAACATTGAAGAAGATGGAAGATCACAGTACACCAATTTTAGATAGGATCACTTCACCCAATGGGTCAATTGATCACACCATCCCCAGTTAAGAAATCAAGAGATATGTGTGGGAATGATATTTAAATGATATACCATACATTAGTTCCAAGGAATTAGTTCTAAAAAGATTATATATGCATGAAAAAAATGCAAAGTGTTTATTAGAACCTGGAAGAAATCTTTAAGTTCCATCAGTTTTCATGTTCTTGTCGAGCATGAAAAGTTACACTTAAGTTGCCAAGTGAAATCTAGTTGATGTCAAGCTATCATAGGTGATAGTGTTGGCCAAGGTCATAGTGGTTCTCAAGCATGAATAAAATTACATGGAAGTTTAGTGAGTCTAAATTGCTATTATAGTTGAGATTACAACTATGTAAGCACTAAGCACTAATTGCGAAGTTTTAAGACCTATATGGTCAGATTTTTATTCATTTCACATCATTTGAATTTGGAGAGAGGATAAAGAGCTTAAGGTGAATTTGAGAGATTGTTCCAAGCATTTGTAGACTAAATTCAACCACTATTTGATACCATTTGTCATATTAGTGAAGGCATTTATCGTATGTTGAGCTATGTTGTTTGAATTTGTGAAAATCCTAGGTAATCAATATAGCATCTAGTTCTTCTACTGCTAATGTTAAAGAGGTAAAGGAAGTTTTAAATGTTCAATTAATCAATAATAAAATCAAACAACCAAAGTTTAGATAAATTCTTGACATTGCATACAAGCAAGACCGCTCTAGTGTGTTATCAATGATATCACAACAAGTTTTAATGATTCAAAATGTAAGATGTTGTTACACATCTAAGGTGGGTAGCATAGATGACATGAAAATAAAAGACCTATATTGAAAATTATATGAAAATGGAATATTAAAGGAGGAATATAAGATTATAGAAAGAAAAGAGTTAACTTGTGCCCTAGATTTCCCTAATGTTTTCAAGACATAGTGGATCAAGAATTTTTTGAGCAGGATTCGTGAAAATTTTGTGTGGTTAGAAGATGGACCTATCAAGATTACCAAGAGGATTGTGCAAAGGATAATAGGGTATCCAACCCTAGACAGACTTGAGACCATGAGAAGTGATGCAATAGAGATTATTGAGAATAATACATTAGCAATGTGGAATAAGAGAGGATTGATAATTGACACCATCATAGATCCCCTAATTTCTTTTGTAGTAAGGATAATTGCACATAAATTCTTTAAATCTAGCAGACTGGATAGTGTACCTTGTATTGTTGTTGATGTAGGCTACAAGATAGTAAAGAAGGATCATTCTTATGACTTTGTCAAGTTGTAGTTGCAACAGTTATCAAAAAAATTGGGAGCCAAAAGGAAAACCAAGACTGCATAATGCAAGTTTGGTTTTATAATTTTATGTATATTTTTCTATGTGCAAAACACATTTCCTTCTTTTGGTAAAGTTGCATGGAAGAAAAATAAATCTGGTGCAATATAGATAGGAGAATACATTGAGCAACTTGGAGAAAATTTTGAGTCTATAATGACTAGCTACTTTGAAGACCCTAAGAAATCAATGAAACAAAGAATGTGGATTCTAGTGTCACTAGTTGAGAAGAATTTCAATTATGTTTTCTTTCTAGTTTATACTAACTTCACATATGTATAGGCTATAATTCCAAGGGTGAGATAATTAAAGCCTCTAGGTTTGATGCATTGCAAGGTAGGAGAATCCCCAAAGGAGATGTCATAGCCCCAAAAAAACTACCACATAGTGAAAACAATAAAAAAAAGAAAAAAAAAAGACAAGATTTGATACCAAATCACAACTCTTTATTCATAAATAACAGATTACATATAATATACCTAGGTTTAATGCCTTCTAAGTTAGGACCAAATACAAACAACAATTACAATAGTAGTGCTACAAGATCCCACAAGATCCACTTACCACATGCCAATTCTAGCTAGTCTAGATCCACAACTGGATAAGAACACCAAGAAGAATTTCACACTTGTACCCTTAGGTCCACCAAGAAATCCTTTGGTTCCTAAGCCACAACCCTAGCTCTTCAAAATTTGCATATACACCTTATCCCTTTCTCCAAATTGGAATAAATCATCATAATAATGCCTAAAGACTCTACAAGACCCCTTACTTATACCCAGCTAAGCCACAAGTCAACCCAACTCATTACAAACTAAATTAAATCCCTTACATTATATATAGGTCAAGCCACAAGTTGGCTACAACACTAAATTAAATACCCATACAATTATTAAATGTAAAAAGTCAGCTCACAGTCAACTTGACACCATCAAAAGCTAAGACCAAGCCAAGTGGTAGCAAAACCAAGTTGAACACATGTAAATTCCTAAGCATTGTTGAGCTCCTAGACAATGTCAAGTTCTTGAGAGCATGTCAAGTTCTAGAGATCATGTTGAGTTCCAGAGACCATGATGAGTTCTAGAGACCATGCTGAGTACCAGTATCTACCAAAATCCAAAACATTAAACCAAAATCCCTCCAAATATGTAGGATTATAGGCAAGCCTAGCATGCTCCTGCATCAGACACCCTAGGTTCAAAAATATTTTCTAGTATCTATAAGAACATCTTATGGGATTCAACACATAAATTGCAAATGGGTTCTTCACATACATATCCTTCAAGTCTTCAACTTGTATGCTCTTTCCCTTGTTCTTATTCTTCTTCTTCATATCCATCCTTGGTGTGCTATAGATCTTCTTTCCATATTGATCTCTGACCTTTTCAAAATCTGCCAACTCAACTTGGTTGCCAATACTTAAGTTCCTCCTACCGAGCTCTTCATTCTGCAAAGGAATCAGGGAGAACTTCATGCCACACTTCTCAATGGTAAAAAAATTCTTGACATAAGCATGCACAACCCTAAAATCATACTACCAAGGTCTACCACACAACACATGACAACTGCTCATGTCCATAATATCACACAACACTTGATCCTTATATTGTCCAATCTAGAAATCAACAACGAACTGCTCCCTCACTTCCAAAGCATGTTCACCTTGCAACTATCCAATCCTATAAGGATAAGGGTGTCTCACTTTCTTCAAACTAAGTTTCTAAACCATCTCCTTACCAAAAAGGTTGTGATTACTACCACCATCCACAATCACTTTGTGGCTTTACCACTAGACTTACAACAAGTCCTAGACAAATTGGTCCTCTGATAAGAATCCAATGTCCTCTAACCAACTAGTACTCATCGAGCCAACTCTCTCTTTGCTCAAGCTAACTATCCTAGATTGCAACCTCATTCACGATAGCAATTATCCTACCAATAGGATTTTCAAAAGATCTATGCCCTTTTTTACCACATTTGAAACAACTACCTCTAAACCCACCTCTACATGTCCTCCTTTTTTGATCAACAATTTTAGGTTCACCTTCTACATTTAGTTTAGCTTGTGCTGAGCTATCCTACCTCTCCTTTCCTCTAGTATTACCCTAAATTTTCCTTTTCAACTTAACTTCTACCTTCATAGCATACTGATAAGCATCGTCAACAAAATAAATATTTACCATACCAACCTCATCCAAAATATTGAATCTCAAACCATTAATGTACCAAACTACCTTTTCCTTTGACAATTCTCTATGACCAGACTAAATAATCAACTTGTAGAACTCCTCGGTGTAATATTTCATAGTCATATCTTTCTATTTTAGATTCTACAATCTTTTAAACAAGTCAAGTTCATAATCAATAGGAATGAACTTAGCTTTCAACTTAGTCACCATCAACCTCCATCTAGAGATCTTCATCTCACCTTATTCCTCTCTATCTCTTTGCAATTCTTTCCACCAAAGAGCATCATGTCTTTTCAAATTTTTTTGTTCCAACCTCACTCTAAGTGTATCCTCAATATCCCCAAGCTCAAACTACCTGAGAAATTAGAAACCTTCATCTTGAATTGAGATCTGGATCTAGAAAACTGACTAGCCCTAGTTCCAATAGGTCTCTCCACACAATTAGCTTTGTCCTCACCACTAAATCTAGCAACTTCAAATTCTTTAGAAACTTCCTCATAATTACCTTCAATACCTACATGCCTAGGTACACCATTGAAAGCACTCACAATTTCAGCAATCATATCACTTTTCATTGATGCAATCTCATATATGAATTCTGCCCTAATATTTTTTAAGATCCTTTCCTCCATAGCATCACTAAGATCATCAATTTCCCTAGGATCCAAGCTTATTCGAGGCATCTTCCAAAATTTTAGCAAACCCTAAGCAACAAATCCACCAATCCAAAAGATCAATCAAGTCCACTTGATCAACCTTCTTTGCAAGTCCTAGTACAAACTGCCTCAACTTCGGTAATCTATCCACACATAGAGGGAAAATTGGCTTTGATACCACCTGATGTAGCGCAAAGTAGGAGAATCTCCGAAGAAAATTCCCTAGTCCACAACAAACTACCACATAGTGGAAACAATACAACAAAGAAACAACAAGACAAGATCTTATACCAAATCACAACTCTTTATTCATAAATAATGATTACATGCAATATGCCTACTATAAGTTCTTTTAGGTTAGGGCCAAATACAAAATAAAATTACAATACTAATTTTTCAAGATCCCACAAGATCCAATTACTACATGCCAATTCCAGCTAGTGCAAATCCACAATTAGATAAGAACACTAAGAAGAATTTCACACTTGTACCCTTAGGTCTACGAAGCAATCCTCTGGTTCCTAAGTTGGGAACCTGGATCTTCAAAATTTGCATCTATACTTTATCCCATTCTCCAATTTGAAATGAATGATCATAATAATGCCTAAAGACTCTACAAGACTTCTTACTTATACCCAGTGAAGCCACAAGTTAGCCCAACTAATTACAAACTAAATTAAATCCCTTACACTAAATATAGGTCAAGCCACAAGTTGGCTATAACACTAAATTAAATACCCATACATAAATTAAATGCCAAAATTTTGCTAATAGACAACTTGGCACCAACAAAAACAAAGACCAAGCCAAGTGTTATCAAAACCAAGTCAAACACCAATACATTCCCAAGCATTGTCGAGCTCCCAGACTATGCCAAGTTCTAGAGACCATGTCGAGTCCCAAAGTCCATGTCAAGTTCTAGAGACCATGCCAAGCTCTAGAAACCATGTTGAGTTCCAAAGACCATGTTGAGTTCCAAAATCTACTAAACAACACAACTTTAAGCCAAAATCCCTCCAAACATGCAGCATTGCAAGCAAGCCCGAGATGCTCCTACATCAAGGTTATCAGATAAATGTGGATGAGGCATCTACAATAATTACTACTTTGATAGCAAAAGTAGATAAGAAGACTATAGCCTTTGGTAATTGTGATGTAGCCAAGTTAAAGATAACTATGCACTTGAAGACAACCTCTATAATAAGGAAGAAAAACAAAATTGTTAGGAAGCTCAACGAAAAATTTGGTGAAGGGGCAAAAGAAGATGAAGAAGAAGACAATGATGATGATGATCATGAAGGTGAAGATACACCTACCCAAGCACCACTAGCCATAACTCAAGGTCAAGGAGAAGAGTAAGGTGAAGAGGAAGTCAAGCTTGATGAAGGTGTCAAGGGAGAAGAAGCTAGTGAAGCACCTATAGCCAAAGGGAAGAAGAAAAGAAAAGCTAAAGCTCTAGCAATTAGCAATTAGCAAACCACAAAATATTGTAAAAGCTACACAACCTAAGCATCTAGTTCCTACTACTAGGGCCAACACAAGGGCTACTTCTAAGAAGTTTCAAGAAGTAGAAAATCCAAAAAGAAAGAGAACTAGGATAGCAACACAAGAAGATGAGTTTGAGAAGAGACAAAGGAGAGAGTACATTGCCCCAACTGAATCAGGTGAAGAGCAGATATAATTTGATGAAAACTGCCAATTTAAAGTGGTAAGTCATAGTCCTTCTTCTAATTTGGACAACTTGTGTGAGAATATAAAGAATAATTTTGACCTATCTGGATTCACGCATGTTGAGTTTGAAAAACTTGGAAAGATTGAGATGAACCAAGTGGAAGAATCTATTTATGCCATGATCGCAACATTCAAGAAGACTCTAGTTGAGCTTGCCAACTGTATACCTAAAATTCTATATGAAAGAGTTGAGAAAAATGGCAATATAGTCTCACTATAGAAAAGAAAATCAAAGAGTCTACACTTGCTCAAGTGATGTTAGAATTAGATAAGGCCACAATGTCAAAGGCCATTAACAAATACAAAGGGAGACTTGCTCCTAAATATAGAGCATTTAGTATTTTGTAGAGGTACATTGAGGGTGTTGTTCAAAAGTTCACTCAAATATGGAAGTCAATATATGGACTAACAACACCTAATGAAATTGGGAAGACACCTATTGAGGTAGGTGAAGAAAAAGGTGAACAAGAAGTAACTGAGGTTACTCAAGATGAAACTGAGAAAGATGCACATGTGGAAGGAACTAAGATAAATGCAGATACATGGGCAATAGCTGAAGATGAGCAGAAAAAAAAATGAAGTATACCAAATATACAAATGCTAAGTGCTAGTGCACAACATCTAGTAGATGTCAACACAGATATAGTAAAGATCAAGCATGCTTCAAATACTATAGCTCATAACATCAATCCCCTAATAGAGGAGGACATGAAGAAGATATTGATAGACACCACTACTAAAGCATAATTATGAAGTCATCCTATATTAGTGAGTATAGATGAACTTGAGAAGGAAGAAAAGACATCTATAGAAGAAAGAAAAAAAGACAACTCAAACTCCTCAATTTACTATGATACAACCTACAATGCCCATTGTAGTGTACCAAACAAAATAGATAACAATCAAAAATATCAGTACAATGGTACAAAATGTGTTAGTTTAAGAAGTTGCTACAGAAGCATAGGAAGGGACACAAGCTCAAATAGGTCAGGAAGATATATTTCTACATACATCACAAACTCAAGGTGCAACTAAGATTAAAAAGGAAGAAAAAGATAGGACTGAAGAGTTAGTATTGACTACCAAGCCTAAGGAGCAATTAGCAATACAAGAACTAGTTAATTTACCAAAAACTGCTACTCCTCCAAGTCAAGCTCTTCATAGGCCAAGTGTAGAAGCTACATAATTGAACTCATCAAGGCCTATTCCTAGCACATCAAAGGTAGATGAATTTACATCATTTGGTGATGTCAACTTGGATGAGGTGATTATGTTGCCAATGTTTGATCATGCAACAATCATTGTTGAACAAATGAGCATACTTTAGGATGCTCTTGCAAGGAAAAAGTACCAAGAACTACTTAGAAGGAGCATAGGTAGAAGCAAGCACTGTAAGATATAAATGATATATTTCTTGATGCATGTATCCTTCTTGCACCTATAGAAGATAAGCCTATCATGGAGCAATTGACTAATATAGTGGAGAAGATAAATGATACATACCTAGATTCAAATGTTAAACTACTTGAATGGTATGAGAGGAAATTTGAAGGAAAAATTAATGAAAACATATCAAGTGTCACTGAACTTAGTTAGTTTGAATTACCAACTAATATTGATAGTGTAAAGCAAGTATTAGAGAATATTTTCTCTCTTTACACCAAGTTGGGTGATACAACTCTATTCACACAAGAAGTGCAATGCCATATTGCAAATCAAGAGGGAGATATGAAGATAACAAGTACTACTCTACCTAATTCTCCAACTTAGATTCAAAATCACTTTAGGAATTTGATGAACTCCCAAGGTTAGTTGGTAGCCCTACATGCTCAAGATGCAAACATTTGAGCTACACTAATTAGCATCTAGTCCATGTTGACCCCACACATGGAGATACTACACAAAGAACTAGCCTTTGTAGAAACAATGATGAAGAAAGATCTCCATCTTTCTACACATGAAGGCTTAGTTCACTTTTCTGACAGGTTAGCTATCCAAATGAAATCATTGGAGGTAGCATGTGATAATTATGATGTAGCTCTAAATATAATACTAGAGGTCAATAAATCTTTCTTGGACAAACACACTCTACGTGTATAAACCTTTGACATTAGTGTCAAAAAAGGGGAGTAATAAGTAAGGGAGAGACAATTTTTTGAGAGAGTCAATGACTCAAAGGAAAGAATGAATATAGTTTTGAGGGAAACCAAACAAAGGGGGACTCAAAGATAAAAATGGAGTACAATATAGTTTAGCATATGCATACTTACTCAATAGGAGTATAGGTTCAAATTCATAACAGCACAATCAACTAAAGGGGAGTTATAAGATTTTGAGGTATGACTACTAAGTCATGTTTTGAATTTTTTTGAAATTTTGAACATGTGTCAGACAAAGATGGTGAGTATCTAAGTTATACTTACGTGTTAAGCATATTCATGCATGACCAAGTGTTTTTTTCACTCATGTTAGAGGGGGAGATTGTTAGTCTTATATTGGTTTTGATATATGAGTGTCTATACACTTAAGTCATTTACAAGTTAGAACTCATTTCATGTTGAACAAGTTGTGCATGTTGAGTGACATACTTAGTATGTGTCAAGTAAATAGTTAGTATCGAGTCACTCAAGTGTCGAGCAAATAGATCATGTCAAGTGATTCAAATGTTGAGTAACTAATGGATGTCAAGTTGTTCAAAAATCAAGTTACAACATTAATTTTGTAGTTGATGTTGAGCATCAAGGACTTCAAGTGCCAAGTAATACAGTTTTAACATAGTTATTTGTAATGGTACAAACTACTATGTAAATCATTTTGGAGCTAAATTAAGGATTATTTTTTGATCCTAGATGATAAGAATGAATCTTAATTTATAATCCCTATGTAATACATGTATTGATTTAGTTAAAGGGATGAATTGAGTGGCTAGATGGATGAATTACAATTGGTGATTCATACATAACCCTAAGTTACCTAGGTCTTCTTAAGGAGGGAAAACCCTAAACTTTATATGAGTGTTGAAGGAGTGAAGAGAGAAGTTTGCATGTGCAAATAGAGCATTCATGGTGGCTAGGGTGGTTTGAATTGAGATACATTATACAATCAGTTAGAGGAGAATAGATCAAAGAAGTTAGAGGATAGAAGAGATACAACTAATCAAAGGAGGATCAAGAATACATGTAAAGAGGTGAGTTGTTATCTAGCAGTACAGTGCTAAATGCAAGATCATTGCTAAGACATTATAATAGGTGAATCAATAAAATCTCTCAATCGAGTAGTCTTAACAAGTTGTAGTAAATCCTTTAATAGGATGCTTACTTCATCATAAGTTGAAGTCCTTTTACCAAGTACACTTCTAACAGGGTGTTGAAATTCTTTAACAAGGTAAGATCTAACAATATTCTATGCCTTTAAAAAAGTAGACCTTTCATAGGGTAGATCATGTCTTATGATCAAACATTGTAACCTTCATTGTATACACTTTACAACTGCACTAGTGAAGATTTTTGGGTATCATCCCCACCCTAGTTTTACCTTCTCATTGGAGGGTTTCTAGGTAATCATATCTTGTTTCATATGTGTTGAATTTTTATTTGATTTCATGTTATGAATTTATATGATGTATTTGGTATTTTTATTTACATGTAAGTTATGAGATGGATGTGGTGAATGATTTTATGGTTGAAGTTTTGAAGTACTAATTCACCCCCCCAAACACCCCACAACCCCCCCCCCCCCCCCCCCCCCCCCCCCCACACCAACTTCTCCCTCTTAAAGTTTAATTTTTGTACTGCATTTGTAACACTATGATAGCTAGGTATATAAGAAGACATCATAAACAAATTATTGGAGATCCAAAATCTAGTGTTATGACAAGGAAGAGACTCATAAGTGATACATGCTTCCTTTGTGAATTTGAGCCCAAATCAGTGAAAGATGCTCGAAATAATGAAGATTGGATATAAGAAATGAATGAAGAGATTGAACAAGTAAAGAAGAAGAAGAAAACTTGGACCCCAGTACCTAGACCAAAGGGAGAAAAAAAATGTAATTGGAACAAATTGGGTTTTTAGGAATAAGCTAAATGAGAAAGGTGAAGTTCCAAGGAATAAAGATAGATTGGTATGCAAAGGATATGCTCAAGAAGAATGAATTGAATATGGGAACACTTTCTTTCCTTTAGCATGACTAGAAGAAGTCAGAACTCTACTTTCATATTCAACTTACAAAAACTTTAAGGTACATCAGATGGATGTCAAATCTGCATCTTTTAATGGTACACTTGAGGAAGAAGTGTACATAGTGTCAACTTGAAGGATTTGTGGACCCAAACAAGAAGAATATGGTATGAAAATTGCACAAATCTCTATATAGATGGATACAATATCCAAGAGCATGGTATGAAAGACTGCACAATTACGTGGTGAAGATTGGTTTTGAAAGGACAAATGATATCAATAATCTATACTTGAAGACTAGTAAGAACAATGAGGTACTACTATCAAAAAAACATATTGATGACATTATATTTGGAGGAAAAGAAGCAATGTGCAAATCATTTTTTGCTAAAATGAAGAAGGAATTTGAAATGTCAATGCTTGTTGAAATCAAATTATTTGTTTTCTTTAAAGTATATCAAAATAAATCTAGTATTTGCATTACTTAGTCCAAATATATCAAGGAGATACTAAATTTTTTGGAATGGAAAAATCAAGAATAGTGAGTACACTTATGTCTATAGAACATAAGCTATCTAAAAGTGATGAATTTGCTTATGTGAACCAAACACTATATAGATCAGTGATTGGAAAATTGCAATATGTTGTTTATTTTAGACCTGACAT
The DNA here is from genome assembly GCA_028749045.1 of Cupressus sempervirens. NCBI lineage: Eukaryota > Viridiplantae > Streptophyta > Pinopsida > Cupressales > Cupressaceae > Cupressus > Cupressus sempervirens. Next base: position 896,299,834 of record CM053787.1, read on the forward strand.
TGCATTAGTTGTTGGGATAGTTTCTAGATTTTCACAAAATCCTAAGGAGAACCACATGATAGTAGTGAAAAGGATATTAAGATATCCTAAAGGTACAAAAGACTTTGGATTGTATTACAAGAAGAGTGATAGTTTCCAACTAAAGGTATTCACTGACTCTGATTGTGCTAGAAATATTGATGACAAAAAAAGCTCTAGTGGAGGTGTACTCTTTCTAGGAAAGAGATTGGTGTCATGGATAAGCAAGAAACGAGATTGTATTTCCCAATCAACATCTAAAGCTAAGTATGTAACAGCTATAGTGAATTGTTCAAATATTATGTGGATCAATAAATTATTGAAAGGAATGAAGGAATAAATTACATATCTAGTGGTTATCTATTTTGATAACACAAGTTCTATCAACATATTAAAGAATCTTATGATGCACACAAAAACAAAGCACATTTCTATCAAGTATCACTACTTAAGAGAGCTAATTCAAGATAAAGAAATGAAGTTAGAGTATGTACACACCAAAGAAAAAATTGACATATTCACTAAATCCTTACCTAAAGATGATCGTGAATATCTTAGAAATAAATTGGGGTTGATTCCCTTAAGAAAAGAAACTTAAGGAGAAATGGTGTTATGCATCAAATGTGCTAAATAGAATACCTTACACATTGATGTTAACAGTTCTACTTTAGGAGGTTCCTAAGGTAGTCAAGTTAAGTAAAGTAAAGAAGAAGAAAAACATAATAGATCAGTCATATATAGATGACAAATGAAGAATCCAGTCCTAACATGTAATTATCTACATAATCAATATGCATGAAGAAACTAAAGCCAATAGAGATAGTGTCTTTGGAATTTGTGTCAAAGAGGGAGAGTATGTATACAAGATATATTAGGAAGAATATGCATAAAGATGGAGAAAAATATATAAAAGAGATTGTCTACAAAATGTAAGAGGGAGAATTTACAAATGTAGAATGGTAGAAATATCTATGATAAAGGGAGTCTAAACTTAGAACTTAGAGAGAACTTCTAAAATTGCATGATGAAAATTATAATGAAACTATGAATATTGGTTACTTGTAGGAGTAAAATATTTTTTATTGCATGGTAAAAAAGAGGGAGATTGTAATCATAAAATATAATATTGAAGGTGTTGTCATCAATGCCAAAGAGGGAGATTATTGGAAACTACAATTTTTATGATGTCATTAATGTCAAATCTAATAATGACACATGTTTTTATCTAATCCAAATGTCATATCCATTTGATTGATGAAAATGATTTCAAATTTTCTCATAACAAAAGCACCTAGAGGAAAGGTTGAGTTATGAAAAGGAAGCAACAATGGACATTTGATTAGTTAGACTTTGACAAGATAATTTGATTGTTTACATTATGAAGATATGCGAAGAGAATGATGGATTTCATAAGCTTGACTAAGGAATACAAAAAAAATTAAGGAGCTTGAAGTTCATTCTGAGGGATGCTAGTATCCACGAAGTGTAGGAGTAGAGAAAGTCGAGTGTCAATACAAGCTGAGTGATACTTAGTGTTTACCAAGAATTCATGTTGACCAAGTAAATAGTGTAATTACCAAGCAAGTGATTCAGTGATGACTGAGTGTCAAAACCTTGTGATGATCGAGTGTCAAAACCTAGTAATGACTGAGTGACACTATTTTGAGTGCATATAAGAAATCATGGTTTCCATCAAACTAAGTTGATTTCTTCGTATATGTGAAGTGTTTTGAAGATAAGGATTGACATGTTGGATCATTTAATTCAAGGAGAGGATTAGGTACAATATCTAATGAATAGATAACATGAGAAATTTCTAGGAGAGAAGGGGATGAATAGATACAACGAATCTATTAGACTAGATCTCAAACCCTAAGATCTATAGTGATTATGAGAAATAGAAAAGGATAATAGTTATCTATTTAAGGAGGCATTGAGGAAAATTTTAATATATGTGAAGAAGAGAAGAGAGAAGAGAATTTGTGTGTGTTTGAAATATTTCCAATGAGATGGAACAAAGTTTCTAAGGTTGATAAGCTAATCTAATAAGGAAGATTAAGTTTTTTGTGAAGAGAAGGGTGGTTGCTTGAAGGTTTTCCAAGAAAGTCAAGGACAAAGGTGACAAGGAAGGCTTATCAGGGAATCAACACATGAACTAAATTAAGATCTAAAACTGTAAAGTGAGTTGTAATAATACAAGTCAAACCCTACTATTTTCTTTCTTATCATTGTAAATAGTTTGCATTATAATCATTTTAATCAAAGGTTGACCTAATAGTTATTAAGGACTTAACAATATATGTACATCCTTTAACTAGGTGACATTCTAGGGGATGATTAAATCCTTTAACCAAGTCACATTTAATATTGTGTATTGTAACATTTGACAGGGTTGGCTCCTAACAAGGCTCACTTCAGAAGAGTGAAAAAGTGGTGACATGTCGCTACTAGTTTTCCCCAAATTGGGTTTTCATGTTAAATCATAGTGTCAAACTTGTGTTGAATGTTATTATCATTTTTAACATTTTCATGTTTACATTCTACAAATCTTTTATATTTGGATACTGAACTACTAGTTAATATTGTTATTGAGATTACAATGGAGACTAAGTAGCAAGGTAAATAAGATATAAAAGTGGTTAATTGTTTGATTTTTCAATTGGTACTAATGGATCTTGAGTAAAAAATTCACCCCCCCCGCCCCCCCCCCCCCCCCCCCCTCCCCTTCCTCGATTATTCTAAATATTCTAACAACAATGTCAATTGTATCCTTAGTTTGTAAAGATTACTCAGTTATGATATTTCAACCTCCTTATCCAAGCATTCACCTTGTTAGAAGATTTATCAAAATTTCGTACACAAACTTATAATTCCTATAAAATACTACCTTGATTTAAGGAGTTTATAAATCTTGTAAAAAACTAGTTAAGTGTTTATACAAGATAACTTGACATAATTCTTGATTTCTCCTTAAGCTTGTTAGACCTCTTCTTGTTCTTTGTTATGTCCTCTTGCTCTATGATGCCTTTGTAATTTTCATTTTTTCATTGTCTTCTTCTCCACTTCTCTTCTTAGCTTTGCATCTCAACCTTTTATCTTCTTTTCTTACTATCCCTACACAAAATATTTACCATATATCTTAGGGTTTATCTCTTTCTTCCTCCTTATTACCCCTGATAATGTCTTTCATACTTCACTCTAATATTTAGATTTATGATAACTATTTTTATATTTGAATAGTGTCATTTCTTTAGTGGTACCAATAGTGAGTGTGCTTATTGGTTCAATGAATAGTCCTTAGATATTTGAAAATTAATGATAAAACTTCATCATCATACTCATCAAATGAAAATTCCAACAATCTCCCTATTTGGCATTGACAGAAAAAACAAAACTACGAACTTTTCTAGTTTTTCATGTATATTGTTCTCCCCCATTCATATGATTTCCCTATTCTTCTCTTTGATACTCTGATGTCCTTAGTTTTGTGTTATATCTTTTAAGTACTTCTAAGCTTCTCTGATATTTGATCAAACCTTACATTAATCCTCTCCATCTTTTTGTTAATGGTAATTAATTGTAATAAACATGAAAATATAGAATATATAGTGAAAACTATTAAAAAATTACAATTTGTTCACAATAGTTGTATACCTTGATTTAGTGACCCACGTTAGTTTTTCCCATATTTTAATAAACTTTTGTAAAATAAAAATATTCTTATGTAATTCTAATTTAGTATTCTCCATTCCAACTATTGTGCAACCTTTTGGTGTTTTATCAACACCATGTGATTCCATCAAATTCTTCTTCATAACATCTATATGTAAACTTAACATTCATTGTAACTCCAAAACCTTAGCTATCATTTTATCCTTCTCAACTATAAGTTCTCATTATTTTGTAACTAACTCTTTAACCTTAGTGAATGTTGAAAAATATTTACTGATGAGTCCAAACCTCTTATATGACTTGATCTCTAACTTTGTAAACCAATTATGTTTGTACCTAGCTTTTTAGTAAATGTATCAAAATTGCATGAAGTAGTATACATTATAGTATCTTTATTCAATATTCCATGTGCTTCAACAATATCAATTTGTAGTTTCCCTTTCAACTCTATAATCTTATAAGATAAAGTTTTATTTTTCCTCTCTTCAACTTTTCACATGGTCTCCTTAGAGAACTAATCTTCAACATCTATTCTCATTTCCTTCATTGTATCCAAATATGCTTTCAATTTCCTTGGTACTAGTTTGTATGTATCTACAACAACATCTTGAATTAGATGTTCAAACATATATAGTGTATGATTCAATACCTACATCTTAACTATTTTTGAACTCCTATGATCAATCTCTATCTTGATTCTAAAGACTCATTAAAGCTCTTCTTAGTCTTTCTTCTTCAATCTTAAAACATTTTCCTTTAATATATCAAATCAAGGATCATCATTGGGAAGATCATTATCCTCCTTATTCTCTATTAGTATTCTACCTTTGACATTTATTTTTTGTCATCCTTCACTATGATCTTTCTTTCTGTTAATGTGCTTGTCTTTGTCATTGTAATCATTTCCTCTATTTTCTTACTTCTCTATGTCAATTTTTACCACACTAGACTTACTTTGACTTTGATTTTTGTGTTCTTACTCTTTCCTTTCTCTTTTTGTGCTCTTGAATCCTTAGAAAAACTACCTCTACCACTTGTATCCTTTGTTGCTATTAATTTCCTTCAGTCATTATCATGGTACATATTGAGAAGGGAATCTATTGTTGCTCACTAGATATAACTTTATACTCATATTTCTTTCTCATAGAATTTAATACTTCTTTAGTAAATATCAATGTTTGACTTGTTAATTCAATTAATGGAAAACTAGTAGTATTTACTAATACAAGTGCATATTATCTTCATTATCGTGGTACATATTGACAAGGGTATCTATTGTGGCTCACTAGATATAACTTTATACTCATATTTCTTTCTCTTAGAATTTAATACTTCTTTAGTAAATATCAATGTTTGACTTGTTAATTCAAGTAATGGAAAACTAGTAGTGTTTAATGATACAAGTGCATATTATCTTTCTATAGCTCTATCAACTATCTTTTCTCTACTTTTATCAATACTAGCATTTCTCCCCTTTCTTGTTTTGTGTGCACACTTTTGTACATGTGCCAAATTAACTTGAATATTATCCTTATTTTCAAATCCATCTTGTTTGTTAGTGATGTTCTCAATACTGACTTATCCCTCTAAAGACTTCTTCTTAGGTTAAGGATGGGTAGAGACAATTAATTTACTAATAGTGAGTATATTATTAGTTCTTGAGGGTCCTTCCTCTTCATAGGCTTGATATGATCTCTTTGGATCTCTTAAATCCATACATCTCCCATAGCTTGAATCAAAATTGGTTCTTCACTAACTAACACCATAGAGGTCATTACTTTAGTTCTAAATACTTTATTGCATTTGCCTATCAACACTTTAACATCAATTATAGATAAGATAGGATGTAAATCTTAAATATAAGTTTCCTTAACCCTTGTACTCTTTGGTGTGTTGAGTGTTGTCTCAATAATAATGTAGTATATATTTCCTTGGGTACTTTATCCTTTATGTCTCTAGGATACTTTCTAGATTCTGTAAAATGTTGTATCAATGAATCGTCAACCATTTTCTTGTCAATTTCTATCAAATTTGCAAACACATTAAGATCCATCTTCCTAGCTAAACCTACATAAATGGCATATTGAGCTAGTTCCTTGGGGTTAGATGGAATCTTGTACATATTCCTTCCAAAAAATCTTCCCCATGAACTAACTTCTTTCTCTAGATCAAAATATAACTTCTTTGATGCTAGTGGAGCCTTGACCTAACTCTAAGTCATCCTTTTCTTTTAAACAACAAGTTGTGTTTTTATCCTTTTGAATAGTTTTCCCTTATCATTCTTTGTAATTCTTTCTTTAGCTACCTCTCCTAGTGTTCTTAGTTATATTTCATCAAAACTATCTTCTTTATTTTGTTCCTCATGTTATGAACTAGTAAAAATAATCTCTTTAGTAGGCTTAGTATCTATATCTTTTGTCTTCTTCACTGGATTGGACAATTAGAGTGGTGATGTTTCCTATGTAGTATCCTATTCTAATAGTTTTTTGGATCTCTCGTGTGGTGTTCTTGAAGTCTTCCTAGTCCTCTTTTCTTTCATGGGAATAGAGGCCTCTAAAGCTTTACTATTTAAAACTCCTTGATAATTCCTAAAGTGTGTGGTAGTGGTATACTTTAAAAGAATCAGTGTGTAATTAGAATAGTTAACCATATCACCTTCTACAACTTCATAGTCTAGGTATGGAACCCAAGAAATCCTAGGTTCAAATAGCTACTTCATTTAATTATCAGTATTAGAATTTAAACATAAAGTATCTTTATATATTTCTACTATAGATGCCAAAATTTGATAGCACTTTTTCATTCTATGTCAAAGTTCCTTTAAATAGATCCACATAATACTCCTAAAATCTCCTCCTAATTACTCAACATTCTCATCAATTTTATAAATTATATTGGTTTTTTTTAATTCTGTTATACTTCTCCTATGCCAAGGAAAAATTTCTTAATGTATAAATAAATACATACCAGTAAAGATCCATACTTAATATCTTGTTGCTAGTCCTTCTTTAAATGATCTATATTTACACTTAACTGGTTAACAACCATAGCTAGTAAGTCATTTGTTTTGCCCTAAGCATCAATCTCATGAATTTTCTAAATGGATGTTCTAAGCATACTATTAGGACATCTAGATTGTGTTAGGATTAAACCACAGACATAAAATAACAATTAGATGCAAATATAACCAATAACAGAAAATAATAGAACACACAAAAAAGAACACAAGGCACCAAAATTTAACTTGGTTCACCCAATCCTTGGGCTACATCCACCAAGTAGCAAGTTTGATATTATTAAAATCCAATGATTATAACCTGATTACAATCTATAATCCCTTACAGTTCAATACTGTCATAAGAACCAATTTTGCATCACAACTTAATGAAAACAAAATGATCTAAATGAAACCTATTGTATCCATACTCATGCATAAAACTATCAATTTTAGATACCATTTCCAAGGCACTTTCTTGAAGCCATATAAACTTTTCTTCAATTTGCACACTAAGTTGTCCTTACCTTTGATCACAAATTCATGTGGCTATGCCATATATATCTCTTCATCCAAATCACCATGAAGGAAGGTTGTTTTAACATCAAGCTAATCTAAATACAAATCTTCAATAGCCACAATACTTAAAACAATACAGATAGAAGTCATTTTAACAACAAGAAAAAATATCTCATCAAAATTAATGCCCTTTTTCTATGCAAATCCTTTTAGAACTAACCTAGCTTTAAATATTTTCTTACCTCCATCCTCTTCTTTTAACCTATAAAACCACTTATTCTTTAAAGCTCTTTTACCTACAAGAAACTTGCATAAATCCCATGTCTTATTCTTTAACAAAGAGTCCATTTTGTCTTTCATTGCAAGCTCCCACTAAATCTTAGTATCTACCTACACAGCTTCATCATAACATTCAGGTTCACCAGCATCAATAAGTAAAATTGAATACAAAGAGGGAGGGAATCTTTCAAGAGGTCTAATTTGCCTTATTGATTGTCTAACACTCACTGGTGTGTATGGTATCTGTTGTTGCAGTTGTTGCACATCATGAGGAATGGCTAGAACATTAGCTTTTGGAGTATCATCTAGCACTACATAATCATCTTCTTTCTTCTCATGTTGCTGCAACAAATCTTTGTACAACCAATTCTCATTGAATATGACATCCTTGGTTCTTAAAATTTTATGATTTCCAAAATCTCAAAACCTATAACCAAATTCATTAATGTCATATCAAAAAAATACACATTTATTTGACTTAGCTTCCATCTTGGTTCTATTTTCAAAATCTATGTGAGCAAATGCTTCACAACTGAAGGTTTTGAGATAAAAAAATAACTCACCTTCTTACCAGTCCATGCTTCCTCTAGATTACCACAACCTAAAGGAGTAGAGGAACTTCTATTAATTGAATATATAGCAGTATTAATAGCCTCTTCCCACATGTGTAAAGGCAACCTAACATGCTACCTCATGCTCCTTGCACACTCCATCATAGTCTTGTTCATGCATTCAGCCACTCCATTTTCCTGTGGAGTCCTTGGAACAATTTTCTATCTACGAATACCATTAGTGGAATAATAATTCTCAAATTCATGACTGCAATACTCACCACCATTATAATATTTGAGACATTTTAATTTCTTACCAGTCTCATTTTCAACCAAGCATTTCCATTTCTTAAAAGTTTGAAATACATCAAATTTCTATCTAAGGAAATAAATACATACTTTTCTAGTTGTGTTATCAATAAATATAACATAATAATGAGATCTACCAAGGGAAGATACCCAAGCCGGTCCCCATACATCGGTATGCACAAGCTCTTATTTCACCTTTTTATTTTCCTTCCAAGTCTTCACAAAACTACTCTCTTTTGTTTTCCATAAACACAACCTTCACAGAAATCCATATTAGAAAAAGCTAGACCCGGTAAAACTTTCTTTGAATGAAGTACTTTCACACCTTTCTCACTCATTTGCCCAAGTCCCTTGTGCCACAACACTGTATGATAATTTATAGCAGCTATTTGTTCTCCCTACTCAACTCCAGCAACTATTCCTAAACATTCATTTTTCTCTGAAATAATTAAAGTAGAAGGAACAATATGACCTGTACAAAGATATAAGGTGTCTACTTTCACACCATTTGCTACTACAAGGGAAACTTTTGAAACCTTCAAACTTTATCATTAAAAGTAAGTACTCAACCCTCATCACCAAGTTGCCTTACTAAAATTAAATTCCTACTTAGCCTTGGAACATGTCTTACTTCATGTAGTAGCCAATGATTCCCATTCTATAGCTTAATCTTAACTTTTCAACAATCTCAAAACGTTCATTATCCCTCAAATAAACAAGTCCAAAATCCCCTTGGACATAATCAATGAAATAACCTCTACGAGGTGTAGCATGAAATGAAGCACTAGAATCTAAAATCCATGAATCATCAACACTTTCTAAAGATAGAAGCAAAGCATCCTCTTCAAATTTTTCACTTACCACATTTACCTCCTTATCTCCATCCGATTTATCTCGTTCATTTTTTTTATTGATTCCAAAAACCTTTATTTTTGTGCCCTGGTTTCCCATAGTACTAGCAATCATTCAGTCCTCTAGATTGAGACCTCCTCCCCTTTGACCTTCCTCTTGATTTCCCACAATTTCTAGAATTACTTCCTCTCTCTATTGTTCTACCCCTACTTTGTACATTCAAAGCACTTCCTGATGTAGATCCACCTCAGGTTTTCTTACAAGTTTCCTCACTCAAAACAATACCAATCACATCATCATATTTTAGGGTACTAGATCCAAAAAAAAAATTACTCATAGCCATTACTAAGCCATTCTAGCTTTAAGGAAAAGAATACAAAATCAAGAGATCCCTAATTTCTTCATCAAAATTGATACCCACAGAAGATAACTAACTAGTAATAGTATTAAAGTCATTTAAATGATCTAGAATAGATCCACCTTCTACCATTTTCATATTAAATAAATGCTTCATGAGAAATATTGTGTTCGAAGCAGAGGACTTCTCATATAGTTTTGCTAGGGTTTGCATCAATTCTTCTGTTGTCTTCACTTTTGCAATATTAAATGCCACCGATGGTGCTAGACATAATTGAATTCTTCCAAGCACCTTTTTGTCCAAAAGATCTCATTCATCATTTGATATAGATCCTTGATTCATGGTTTTTCCTTCCAACAGCTTCCATAAATACTTCTAATAAAGATAATCTTCCATTTGCATCTTCAATAACTGGAAGTTCTACCCATTAAACTTATCAACCCTCATCTTCCATCACTCCCACTCAACTGTGAGACTCTCACTTGACCATGAGACTTTCCTGTAGGGTAATAACTAAAAAAAAAACCTTGCTCTGATACCACTTGTTAGGATTAAATCACAAAAAAAACATAACAATTACATGCAAATATAACCAATAACAGAAAATAATAGATCACATAGAAAAGAACACAACGCACCAAGATTTAACGTGGTTCACCCAATCCCCATGCTACGTCCACCAAACAGCAAGTCTAATATTATTATTATCCAGTAATTATAACCTGATTACAATCCATAATCCCTTACAACTCAATACTTTCGCAAGAACCAATTTTACATCACAACTTAATCAAAAAATACCTAAACCTAAGCCATTTTTATACAAGTAATTTTATGCCACTTTAGGGTTACAACATGTTGGCCATATGTCGGCCACAACATCAACCATGGCCAAAATTTTTTTTAAAGAATTTATGAAGTATGTACAATACTTTCTTGATTAGTCACCACAAACTAACAAAATTATATATCTTCTACCCAATAGTCATTACTAAAAACCATGTACCTTCATTTTTACCTTTTCCACCATCATAACCCTCTTGTATAATGTTTTTTTTTGCTATTTATCTCAACTCATTCATGTTACTAGCTTGCAATACACATTATTTACCTTGTGTTGATAGTCTTGTGACTTTATTAGCAATCTCCTTTGCAATCTCTTTTGTTTTCTCTTTATTAATGTAGAGAGAACCATCATGTACTCTACTCAATACATATCTAATCCATTCATCAACAATGACTTTAGGCATGTGAACCATATGTGTGAGACCTTGAGCTTCAAGGTGCATGTAATTGTCTTTTAGTACTCCATCTACACATAGTTCATTATTGTACATCTCCCTAATTCGTACATCACCCAACACTATCATTTTGTTATGGATAAAAGTGCCAATATCCTCAACCAATATTACTCTTAGTGAAAGTGATGATCGAGCTCTAACATTTTCTTGCATGCTTAATTTCATAGGATAGACCTCACACCTTGGTTCTAGAGACTTGTTAATGCTCACAACAAAGTGTATCTTCATAGAAGTTACCCATTTTATCAAAGTTTTTTTGCTCACTTAATCTATGCACTGAATATAATTATTTTCATCTTTTTTACATAAGGGCACAAATAACTCTTCAAAATTTCTTATATTTTTTTCAAAAGGCTTAAAAGAAATTGCTTCATAATTATTTTACAATATGTAACTTTAGAGAGTAAGGTGTTGAATAAATTATTTTTCCATGTACTTATTGTTAGAATGATTATAATAATTGAGAGGGGGTGAATTAGTTATTTTTAAGTCTTGATGTACCAGTCCAACTTTTAGCAACTTCACACAACTTATTCAAACACATAAAACCACTTGGCTAATATAGAAACTCATTAGTAAATTCACTTATTCATATAATAATTAGCTCTTTATTTAGCGTATGTCAAATTAAAAAATTAATAATAGTAAATAGTATGCATCGTGAAAAAGGCATTCAGACATGTATGACATTAGGACTTAACATAGAAACCCAATTTGGGAAAAACTTCCTAGTAACATGCTAACACTTTTCACTCTTTTGAAGTGATTTCAATATTTAGAGCCAACCATGTTAAAGGTTACAAAATAAACTATTAGGTGTTACCCTCTTATAGGATTTAATCACCCTATTAGGAGTGGCCCTTTTAGAAGTCTTTATAGCATTTCATTAGAATGTCATCTTATTTATAGGATTTACAATATGATTCTTAGGTCAACCTTCATTAAATGATTAAACTACCAAAATGGTTAGAAAGTTATAGTTAGGTTTGATATAATAAAATAAAATTCACTTTGTAGATTTGGATTTTCCTTTGGCTCATTCCTAGTTCATTGATTGGACTTCATCATATACTATATCACTACCCTTCTAGGAAACCATTCAAGTAATCACTCTTAACATACTTCTCACTTTTCCTCTCCTACTCTGTTCTTCATAGGTTCTTCACAAGTTTTCTAATCAACAACCATAAAACATTTTTTCTACCTCCTTATATAGGTAGCTTTGATCTTTTTTGCTTAGTGGTCACTGAAGATCTTGGGGTTTGATGAGATTCATTGAATCTATCCATCATTATGTCCTTCTTCTCTTTTCTTGAAACTTTTGTAAACTTTTCTTTAAATCTTTTCCTTAGATTTCTTAAGAAACTCAATTTATGCATTAAACATGTTAGCTCATCAATTCTTATCATTTACACATTTTGAACAATTCATAAATTCAACTATGTTGGCCTCAAAACTAAATTCTTTCACAAACTATTAAAATTTTGATACTCACTCATTACTATCTACTTCATCTTGGTCATTGCTATGTAACGTAGCATATACTAATTTTTTCTCACATGTCTTACACTAGCTCTCTTGGCCTTCACTATGCTTGGTTGTTTCTTCAGGTTTCTTCTTCATCTTTCTTGGCCATAACTATTACTTGACTAATATTATTTTCTTGGCTATCTCTTAAGTTCCTTAATCTTCGACTTCAACTTCTTCAATGACCATAGTTGACTAGGTCAAACATTGTTGACCCTAAAGGGAATTTTGAGTATTGTATAGTAGTGCAAAACACTTAGTCATTTACTAGGAAAAGTTGGTTTCTCAATACTATGACTAAGCCACAATAAAGGATGACTCGTACAATGCAAAAACTTACATATTTAGTGTCTATTGAGATAGACATAGATGTTGATGACATCAGTGGTTGTCAAGCATTTATTTGTTGTTGAGTAGCTTGAGAGAAACACATTATATCAACCAAGTAATATAGAAGTTGAGTAGTATAGAGAATAAACTAGTTCACGTCAAGTGTAGTTTAAGCTGAGGGATAACATGAAGAAACAGGCATAGTTGAACATTAGGAAGGTATATGTGTTGAGTAATATAGTTTTTGTGTGTGAGTTTGGAATGGCACAAACACTTATGTAAACCTTTTTTTTCCAAGATGTAAATGTGTTTCTATGTCCAAGGAAAGAATCATAGAAATAATTAAGTCTATAATTACATGTCATAAATCCCTATGTGCTATAATCAACCAATCAGAAAATAAGAAAGTATGGGTGGAAAAAGGACGAATCATAATTTTCCCTTAAGATCTAGAAGCTTCATGAGATAGTTATACAAGAAGGGTTTCAATCCTAAACAAGTTATTGTGAATTAGAGGATTTCATGCATGTGAAGCTAAAGGAGAATTGGTAAAGTGTTGTAAAGGAATAAGGAAACCAAGTAGCGTAGTGAAGAGTTGTTGCATATTAGTCATAAAGAGGTGATTGTACATTAGCTACAGAAGATCATTTATCAGCATTTCAATGTGAACTAAAGGATCAAGAAATTAAGGAATTGTTACATTATAATTATTGTGTCAAGTGAATCTCTTAATAAAGTGATCCTAATAGTCCTATTCTAAATCTCTTAAAATAGTGCTCACTTAATTTTGATGTATAAATCCTTTAATCAAGGTAGACTTAAAATTTGTATAAGATTTTTATAGAGAAGACCCCTCACAATGTATATCATTAGAAGTTATCAAAAACATAGCCCTAAAAGGAACACTTTATTTCTTTAGTTGTGAATATTTTGTGGGTTTCACTTCTGCCATTAGTTTTACCTTCACCTTAGAGGGTTTCTATGTTACCAAATATTGTGTCATGTGTTGATTACTTACTTATGTGGTTCATTGGTAAAAGTAGATGTTAGATCTGATGTTACATGTTATTACACGATGATGGATGGTTAAAAGTCAATGTGGTATGTGTGGTGAAATAATTTTTATATGGCTTACTTTTGAATTGGTAAAATATTTGAAGATCTATATTCACCACCCCCCCCCCCCCCCTTCAGCATCTTACTTCCCCATTATATTTCCAACAATTGGTATCAAAGCTTAGCTCTCTAAATAAGAAGTCTAACCACTTGAGAGTAAAAGATCTTGGAGGTGGAATCCCACAAGTTGGGAATTATGATTGAGAATAAGAAGCTTCAATTTTAGACTACATTGGAACAAGTTAAGGCTACAAAGGAGGAAGTGGAGAAATCCTTTACAAGAAGGAATGAGATTGCAATCTAGCAAACTAACACACAATGCCAGGAAGAAATCATTAAGGGTCTATGTGATGAAGACATATCTAGTGAAATTGATGCAGCAATAGTAGATCTATTGTAGAACATGAAATACAATCTAAAGTGAGAACATGAAATGCACTCAATAAGGCTATGTGAATTTATTTAATAAAATTAAAAAGATGAAGAAGACAAGGTAATGGTTAATGAAGACAAGAGGAAAAGGACCACAAGACTTGACGAAAGGATCAATGAAGTACAAAGGCTAATACACAATCAATTTGACATGATCAATCAGCTATTACATGCCAATCATGAGATATCTAGGAAGAGCAAACAATTGAAAAATTAATTAAGAGCTAAAAAAGATATCATTGAAAGAATGAACAAATCTAGATAGGCCATAATATAATTTGGTGAATAGTTAAAATTTTTAAAAAAGACATCATGACACCAATAGATTAGGCTATACTAATTTCGTGTCATCTACCAAGCAAGAGTATTAATCAAAGCATGGAGAACAAAGGAATGAAAAATAAAAGGGAAAAAAGGTTGCATGCCATCATTAAGGAAAACTACTAGGTTATACAACAAATGTCTGCAAGAGAAAAATTGGTAAGTCTAATCCTAAACCAAAATTCAATGGATATTTATTTAATTGCAATAAACATGGACATAAAGCATATGAGTGTGGATCAAAGACAAGTAAGACACTAGCTACATCTAGATTTGAAGGTTAGTGTTACACATGCCAGAAGTATAGTCATAAAGCACAAGATTGTAGATATAATAAAAAATATTGTTGGATAGCCAAAGGTCAAGGAAATGTAATAAATTTTAATCATAATACTTGGTTTATTTTTCAATTATGTGGAATGTATGGACATATTGCATGATGCATCTTAGAGGAAGATCAGGAAATTGGAGAAACTTTGGTCTTGTTTGATTTAATAATTAAAAGTTCAATCATCTCTATATGAACCGAGCACAAGCATCCAGTAATGAAGAGAATAAAGGAAAAGAAAAGCTTAATGTTGAAGAAGTGAAAAAGCAGATGAATCAAACCTAGACGAAGAAATCAGATGGAGGAAATTGTGCAAATGATGAAGTTGTGATCACCCAATCTAATGGATTGAGTGATTCCAACACCACAAACTAAATAAAGATGTACATATATGGAATTGTATTTCAAATTTCTATATCATACATTAATTCCTAATATTGAGTGCATGAAAGTACAAATGAGCATATGTTTAGATGCAAAAGGACATATTTGAGGTTTGAACTGAGTGAATGTTTAGATGTCAAGTTGAAAATTTAGTGATGGATCAGTATTATTATTGAAAATAAAATTATTAAGTGTCCAAGAATAACTATCAATAAAGCTTGATTTGTAGTATTGACCAAGTTGAAGGAGTTTTGACTTGCTACTATTGAGCTTTGTAGTATTGGTAGAGTTAACTATAATACACCCACCAAAGGTATGAAGCATTAATGAGGCCCTAAAATAAAATTCTTAACCTACTTAGAAAGTTTTTTCATTCATTTTGTTCACATTGATTTCAAGTTTTCTAAGAGAAAATAGAGCCTGAGCAATTTTTGAGCATTAGTGAGTGATTCTATGAGATTTATCTGTATATTATCAGCATTTAAAGTGAATTGTGAGAATTTTTGTTGCAGGCGAGTGAAGAAGAGTTTCAAAATCAAACCCTAGTTAAAGAAAATGGCCTCCATTTTGACTTTAGCTAAGAAGAAGATTGCATCCAAGGTTAGTAATGTTTAATTTACTAAGAATGAAGATGGTAAGCTACAAAAATTCAAGGCTTATCCAAAAATTACAACAAAGGGAGATACAATAGGTTCCCTTTCTTCGATCCCACCAATATTCATCTTGATTCATGATGTTCAATCAAGTTTCATGTGAAAGACTGGAGATGTGGGATATTCTGAATTAGGAAGTGCTTATGAGAAGTTGTGCATGGATGGTAAACTCAGCGAATAACACAAACACATTACTGAGAAAGGGTTAACAAATGCCCTAATTTTTTAAAGGGTTTTCAATATAAAATGGATTTATTGAGCCAAATTCATGACATGAAGATATGGATAGAAGGTGGACCCATCATGATACCCTATCACAAAAAAGGTTAAGATAATCTTTTGGCAAAGAAAGGATGTGATAGAGGAAAATGCATTGGTTTTATGGAACAAGTGAGGAATGAAAATCTCTACAATTACTAATCCTAAGATCGAGTTTGTGATAAGTGTTGTTCCACATAAATTTTATCAATCAAGCTGACTAGACAGTGTAACCTATGTTGTAGTGGAAATAGCATGGAAGATTAAAAAGAAGAACCACACATATGATCTTCCAACCTCTAGCTAAGGAAACTTGTCAAAAATATTGAGAGTATAAGTAAGCCTAAAAATAGTATGTGTACATTTGGCTCCTTAATTGTTTTTATACACTTTTATGTATAGATTTCTACCATTGGTAATGCTACTAAGAGTAAGAAGAAGCTAGTTACACAGAAAATCAATGTTTTCATTAAGAAATTAGGAAACAATTTTGAGACAATAATAGATGGTTATTTTGAAGAGTTTAAACAAATGATGAAGAATAGGTCAAGGATTCATCAATCATTGGTAGATAAATATTATGATGATGTATGTTTCTTAGTGCATACTTGTTGGACATACCTAGAATGGCATTGTTGAGACCATTTCCTTATGAGATAAATATTGATGGAGTGATTGTTGCAATATGTGCATTATCAGATGAGCCAATTGATAAGGATATCAAGTCATTTGGTAGGTATGAGACCACAAAGGTTAAGATAAGTGTGTAGATCAATGCACAAA
Organism: Cupressus sempervirens; assembly: GCA_028749045.1. Lineage (NCBI taxonomy): Eukaryota > Viridiplantae > Streptophyta > Pinopsida > Cupressales > Cupressaceae > Cupressus > Cupressus sempervirens. Next base: position 896,316,820 of record CM053787.1, read on the forward strand.
AGATAGAGAAGAAAACAAAGAGGCATGATAGAGAACTTGGAAAGGACATTTGGTGAAGGTGTCAAGCAATATGTACCATTATATTTAAACAAGGGTAAAGGTGAGGATATGTCCAATGAAGGAAGATGGAAATGAAGAGGAGGAGCTAGAAGGAAAATATAAAGATATAGTTTCTTTTGGGTCTTAGGTGAGAAAAAATGTCAAGAATGTCACCAAGCCAATCCCTACACCATAAAGATTAAATAAAAAAAGGACAAGGGAATACACTATGCCTATTTGTGAGCCCAAGAAAGAAGTAGCTACAGCTATAAATCCTACTCAAGAAAAATTACTGATAAAGAGGAAGGAAACAAAGGAGGAATCTGAGCTAAGCAAGCCTAAAAAGAAGTAGAGTTGTTATGCCAAAGGATGAGGAGGAGGATGATGAAGAGAGGACTGAGTCTAAGGATACAAGTCAAATTAGGATTGTAGTTCATAAGCCACTCCAAACTATAGATTAACTGTATAAAAACATTAGGGGGAGTGCTAGAATAGAAAGTTTAAAATGCATCAAGTATGATACTTTGAGCATTGCAAACAAGGAAAAGATAGAAGAGGTGGTTATGGATATGATGGTAACATTCAAGTATACTCCATTGGAGCTAGGTAATTTGATACCTAATGAGGTGTAAAATAGTATTGATGAGTGATGGAAATATTCAATGAAGACTAAAAGACATATAAGGGAAGGTACACTTGCTAATGAGATGACTGAATTGAGCAAAAAGAAAAATTCAAAGGCAATAAGTAAGTAAAATAGTAAATTTATTCCTAAGCGTAGAGCATTTTTTATTTTGAAGAACAACATAGAAAATTTAGTTGAAGATAACAAAATAATATGGAAGAAGATATAAAGACTTGTGCTTTATTTTGAGAAGAAGGAAGAGGTTGAGCAAGCTAAGCATGAACAAGTTGAGTTAGAAAACATAGAAGATTTCAATGATGATACTATTCAACAAGGTGGAGATCAAGTAGAAACAATCACAATTGAAGATGAACAAAAAAAAGTTCAATTAAAGAGTTGAAAAATGAGGAAAATGTAGAGGTTTTACCAAAGAAGAAGATCATGTTGACTAAGTTAGAGAAGAAGGAGGAAACTCCATAATCTAAGTTAGCATATGAGGTCTTGATGGATCCAAACCTTGTGATTATATAACTTAAAAATATTATCCCAAGGTTGACACATAGGTAATCACACAAGAGGTTGAATCATCACCTATTAATCCATCTATTTTTTTAAATTTTATTTAGTCCATTTCATAGTCAAGGTGATGTACATCTAAGTGATGCCAAGAAATAGAGTATTCTATAAAATTAAGGAGAAGTCAACCAATACTAGAACTAAAAAATTATGTCACTAAGGGAAAAACCAATGCTAATACAAAGGGAGAGAAAAATGAGAAGATCATGAATGATCAAGCATATCAATATTCTATTGGTGAGAGACCGCATGCCTTAGGACCTCTGCAAGTAGGAGAAAAGGAGGCAAGGCAACTGAATTTAACCATTAAACTCGAAAGTGGTGATGAAAAAGAGAAGAAAGATGAACAAGTGCAATAAGAGAAAAAAATACAGGAGGAGAAGAGATATGAAGAGCCTAAGAAGGCCAAGGAAATAAGAGATGAGATTCAGAGGTTGATTCTGGAGATTAAAAGTCAATAACATCAAATTGTGTCAAGCTCTAGCACACCATAATCTAAAGGCAATAGACTAAAGAAAAAGATAAAGAAATCATCATAAACCATGAAGAGAAAGCATGCCATTTTAGATAAGGAGATTATGATTCCTATTGTGAGTCCAACAATTTTAAGCATTGAGAAAATGCAAGAACTAAGTGACTTTCTAGATAGAAAGGCTAAGAAATAAGAGATGAGAAAAGCTCATCAACATAGGAAAGTATTACATGATACCAAAGATATATTTCTTCATACTTTTGTTGTTGATAACCTAGATGAAAAATCCCCTATCATTTATTAGTTGGTAAATACTATTGAGAGATTCAACAACTCTAACTTTGATACTCATGAAAAAATCATGCAATTGTCAAAGAGGAAATTTGAGAATAAAGTATTGGAGAAATTGGCTATAGAGATTAGAATAAAAAAGGTCCAGCTTTTCCTACTCACCACTAATTTAGAGTAGTAAGTTACTAGTGCCAACACATTGTTTTGTAAAATATCCAATGTTCCAGGATTCACAAAGGAGATTACAGAGAAAATGGAAAAAATAGATGCATATCTAAAGAAGTGTGGATTAGACCTGAGCATGGATCCTAGTTCCAATTCACTTTATTTTCAAAGATCATTTTTTTAAGGGAAAATAGTTAGAGTTGGTACATAAGGAATGATGTTACTTCCATACAAGCCCTATTGTTACCTCATTTGGAAGTAATGAAAAAGCATTTATAGACTACAAAAAATCTCATGCAGAGTCCACAGGTATCTATTCTAGGCAACATGGTCAATCTCGCAGCAAGCCTAGAGATTGGACCCCAAGTTCTTGAGACTATGAAGAAAAATTATGATAATAAATTTTCTATTACATTATGAAATGAAACCACCCAATTTTCAAAGAGTTCGGTACACTTCCTGGGTCACAATTATAGATCACTACTAAACATAAGTCAAAAAAATAAGGGGGTAATAATACGTCATGGATAAAAGCACAAACCTGTGTCACCCTTTTGTAAAGGAAAATGCTAACAAAAGTATAATTGTTCATCTTCAATAACATAAAACTGGTATTATTATTTAGAATTTTAAAATGAAGTAAACTAATAAAATGTGTAGAAATTGATGAACTTTAGGATTATAATTTTTAATAATTATTTGGAATAAGAATTTGATATATTTTCCTCATTTTTATAGATGATTTTTTAGTTGTTGAAAAATGCTAAAAATTAGGGGTTTAGTTCCCACCACATAACTATATGGAAATAAGCATAGTTCCATTTGATCTCAGACTATGTTATATATAACATATATAGCTAGAACAATCAAATATAAAAAATTACTTGAGACATATATTTTCTCTTTTATAATGATTCAAATTTCAACTCACCTGAAATCAATAGTTTTCATCTCCCACCACATTTTTGAAAAAAAATCTGTTCTCACCAAAATAAAAATTATGCATTCTTGAAGAGGACTCTCTCCTCTAGAATGTTGTATAATTTTAAAATTTTAAAATATGATTTAATATTTATTTTCTTTCTCAAAATTGACATCTTTTCGAGTGTTAAAATATGTGCTTATAGAATTTTTAATTACAATATACTATATCTAATCAAAACACTATATAAACTCTATATGAGAATATTCTTGACTTTGAGCTCTATAAAATGGTGTTTATATCTTACTAAAAAAAATCATAATAAATAGTAAGAGCCATTGAAACATCAATTTTCTAAAATAATTTTATTTCTTTAGTAATTGGATACAAACTATTATAAAACATGCATTTAATAGACATTTCCAATTGGAAAAGTGTGAGAACATATATAACTTACCTAGAATGAATTTATCTAGACCATATGTTTGAACAAAATTGATTTTTGGATAGAAATATTCAAATTTATTCATTCTAATAAGTCAGCCTGAAAGGTGACACAACTTTGTACTTTTACCCTCATATCTAAAGGGAGATGTATGTAGACTTACGTAGATTTTGATATGTTATGTATATTATGTCTAGAAGAAATGGAGTAATAAGACAGCTTGAGTTAGAGCTAAAAATTGAAACAAAAAGATGTTCAAAGAAAGGTTTTGAAAACACAAGTTAAGTGATATGATAACCAAGCTACAGGTATGGAGTACACCCTAAGGGGGACTTAATGTTTTGAAGTATTTTTATGACATATTTTGAGCATGATAAGTATGTTTTCCTCTAATGCCAAAGGGGGAGATTGTTGACCCTAATGGAAATCTTAAGTATTAATGCCTATTCGTGTAGAACACTTTGTCATTTACTAGGCATAGATGGTTGATCAAAACTATGACTAAGCCACATAGTGCATAAGTTTATAATTTTAATGTGTGTCAAGGTACAAATAATTTTCAAATGCATTAGTGGTCATCAAGAATTTAGTTTTTGTTGAGCATCTTAAGGGAAACACATCATATCAGTCGAGTGATATAGAAGTTGAGTACTTTAGAGAATAAAATACTTCAATTTTAGTGTAGTTTAAGTCGAGGGATGACATGAAGAAACAAGAATAGTTTAGTGTTAGGAAGGTACATATGTGTTGAGTAATAAAAAAATTGTATATGAGTTTGGAATAACATAGATACTTATGTAAACACATTTTTCTGATTTGGAAATGTGTTTCTGTGTTCAAGGAGAGAATCATGGAGGCATATGTAGACACAAAAGTTTGCACCCTTGCTTGAGGTATGACCCTCAAATGACCTCATCTAAGATGGAAACAACCTCCAAGTGTGGAACTTGTGCTTTGAGGTTGAATCTCTGGAGAAGGTTAGCTTCCTTACAATCAAGATGCACCTAGACTAACACTTTTGAGGAAAAAGGAGAAGGAGATGCCGAGAATTAAATTGTTGAAAGGGAAAGGTGATTAATATGCTGGAAAGCTCTCTTTGTTCAGCTTAGGTACCTCTATCTTGTACATCTTGATCTTTAGCTTAAGTCCCTTCAAACCTTCCCTACAACAAACTAGGCTCTAATACCAATTGTTAGAATGATTAAAATAACTGTGCAGGGGGGTGAATCAATTATCCTCAATTCCATATGTACCAATATAACTTTTAATAACTTCAAACAAAATTTTCAAACACATAAAACCACTCAGCTAACATAGAAATTCATTAGTAACTTAACTTATTCATCTCATCATTAGCTCTTTGTTTAGTATATGTCGAATAAAAAAAATAAATAACATTAAATAGCATGCATCATGAAAAAAACATTCCCACATGTATGAGACCAAGATTTAATGTGAAAATCCAATTTGAGAAAAACCACCAAGTAACATGCTTCCAATTTTCACTCTTCTAAAATGAGATCGATTAAGAGCCAATCCTATTAAACATTATAAAACATGATATTAGGTGTGACCCTATTAAAGGATTCAATTACCCTATTAGGAGTGGCCTTGTTAGAGGTCTTTAGATCATTCCATTATAATGTTGCCTTGATTAAAGGATAAATACAATATGACTATTAGGTCAACCTTGATTAAAGAAATCTACTTCCACCACTACTAGATTTTTACGTAAATTGTGATGACATGACCATCATAGTTAATGCATTACAACCTGTCATCATTGAAATTATGACAACAAGTCATTGCTATTGTGACGATGATAGTTTTTGATGTCATAACTATAATAGATGTGTCATCACAATTTGGGTGCAAATTTAGTATAAATGATGGTTAGAAAGTAACAACGAGGTTTGATTTGATAAAATATAGCTCACTTTTTATATTAAAATTGCCATTCAACTCCACCAGGTTCATTTATTACACCTCATCATATACTCCATCAATGATTTGCTTGGAAACCCTTCAATCAATTAGTCTTCACCAACTTCTCACTTTTCCTCTACTATTATGTTCTTCACAAGTTCTTCACAAATTTTCTAATCAACAACCATAAAACATCTCTTCTACCTCCTTGAATAGGTAGCTTTGAGCTTTTACCACTTAAACATCACAAAATATCTTAGGGTTTGATCAAATTCATTGAATATGTCCATTTCTTTTTCCTTCTTCTCCTTTCTTGAAGCTTTTGGAAACTTCTCCTTAAACCCTTTCCTTAGATCACTCAATAAAATCAATTTATACATTAAATATGCTAGTGACCAATTCTTAATTTCAACTATGTTGGCCTCAAAACTCAATTCTTTCACAAATTGTTAAAATGTTGACACTTGGTCATCACTATGTTCTGCAACTCATTCATCCCTTTTTATCTCAATCTCTATTATTTATATCTCACTTGGCTTATACTAGTTCACTCGACCTTCATTGTGATTAGTCACTTCTTCAATTTTTTTCTTCATCTTCCTTGGCCATGACTATCACTTGGATAATATTATTTTCTTATCTATCTCTTACGTTCCTTGATCTTCTACTTCAACTTCTTCAATGACCACAAGTTACTAGGTCAAGCATGTATTTTTCTCATCTTATCCATGTTTCATATAATGATCAAACAACACATTATCTTGTCCAAGACTAACTAATCAAATGCCCATTTCAATTTGATCATGTTTGCTCCTCTTTACTCAATAACTTCACTAATTCTCCTTATTATCTTCTCTTTTCAAATCCTCTTCATCAATCAATTGATATGGAACTCTACACTTTTATAAAATGTCTTAATAGTAAGATTTTCAACATCAATGACAAAATAAAAATTGTGTGAACTGTTATTTCCAGCAATTATACTATGAAAAGAAAGTAAATAATTAATTGTCCAATTAATACATTTTCAATAGTAACTTTTCTCCTATAAGCATTACTCTAACTAGTAGAGTTTACTAGTTTTTGTTGATAATGTTGCAATAGACATCTACTTGTACTTTCTTGTTTAACATGCTTATCTATCTTGTAGGGGGATGGAATAGGACTTTACCATTGATACAAGTCCCTGAGAAGTAGTTTCTATCTCAATTCAAGGACACTCCTTGATTTGGATTTGGTGAATTATTATTGGATACACTTTTTTCTTCCCTTTTTATCCAGACCTATTTGATGTTGTTTTTTCTATTATAACTCACATATGGTTTCTATTAATAGTTTATTACCATGTGCAGTCTTGTGTTGTATGATTGTATTTTGTGACAAATATGACATGATACTCGTATTGATCGTACACCAATTTTTTTATTTGTAAACTTTCATTCTCTTGCCATATGTCCAAGATATCGATAGTTGTTACACTTTATGTTTCTTGGTTTCCTGGTCAATGATATTTTGTTTCTACATTATTTATCTTTATGACCAAATATGTTGCACGTATAGCAGTAACCCATAAAGTTTCCTTCCATTGAGTTGAGATGTTTGATGCTCTCACTCTATAATATTTTATTATATGTTCATACTTGTTATAGTTATGGTAGTGACCATTGAAAAATATTTTTGATGAGGTATTAGATGGCCTATTTCTACACACATTTGTTGTATGTCCTAGTTTTCCATAGGTGTAGAAAGTAGGTTAATTATGTTGATTATTTCTTGGTTTCTTTGGTTGTGATATCTTTTTTGCACCATATTCGGATGATTCAATGATTCAAAATTAATTGTTATTAGTATAGCCAAGTCTAGTTGTATCACTAGATCTCCTTTTCCCTTTTAGCTATTCATCAATATTCTTCATTCTTAGGTCAAACTTAGTAAGTTTTTCATTTAACTCTTATTCTACCTTCAGTTTGTTTGTCAGTTCTTCTACCCCTTTTCTTAATCTTTCATTCTTGGCAAGGATATATCTATTTTCTTTATTTGTTTCATTCATATAACCATTCAATGTATTATTTTCATGTTCTAGTTGAAGAGTGGAATCCTCTTTATCATTAATCCATATTTCTAGATTTCTCTTATCAACTTCAAATTTTTCTTTTTCATTTTCAACATTCTTAATTCTTTCTAGTAGTTCAATTATTATTAGAGTTTGACCTTCAAGTTCCCTTTAAACTTTTTGTAAGTTTTCCTCTAGAATATTGTTTTTTTCTAATAGATTTGCTACTGCTACATCATCTTCCTCAAAACTTGTACTATTTTGGGAAAGTTCTTCAAGATCTTCAAGTATTATTTGTAATCTTTTTGATAATTCATTTATATTTATAATTCTTCATTTTGAGCTATAGCTTCTTCAAGTGTTTTTTCCTTCTTATACTTTTTCATACATTCTCGAATCTTCTCTCAAGATATCAAATTTCCTTCAAGATAACTTTCGCTAATACCAATTATTAATTATTAATGGGAAACGTTAAGTAATAAGAGGTGGACAAGGGGAATTAGTACCTATTAAACTTCAACCATTAAGTTATTTTCTACTTTTATCTAATAGTCTATAATAAGTCTAAACTAATTAACCTTCTAAGTAACTGATAGTGTGACTTATAACTTAATATAAAAGTAAATAATACTAACACATAAGATATTCACACATTCATAACATGTAGATTTTGGTATCACAAACAACTCTTGGTCAAAGATAAAAACTGAGCTGGGGATAGTAGCCACAATTTTTTTATTGTAGTAAAAAAGGTTTCCAATTAGGCATAAAATAGTATTTTCTTCTAAGAAACTCACTCTAGGAAAGGTGATGGATACACTCTCAATTGTATCCTTAGTCTATTAAGACTACTCAGTTATGAGATTCAACATGTCCATCTAGGTATTCATCTTGTTAGAGGATTTAACAAAATTCCATACACAAACTTATCAAAATTGTAAAATACTACCTTGATTAAAGGATTTTATGAATCTTGTATAAAATTAGTAAAGTGTATATACGAGATAAGTTAACTTTAATATCTCTTCTTCCTTAACCTTGCTAAATCCTTTCTTGTGCCTTATTATGTCGTCTTGCTCTAGATCCTTTCATCATTCTTGTTTTTCTCTATGTCTTCTCCTACACTTCTTTTCTTATCTTTTCATCTCAATATTTTATCTTTTTTTCTTGCTAACCCTACACAAAATATTGATCATAGATCTTTTGGTTAATCTCTTTCTTCTTCCTTAGTGTGCTTTGATAATATCTTTCATACCTTACTCTAATAGTTAGATTTATTATAACGATTCTTACATTCTAACAGTGTCTTTTCTTTAGTGGTACCAATAGTAAGTGCGCTTATCATTTCAATGAATAGTTCTTAGATATTTGACATAAATGACAAAAATTCATCATCATAATCGTAAAATACAAATTCCAATAGAAATTTCTAGTTCTCCTTCATAGAGGTGAGGGCATTTAGGATCTCATTCTTCTCTTCTTTTAAGGGTATTTAGTTCATAATATCCATAATATTCTTCTCTATAACTCCCAATTATGGATTTCCTTTCAAAAGTCCTCACCCACTTTCTATGGGCTATCATTATTATTCCCTCTGGTCCAATCCTTATTCTTACTTTTTTCCTTGTCCAATGCCTCAAGTTTATTGATTTCTCTTCTAGCTATCTCGAATTGGCGCATTAACCACTCTATGACCCCCGTCATCTTGTTATAGAAATATAGATCTCCTCCCCATTTTTGACCAACTTCTACCCATTTAGCCCATGTTCTAACAAGTTAATTCTGGAAGAAGAAGGATTCTAAATTTGGGGATTCCTAGTGTAACTAAACTAAGCCTTAAGATAATGCCTAATATATAGGGTGGTAGGGGATCTTTTCACAAAGTTGGGGAAGGAGTTAGGAATGGAATTATCCAAGGTCCAACTTGACTAGAGGAATGTAATAGCTCAAAAAGGCCATCCTCAACAATAGTTCTTTTCTTATTTTTGACCTTCTTAGTCAAATTGACTCAAGTAGATGTCATAGCTTCCATAAATTGGTTTACATCGTTGGGTCACTATACACTTATCATTGGGAAATCATTGAAACATGTATATATAATGTTATCTATGAGATAAAAAGGTCAGATAAGGTGCTTAAATGGAGGCCCAAATTTTCCAAACATTTTAGGCTCCATCACTTTCCATGCTTGGTGTCAATCCTAATAGGTCCTTTATGTACTACTAGAAGTGCTCTATTATACTCCATTTTAACCTGCATTTTAGAACTGGAGGAAATGAGGATAAAATTGAGGTTATTAAGCTCAATAGAAAAAGTAGAAGTTGGATGTAGCTTCTGAGTAAGTTGATGGTGAAAATGATAAAATGTGTAGATTAACCCTTTATGGAGAAGGTGGGGGGAGGGGGAGGCCTTGTCCTTAAAATGTTTTACTTAGAAAATGAAAATATTGCTTCTAAATTGGTTCAATGCTAGGAAATTGTGAGAATGGTTCAACATCCTACAGATGATAGTCATCCATATTTTAAGGGTTTGTAGCTTTTTTGTAAAAGGATGTATTATTTTATGAGGCCTATAAAATTATTACGCTCTTGAGTTCTATAGAACTAAAATTGCAAGAGGCTAGTTCTCACCTTGTTCATTGGCTTTCTCCTGTCCTATGATTGATTATAGGAAAAATATTTATCTTAACCTTTTGATCCCCTTTTTTCATAAATTTTATCTTATCTTAGAATTGTGGTTAGTAGGAGATAGAAGAGATCATCTATCTAATTTGAATCAATTTGAGATCATGAGAAAAATAAAAAGGGTTCTTCTAGAGATTTTCTAGAGGAACACAAAAAAAAAATAGCAACATCTAGAGGGATCAAATGAGGTAACAAGAGAGCTTAACATTTAATAATACAAAAAAAAAAAGGACATTATGGATTTCAAAATAGCTAAGAAAACTAAATGAAATAATGAATAGATGTAGATTTTAAACACATCTAGTATTGAAATTTAAAACCATAGGAATGCATGGATAGAGACATGAGTAACATTTACTAGGCTTGTAATTATAGTAAGGGGCATCAAGATACCTTTTCCAATCTTCCTTAGAGATCTAGTTGCATTCACCCTAATTATGTGAAATAATTAAAAACTAATAACTATAAAGGGTTCTAAGAAATCTAAATGTCACAATATGTTCATTTTTTTAGCAAGTAGGGGAATCTATAAATCAAATTTGAATTAAAAAATGAACTTAGAATCAAACCCTAATGCCCAAAGTAGAAAATATTATAGAATAGACTTTAAAATATTTGACGTGAATGATTTTCTACAACTAATGATAAAAAAGTTGAGAAATATTTGAATCAAAATAAGGAGCTTAGGATCAAACCCTAATGCCTAAAGAATATAATATTGTTGAATAGATTAAAAAAATTTGAAGAAAAGGATTGTCTATATTACCAATTATTAAACAAATAGAGGCATCTACAAATCAAATTTGAATAGAAAGAAGGAACTTAAGTTCAAAGCCTAATGTCTAAAGTATGGAAATAATCAACAACCATTCACAATGATCATAGGCTTTAATGAAAAAAAAATTGAAAATAGCTTGTTATTGGGATTATAGTATTCCATTAATTGTCAACAAACAATATTATAAGTTACAACATATCTATTCTTGATAGATTGTATTTGTTGAAGATGGATGATAATGTGAGAATTGCTTTATAATAATTGAGAGGTGGGGTGAATCAGTCATTCAAGGTCCAAATGTCCTATTCAAACTTTTCACTAAGTAAAGTAAATTCATTCAACCATTCATTCATCCAAGCTTTAACTTTTCTAATCAGCAAGTTATCGTAAATCAACATGCAAGCATAACACATAAGAAATCAACACATGACATAGTGATTTACGTGGAAACCCAATTTGGGAAAAACCACTAGTAACATGCTACCCAATTCTCACTCTTCTGAAGTGATGCCCTATGAAAGGCTTGCCTTGTTAAAGGCTTACAACACACTGTTAAATGTGACCTTGTTAGAGGATTTAACCACCCTATTCGAAGTTGGCCTGGTTAAAGGACTTTAGAACATTCACTTGGAATGCCACCCTATTAAAGGATTTAAAAATGGTTATTAAACCAACCTAAGTCCATAGGATTTTTAGATCTAATACAATTGCTAGAGAGTATTAGATAATATTTACTTGACTACAACATACAACTTATCTTGCAAATTTCATATCACTTCTCAGCTCATACCCTTGCCTGGCCTTCAATCTCTACAACTCTTAATAGCTTGCCCTCCTTTCAAGCTTTGTCTCCTTGAGTCTCCATATTCAATGTACCAGTGCAGTCATCTCTTCATGACCACTTGTAGAAGCAGAGCCTCTGTGCTCTTCCTTCACCTAGATGTCACCTCCTTGACACCCTTCTAACCACTTCATAGATTTGGCTCTTTAGTAGTAATAGTATCAACAACTCTTTACTTCTTTGTCTATGACTTCTTAAATAGAAGTCTTGGAGTACCATTTCCCACTCGATTCTTCCATTTTTCAATTTCAATTCGCATGGATTAGGTAGGATTCATTACATCTAACCCATATTCTGTTTCCTCTAGAAAATTCTTGAATAATCCTTTAGAATTTTCCCAAAAATGGTTTACATAGGAATCTATGCCAACAAATCATCATGCTTATCCTCCAACTCGTTCACAAAATTCAATGTAACCACTAAGTCGGCTTGGATTTGGTGAATCTTCGTCATTTGAAATAGTGTACTAGCTAGACACTATTGAAATACTAGTGCTCGACACATACTATGTTACTCAGCATCAACTATGTTTTTCCTTATGCTTGACACCTGAAGATCACTCAGTACCAACTGACAATTTTTTGATGCTTGGCACTTGATCTTCACTTGGCACATAAAGATCACTCAGAACACACTAGAGTTTTGTGTTACTCAGCTCCTACTGAGAATTTTCTCGGCTTCAACTAACTTGCTTGGCTCCTACTAAAGATTTTAGTCTAAGCTTTGCAATTAACCTTGTTACAACTTCTTCCTCCAATGTTTCTAAGTGTGACCAACCTCTATATCTTTGAGTATGTTATCAATACAATACTTAACCATTGTCTTAACTGATCCTTGCACTTCATTACAACATCATAACTCTACCTTTTCCCTTAGGTACTCTTGTTACATCTTGTTGATCAAATTATTTTTATCAATCAACTAGGTAACAGTACTTGGATCTTATAAGCAAATGACATTCCTACAAATAGCAGGTTTGACATCAATGACAAAACAATGATTGAAAACATTTGTTTATAACAATCTCCCTCTTTGATCTTCAATAGCAATGAGTTTTTCAATTAGATTTCCAATAGATAAGAGGAATCAAATATATTTTTTATCATAGGAAAATAGAGTATAAAGGGACTCAAAAAGCTTACATAACAAAATAGTCCAAGAAAAAAATATAATGGCCAACCAAACATATGACCGTAGTAAACCAACAACTCAAAAAGAAAGGGACCAAACACTAGAAACATCAAACATATCCTTTAGCAAGCAATCAGTCGTTTTAATAAATTCATCATTTATACTCTACACCATGTTGACCCCACCTTGCTTCAAAGTCTTGGTGCACATTAAGAGAATCAAAGGTGAGATAATATTATCAAAAAAAATTCCTAAATATTATCTCACTTTTCATACATTATCAAAAAAAAAGTAGTGAAATAATATAAAGACTAAGAATTTACCACATCTACCTACCATTTTTAAGATGAATTTTATAATCTTCCTAAAAATACCATAATTAATAATAACTTTTAGAACAAACAAACCACTTCCAACATAGATAGATAGATAGAACGAACTATCACAATAAATGTAATATCAAATATTTTAAAATATAATATGAAACATAGAAACAAAATGATGTATACCAACCAAACCCAAAATTCTAACTTTTTCTTGTAAACATAATTCTATGGATACTTGTATTTTTAATTTAGTTCGATAGAGTAGATCAATAAAATACCTAGTTATCCATACAGCAAACTTTAAAAATCTTAAAATTTTGTTACCAAAGAAAGCCAGGTATCCCACCCGTCACATCCTCTGCCATTATAAAGAAAAAGGCGTATGAACAGAATGTCTGCCACCGACGCTATAAAGCATAATACAACTTAAGAATGAAGCACGTTTCTGCAAGAAACCTACTTTTTATAGTATTCAACCTCATTATTATGAACAGATACCCACTAACCATACGTTTATACTGTGGTTTGTTTTTTACATGTTTTTGACTGTCGGCTGAATTCTGCCCATTTTTTCACTGTTAAATTTCTACGTTATCGTTATAATAGAAAATTAAACTACTATTGCTTTTTGATTTTACTTTGTTACTAATTATTTTTTGACGTGATTTGAAAGATTAAGTTCAGAAAATTAATTTTTGTTCAAGAATATTTGCAAGTAGATTGTAAAAGAATTAAGGAATGATTGAATAAGATATATAGAAGACTGTACTGATTGCAGATATAATTTTTTAACAATTGGTAAATTTTAAGAGATTGTATTTGAAATCAATTGTTTATGACGTTTAATGGACCTTATAGAATACAATCACTGATTATTCTCGTTTTAATACTTGTCACTACCTATCATTACAAAATCTATTATTATTAAAAATACAAGAATACATTATTGTAATACAAAATACCGATTAAAAAATGTAATGCCCCGTCAAGGGATCCAAAGAATTAACCTAGAATTTCTCTAAGTTTGGTAGCATATATTTTTTTTAAAACATGAAAGTAAATACCACATATAACTTATACACAATAACGGAAGCAATAGCAGTGTCCATCTGAAAATAAACATAACATACATTACAAATTACATTCTCTAAGGATCCCTTAATGTTGAATTACATCCAAGTCAACTAACATTATTGAATCCATCTAATATAACAACCACATGAAATAATAATGATAAGTTCAATATTTATACATTACATTTCAAATGCTCAATCATCCACTGTACATGTCACAGGGTATGAAAAGCTTAAAAAAATTATACATATGTAGAATAAGGTACATCATCTTATTCTAATCCATGATACATCAAGTAAAGATAATTATATGATACACATGATACATCATCAGAGAAGATATATACATCCATCATAAAGATCAAACATAATAAACTAAGTGCACTGTTCCTCCCAACTGTTAATAGCATCATTAGACCATCGTAGGCCCTAGCCATCCCTCTGTGTATAACATTCCAAATCACCGAAGAGATCATCGGTATTAGCATAGTAGGAATGTCACTCATAACATATACTACATTATATGCAGAAAGTAATCTAACATGCAAAAATAAGCGTAAAATAATATCATCTAACAAATGCTAATCATCAATAAAAGGATTCATATCCAGCATCACGAAGGATGCATCAGCCATGATGTCTCAATAGATCTCAAATGATAAGAGTGGAAAAACACTACCACTCAACCGCATGGTACCTAAGTGGTCCACTCCCACCGTGCTGAAGAGATAATCTCAAGTCCCAAACAGGCTATCCAAGACACATAGCACAAAACTCTGTAAGTCCAGGAATCCTAATAGCATTCTAACTCAAAGGTTCCAAACACAAAATCGACATCTAATCCCAGAGGCACACAATGACATGTAAGAACCTACTATGCAAGCAGGAAAGTGTCATCACATATATCATGTACAAGTTACCTTGGCAGTTAGCTAAACTCCACGGGTTCATACTGATCTCATGCGGCCACTAGTATCCTCTCATATTGACGAGGCATACTATGGAATGCAAGGTCGCAACATGCGTTCTCTCTATTCCCATCCTAGCCTGTACAAGCACTCGAGGCATGGGCGAGAACCAAAACACTTATCTTTTTAGGTTCATTCAATTAGTATTAGGTGTGAATGTTTTCACTTATTAATCCAACTTAGAATGAGTTACCCTGGCAGCCTCTTAGGGCCCCGACCCCCATTGCAAGCCACTTCCTGACACTACATGCAGATATCCTACCCTAAGCTCATGGAATCATAAATCTCAAAATCACAAAAGATAATCCATAATAAATTCATCAAATATGCATAAAAGCATCAAATCTCCATGAGCAAGCATCCATAGAAAATCATGACCACAACAGCTCTTTATTGGCAACTGAAGTATCATTGATAATCAAAAGTATCCATTGGTTCTCAATAACCAAAATATATCTCAATCATACTGATCGAAGATTTCAAAATGGTTGAGTTAAGCATGTCACAACATGACATCATCAAGAATAAATTCACATTTCAGTCTCATCATGGCATCTAGGAAACAACCAAGGATAACTGATCGATGAACCAAAAATGGTTAAGTCAAGTGTCTCATACATAAGAATCTCAACTATAACAATCAAGAATTAAAAAAATTACATAGAGCATTCTATCACATAACCATGGTTGGGTTTATAAAGATTGAGATTAGAACATCATCATGACATCACAATCACATAACCCACAAGCCTCTAGTAGACGTCCTATAACTGGTCAACACTAGTCAACCCAAAACTCAAAACAATAAAATAAAGAAAACACAATTCAAACACATGTTTTGGTTTTGCTAAATTTACATACTTGAATTTAAATGTAGAGGTCTCAATTTACATTTTTCAATCTAGATATCAAGTGGAGAAATTGCACGTTTTACTTAACCCATGTATTGTATTGATAGATAAAAGTTTCTCCCTCTACCTCTAACAACTCAATTTTCATAAGTGTTCTAGAAATCACATGCTATTCTCCATTTACTATTTGAATGAAACTAAAATGTTAAATGACTTAAATATCATAACTTTTGTCTAACCTTAATTAGATCAAATTCCAATTAAGAAATATTATTTATTTGAAATCTTAAATATTTAAAATTTCATTAATCCATATATATATATATATATATATATATATATATGTATATGTATATGTATGTATATGTATATATATATACATATACATACATATACATATACATATACACACACACACACACATATATATATATATAAAACTAACGAAAAATATCATTATTTACAAATGTTTAAAAATAACATTATAAAATCGGATGCAATGTTTCTTTTATACAAACGTTGCAACACACAAATATAAAAGTCGCGACACGCATGCAGGTACCCAGCGGTTGCAGGGCCTATGGCAGCAGTGAGTACGTGGTACCTGCTGACATCGCAGTTCTTGCGACAACAGGTACCCCGCTGTGAACAAGTGCGAGTGCACGAAAATCCATCCCCACTGCGCATTAATAATTTTTTTTTTTTAATACGATTTTTTTTTAGTAATGTTTTTTCATAAAAACGTTTTCATGTGATATGGCATTTTATTAACATAAAAATCTATTGTGATTTGATATTCGATTATTCAATATATATTCGCAGAGTTTTGTCAAGCATCAAAGCATATAAACATATATATGTGTGTGTGTGTGTGTGTGTGTGTGTGTGTGTGTGTGTGTAGATTTAAAAAAATATGAACATATATATTTTACAATGAACATATACACAATTTATTTAAAACTTTCAATTTTTAAAATTTTCCTATAAATTATTTGATCTCTAAATTTACTCAATAATTCATCTAAAGGATTTGGCTATAATTTAAACCCTAGCCCCGTGTTCTCTTCAAATCTATGCATATAAAGATTCTCAAATATATATTAACTACCCATATTGAGAATGCATACAATTAAAATAGGAAAATCCTCAGAAGACATATGGAAGACACGAAGAAGACAGGGAATGCAAGATGCGGAAATAGCATAAATAAAATCATAAGAATCTACCCAGATTCTGATGCTAATTCACTTTTCCTCAGAAAACCCGCAGAGCAAGCCCCTCCCTTTTTCAGAGTTTTCGAGTCCTCCAATGCTCCAAAATGCTCTCCATGCTATGTCTAAGCTTCTAAGAATGCCTGAATATAAAGAGCTCTCAGAAAACACCTAGAATGTCTCTAGAAACAGCTAGAAGGTGTCACCAACTAAGCATGTGTCTTTTCCAACCTTCTAGATGAGTCATAGGGTTGTAGACACTATGTACTTCATTGATGCACTAACCTTCATATTGTTGACATATGAGAAATGAAAAGGTGCGTTAACTCCTAGACAAGCTTATAAATCCAATTTACTTTTTTATATAATTTCTATTTAAATCTTTATAACTTTCATTTTAATTTTTATAACTTTTATTATTATTATTTATTTATTACTTTATTATTATTTTATATTTATTATTAATTTTAATTTCTAATTTTCTTTTATTTAATTCTTTTTCCTCAATTAATTAACATTTAATTAATTATAATCAAAATATCAAAGACCATGATATTTTATATTAATTTTCTCAAATAATTAATTTATTAATTAAATCTATTTATTAAGACTTAATTAATAGAAAATTCACCATAGACCTCCAAGATAAAATATGAAAACCCATCATAGAGCAATTCACACTAAATGAGTCTTAAGGGTTAAAAAGCACGAATTACGTCATCCGACACATTTGGTGGGTAACATATCCAGATACTTTTCCTACCTCACTAGAACAATTGGTTTAAGGGTTTGGAATTTGGACTTGAGAATTTATCTCCCTTCTCTTATCATTGAGATAGTGTAATAGGGTACGCTCATCCTGGCAATTCAGGAAAGTTGATACCTGGTACCTACAACCTGCAAAAAAGCCATGCATGTACATACAATATATATAATGCTAAGCTAAATAGGAAATGACAAGAAGTGGTGCATTGTGTAGATCCCGACTAGCAGGTGACTATGACTCCCTTCCTTAATCACATCAGAAATGTCATACAATTAAAAAAAACACACACCATACACATGGAAGTATGGGGTAAGTATCCATAATAACACATGAGATAATAAACCATCTAACTAATTATCAACAATAACTGAAAGCAATGTAATGATCATCATGCATACATAAAATGTAAAGTCTAAATGATCTCATCATATACCAACTGAATCCATAACATAATGTTTGATAGTCTCAAAACAATACCACTAATCCATCAACATAAAGCTAGTCTAACATAGTCTGATAATAACAACAACAATGTCCAAAAAGATGTGAACGAGGGCAGGCACTACAAAAAATAAACACAACTGAGTTTACAAACAATCTCTCAATCTAAAAATAGCTAATCAAATTACAACCAATCTCGCATTACAGATTGACAATGCTTTTTTTTATTAACACTGTTTGATTCTGGCTTCGGTTACCCTTTTTGTAAATAATATTATTTATTAATAAAAAGAGACTATTAATAAAATTAGTCCGTAGGCCAAATGCATGATTAAGGAAGAATTGGAGTTATAATCCTACGTGTAGTCTACGATATCTTTATATGTAAATCACATCAACAATCATTGAAATGTGAAGGGAACAAAGTACTCAAAGATGCCAAGAACAAGATACTCAAAAAGAAAACTATGAGTTTGATCATTCGTGGCTGAGGCTCACATGATGAAGTTATTAGTGTTATCTTAAGGATAAATTGATTGCAATAGATTTATTACATGGATGAAGTACTAAATTTATAATAAATTTGTTATTTGTCATTTTTGTTGAACAAATGTACAATTATTGAGTGCATAAATACAATTTAGTTGAAAGCTTGTTTCATATTTGAAAATTATTCTTGTTTGCACTTATATGATGGATAGTTTTTGAGGATGTGATCTCTTCAATGACTTGTTTCATTTAATTTTAGAAGTATTAATATAATGTTGATGTTAAAGATGGTAATTATTTATATTATTAAGATATTTTAAGTATGTCTCACTGGTTGAAATCAAGAAAATAATGATTTGGATTCTTTTTATAAAGATTCAAGATTAAGTTTTATAGTGGCATCATCTATGATAGAAACTCTTATTATTAGACTCACAAAGTATGTATATATTGTTTAAACCAATAAAATGTATAAAATGTTCAAACCAAGAAAATATTTAAGATAAAGACATTCAAACCACTATTAAACTATAAAAAAAGACATTAAAACTACTAAGACATGCATAGCATAACAACATTAATAAAATCTCAATGATAATGTAATCTATAGCAAGCCAATTCCCTCAACATTTTATAATTATTTTATTTCATAATATTAGACAATGAAAATTTATTTAGTTTCACTTATTATAGATTATCCAATATTAAAATTGGGTTGGTGCTCTTCTTATTTGGAAATGGTGCAAGGGCACCTAGCCCTAATTGTTTAACAAGATCAATTGATGGGTTAAGGAATTGTATTTGATCTTGGCTTTTTAATAGGGTCACATGAGCCCTTCCAATATGTAATGAGATTTATAAAAATCAATAATGTTCTATCATCAAAAATTCTCAAGCTGCAAGAAAAGATGTTAAGCGACTTTTCTTACAACCAAATGGCCAATAGTGCCTAAAAGGTTTCAATTGGTATTTTAAATGTCCACTTTATGTAAAAAGGTCTCTATAAGGTTATTTTGACATCAAAGATTCAATTAGGTTGGTCATTAAGAAAGTTTCAAAAAAAAAAAGGAAAAATTTGTCACATATGAAAAGTTGTCAAAATGAAGATTTAAAAAGTGCAATAAAATTACAAAAATGGGAAGTCTCATAGTGGTTCAAAAAATAGTTATTGACATTTGGAGAGGTTGCAAAATCCTTTAAATACCTATAATCTATCAACCAATAGGTGGTAGTAAGAATATTTTATCAAAATTATAATAATACTAGTGAATTTAGGTGCATTTTTAATATATAACCATAACAAAAAATTATATGACTTCATGATGCTATTTCAACTTGAACTTGATTAGGGATGATAGATTGTTTTATTATCTTTCATTTTCCTTTTTATTTTAATTAAGTAGAACGAAAGTTGTGATCATTTTATTGATTGAAATTTCTAGATTGTTGTGTAACAATTAGATTGTAGTAAATTGTGCAGATGCTCCATGATCTAAAATAAGCATGATTGGAAAAAGTGAATAGTCTCCTTTAATTTTCAATTGATTTGAGTTAATTTTATTAAGTTTGGAGAGATTTATAAGAACTTTACTAAAAACTATCCAAGACCCTCATCTAGGGTAATTTATGAAAAAGAAAATTATGTATCTCTTGATTTTTCCAATGAAATGGCTTGAATTGGTGAAATAACTCTTTCTATTGTACATTTTTAGTTCCCATGTTAATAAATCAAACCATGTTAAGTTTTTCCCATGTTTCAAAGAAGCCCCACCACATGTTGTAGGCTGGGAATGATAATGTTCAAAGAAACTTGAAGGTTTCAAATGGAAAATGTCTCTTTTTTGTGGATAAAATTCTTAGAGAACATTGATGAGATATGTTGTAACTTATTTCAAGTTAATTATTGGTTAACACTACAAGATTTTTTTCCGTATACAACACTACACTATTAGAAGTGATTTGTAATAGTCAATGTACATGTGTTATGAAACTTTTTGTAATGATTATCTTGGAATCTTTTTTTAGTTAAGAAAATAAGGGTTGACCACTTATCTTTGAATTTTATTTCAATATTTGAAGTTATTTGTTCAAATAATATGGTGGAGATTGGAATTGGAATATATTGGGAGGGCTAATTAGCTCTAAAATGAGTAAATCAATCAATTTTTCAAGCATACATGTTTGAAAATAGTTCAATGGCCATTTAGTATAGATTTTGAGTATTTGAAAATTATATTTAAAATTGTAGTTACTCTAAAGATTCTTTTTATTTATTGTGGAGTTACCATCATTTTTTGTTGTTTCCTAGGGCTAGAAGAGAATAGGACTAAATTTGGGAAGATTATAAGTTATTGAAACCAGTTGCTATGAGTTCCACCATAGGTGTCCAAGGGATGTATTTAGTTGTTATAGTATGTATTTGAATTTGGTTGGGTCTTTTTAACATTAAAGACCTAATTTTTTACTTAAAACCTACAAAGAAAAGTTCTATTGTGAAGTGTATGATTTATTGTGAAAGAAATTATATAGAATTATGATTTCATTCCAAGTAGTGGATTGCAAGGGGAATTTTCATGAAAATATGGTGTTCCTCAATATTTATATTTGAGTATGGACAAGGTAATTAAGCACATTGTTATGAAATATGCTTGATTATGATTGAGTTGTCTATGTATTATTTCAATCATTAAACTCAAGTCTCTACCTAAATTGGAAACAAAGTTCAAAGAATCTAGGAAAGGAAGCCTTTTGGTTGTGTTTTTGTGTTGGTTTGGGTTGAGAAGATAAACTATTTTCCAAAATACTTGGTAGAGAGGAGAAGAGACATAGGTGAGGCAAAGGCAAAGTAGAAGTAAGGTAAAAGAGACTTTCTTGAAGAGATAGATTTTTTGAAGAGGTGTTTTAAGGGTGAGGTATTACAAAATAACAAACAAGAAAAGAAAAGAAATAAGAGAAAGGGGGTATGTGCAAGATCATGGTCAACCAAGTTATGGCCTTAAGTGATAGTGAAAAGCTAGCAAATCAAGGTTATGTCAACTTGACACATAATTTTAAAGTGGTTTTGGACTTTATATCAAAAAGTTGTAAGAAAATAATTTGTAGGAAATTGAATGTAGTTTTTAAACTACTAGGCCATATCTAGAGAAAAAAATATTTGATTGGTCAAAAGTTTGGATTTTAATGCAGTACTACAAAAATTTCAAGGCGAAAATAAAAAGTAAATGTATGTCTGACCACCTTACTCAAAATCAAATGATAATATTTTTAAATATAATTATAGATATAAAAAGTAGACTCATGCCCGAATGTAGTGCGCATTTTTAGGTATTTTTATTTCAAATAAATAATTAAATATAAATTTTCTACTAAGACCTTTTCAGAATAAAAAACTCTCGTGTTTGAACACCTTAACTAATTGATTTATTTTTCCTTAAACTAGGCGAAGCATAGAATGTGACACAACATTTGGATTTAAAAAATGTTATACCATTTGAAAGTTATAGCTATTTTTCAATCAATATGTCAATCAACACTTTACAATCATCTTCATTGAAAATTAACTAATAAATACTTATCAAACTTAGAATTTGACAGAAATTATATTGATGGAATCTTGAGAGTGTTATAAAAAAAAACCTTTTCATTTAATTCAATTTCAATGAAAATAACATTGTCAAATGGCTACTTGAAGTCTAAGTGTTACTGAAACCCTTCTTAAACACTTTTTTCGGGTGGACCAAATAGGTTTGGTAAATACCAAGCCTAATTGGATACCCAAATTCAAATTGGGTATCCAATTACATATCAGATACCTGATATGAAATTGGGTATCTTATTACTCTGAATTTTTCAATTGGGAGGGAAACACCCACATTGGAAATTTTGGAGGGAAATTTTAGAGGAAACTTTTAGAGAGAAATTTTACAGAGAAATTTATTTTCGGGAAGTGTGGGCATTATTATTATTACATATGATTATTATTATTATTAACTATTATTATTATATATGATTATAATAATAATAATAATAATTAAATATGTAGTAATATCATATGATTATTAATATATATAATAATTATATATTTTGTTATTATCATTATTAAATATATAATCTAGTAATATATATGATTATTATTGTTATGTAATCTAATAATATAGTATTATTATATTAAAATATATACTATTATAATAATATTATTAAATATAATATTGTCATGAAATGTGTTGAGAGGGGTCATAGGTTAACCTATGACCCCTCTCAATACATTTCATGACAATATATGTCACAAGGGCACCTAGTGACCCCTTTTGATGCATTCCCAATTGGTCCCTAGAGGTCATAGGGCCCCTAGGGACATATGTTGTCATTAAATGTATCGAGAGGTGTCATAAATTAACCTATGACCCCTCTCAGCACATTAGAACCAACGAAATGGGTCCCTATGAGTCCTAGGGCACCTAGGGACATATGTTGTCATGAAATACATTGAGAGGGGTCATAGGTTAACCTACAACCGCTCTTGATGCATTCAAACCAATCAAATGCATCCCTAGGGGCCCTAGGGCCCCTAGGGACATATGTTGTCATGAAATGCATTGATAGGGATCATAAATTTACCTATGATCCCTCTCGACATATTGGAACCAACTAAATGGGTCCCTAGGCATCCTAGGGCCCTTAGGGACATATGTTGTCATGAAATGCATTGAGAGAGGTCATAGGTGACCCCTCTCAATGCATTAGAACCAACCAAATCCATCCCTAGGGGTCCTAGGGCCCCTAGGGAAATATGTTGTCATGACTATGACCCCTCTCGACACATTGGAACCAACCAAATGCATCCCTAGGGGCCCTAGGGCCACTAGGGACATACATTTTCATGAAATGTGTCAAAAGATTATGACCACTCTTGACACATTTGAACCAACCAAATGGGTCCCTAGGGGCCATAGGGCTCGTAGGGACATACATTGTGATGAAATGCATGGGCATATGCACCAAGTTGTGGTGCCAAAAAGGTGAGAAGTGTTTTTTTTTTTTCCTATTTTAAATAGCGCGTATGTGCTATTACCAAAACAAAAAAATTATATATGATGGGCTGTAGACCCGTAGCCCATCATTTTTATCAATATTTTGTTCTACTCCTACAGCGAGAAGTGCGTACACGAGTTGAAATCTTAACATTTTCAGCACCATTTGCCAAAATGCCTCCTCATCAATGAAATCCAAGACCACAAGCACACCCACAACGACACCATAAGTGATATAAACCTAACTTTGCATTGTTTTATATGTTTTACATATTATTTTGTAGGTTTTTAATATTGTTTTGTAGGGTTTTTACAAATTTCATTTAGATTTGTTTATTTATTTGGATTTCAATTGATTTTTTATCAGGAAATATCCATAATCAATCAAAAAATTTACAAGAACGTCAAAACCCTCGAGAACCTCAAAACCAAAACCCTCCTCAAGAAGAATAACAAATTGCACAACCCAAACCAATTGCAAGTCCTCCGCCAAGCACACAAGAAAATATAATAAATAAAATAGAGAGAGGCAAAATTGAATTAGAAAGACTTTGCTCAGTTGAAAGAATTTGGACAAACCAATCCAGTGAGGGCTCAATTGGCATCATCCCTCAAATCCATTAACACCCAGATACCCTCAGTTAGTGGTTAGTTAGATATTTGGTGGGTTAAGAGGGATGAACAAAAAAGATTTTATGGAAATAAATTGTCATATGAAGATGTTAAAAAAAAGAAATACCAAAAGGTAGTGTATGTGCATTATTTAGAAAACTCGATGAGAAAAATACTATTAGAGAGGGTAGTAAATGATTCCCCATCGATTGGTGCATACACGATGCTATTAGAAATAATTTTTGGGATAGATGGTGGATAGTTTATGATGCCCCACCTTGCAACAATCATGAGGTCCCCATGTATTTTTTGAAGAAATTATATTGTGAGTTTGTCCTTGGGGAGATTCCCAATTATTTTGATATATTAAAATCCTAGGGTAGAGGTGGGGGGTCATCATTTGAGAGGCTGAGAGCATGTCGTGAACCTAATGTAGTTAGGGCACCTGTGGTCAAGCCACAACGTGAGCATGTGACTATTCCTTCAGTTGTGAAGGAACATGTAGAGGATAGCACTCTAGGGACCATTAATGCTTTGACACAGACCCTCATCCATTCCATGAGCCCATTAGTTGAGGGGGAGCCTTTTGTGCATCATGGTCATAAGTGCACTTCATGCAGATCCCTATGCACATTTGGCACTCATGTTGGAGATGGTGTGGATGATGGGCTTGTCAGCGATCAGTTCCTGAATGACACATTTGGCATTGACACATAGGTAAATTACAATTATAATTCACTAATTTGATCACATTTTATATGTATAGTGAATAATTAATTAATTAGCATCTATTGACATTGTTCAAAATTCAGGGTCAGAGTGTTGCTAGGCCTAGCAACGATCCTTGAGGCCCATTTTTTGTCCCTTCCATGAGTCCAGAGGTATGTATCAATTTAATCATTTTAATTAATACATATATTTATTACATAATCATATTAAGGATTGACAAAAAAAATTATGCATGTGCATCAGTTCTCCATATGACCCTCAATCTTTACTATGGACTCGGAGCATAGACATCGTATGAGCTTCACACAGGTATAGTTGTTTCATGTTAATTTAATTCATTTGATTATATTTATTTCATGCTTCATGTTAGATGTAACCTGTATTGTATGACATGCAACTCATGATGTCGGACACACCTCCTCATCTACAACAGTCTATTGATAGTGGAGTGGCCACAGCTATTGCTAGCTCACAGCCATTGATGGAGGTATAAAATAATTTTCTTTGTTTTAGTTTTTGTTTATAATATTTAGTCTCAAAATTTATAATTTTATTTATAAGCGATTATATTTATTGAATTGTTGTAGGGTCTTGTCATGCCTGATCGTCCACGAGCATTCGAGGTGGACTTACAGAGTGACTATTTGATGGTGGTAAGAAAATAATTGATTTTGTGTGCACATATATTTGATTTCAATGTATAATAAATATTGATTCATATTTACTTTCTTTGTATCAGTTGGAGTTGGAGAAGAGCCTCAACAAGAGGTCGAGTGAGCATGTCAGGAGGACCCCATCATCTCCACTGTCTCCCTCCACATGACGGCAGAGGATGTCGAGAGACTTGTTTCCTTCCCCTTATGGGAAGGAAAAGATGTAGTTGATCTAGACATGTAAATATATAGGCATCAGTGGACATATGTGATACACATTTGATGTATATGACACTCTATATTTGATGTATGACATTATTCGACTTATGACATTATTGGTTAAGATATGATATGTTTGTTCATATAGGACATTATTGGTTATCATAATATGTTATGTGTTTGTTAATGTACATGACATTATTGGTTATCATTTTATATTATATGTTTTTTCATGTATGGAATTAAATTAGATATGTTTGTGTATGACATTAAATTAGATACGTGCATGTATGACATTAAATTAGAATGTTTATGTATGGCATTAAAGTCATAAAACTTTATGTTTATGTATGACTTTCACATTGTGATAAGAAACTTATTAATGCTACGAAGGATCAAGTTCAATTTTCTTGACAATCTAACTCAAGAGTGTCACCAAATGTGAAGGATATATTTAAATTGAGAATTTTCATTTGAGACTACACCTAACACCCTAATAATCATTTGGAGGAGATTCAGACAATGTTTTTCAAGTTTTTTTTCGAGATACATCTAATACTACAAATATTACAAAGGAATTTTGAAGCCTTGAAGCCATTTTGTTTGTGCACCTCTTAATATTTGAAGTACTTGTTGCATTTATAATGTGTACTAATGGAATGTTAGAGGAGTACGGTGTACTATTCTTCTAAACTAATCAAGCGACTTGCTACGGTGTACTATTCTTTAATGACAAGTTCTTTGAGTGTGGTGGGATAGTGAAGTTTGTTTCATGTTTTCATTAGGGCTATAGACAATATTTTGGAAAGGAAATTGTCCAAAAAAGGGTATATAAAATAATTAAGTATATACTTAAAAGTGAAGGTGAAGGCTATAGACATGAGTTGGTTATACAATAATGCAATGTAGCTAATTTTATTTCAGATTTCAAAAAGAAGTTTCTTTACAAGTATGCAAGGCATAGCCATAGGTCTTAGTGGCTAGACCAACAATTCAGGATGTGTAAGTACACTTTCCTAATTGATATAATTATATCAATTTTTGACTTTGCATAGAACTATAATTGTATCCCCAAAATTAATTGAAAGCTCTATATTATCATTCTATCCATGTTGCTATTTTTGTGCACATTATATATAGACACACACACACACACACACACACACACATTCTCTTGATAGTACAGAAGAAGACCACACAATAATTAGAGAATACCATTTTTATATTAGCGATGATAAATGTCACTCCCATGAGTATGTCCAATACAAATTTGAAAATTATTTTGAATAGGTGTAGGAAAATGATATTGCTATGGATAGACATTTCATTTGGTCAAATAATTGCACATGTCAATTCAAGAATGGTTGTATGTTTTATTGCTTATGTAGAATTTATGTAGATAGAGATGTACCTCATATATAAAAAAATTTCAAGGTCAAATGAGAGTATGATAGAGTAGGTGTGTGTGTGTGTAGAGAGTTGTACTGAAGGAGAAATTGACAATTTCAAGTACAAAACTCCTTGATGCTCATTCTATTATTTATCGGTGTAATATAATGTTACTATAGGGGGGAGTCTTGAATCAATAGTGTACATATTCTTTTGGTTGGTTGAGTTGGCACAATAGGAGATAGGTTGAATTGTTAGACAGTGAAGAATTCTTCAAAACACATTCTTTCTGAAATTGATATGTTAGTACATGGACTATTTGGACATGAGAGTTGTATTTTTTTTGTCCCAAGTGTGTTTAGTGTAGTTGCGATTAGTGCGAGTCAAGTGAGTGGGTCAATATGTGGGTTCCACATTGTCTAACTCTTTTATCTCTCACACTCACTATAATGAATAAGGACATGGAGTGTTTCTAATTAGTGTAGTGGGGTATACCTTGATAAAGGGCATCAAAAGCTTTGGAATGCTTCTAATAATTCCTCAATCAAACTCTTGTCTCAAAAGCTTTTTTAGCATCACCCAAGATGGCATCATAAAATGAAAAAAGACTGTGATCTCCAAAAAGTGAGAGACATTATTGTAGATCTCCACAACAACATCTTGTAGGAACTAGAATTTCATCCATACCTCACACGAGCTCCAAGATACGCCCCGTCAAAGATCACAACCCTATGGCATTTAGTGACCCTTAGGGACATTCTGGTTCAACATGCCTGAGAACGTTTGATCATTGAAGGGGATAGGATGAGGTTGAGGATAGAGTCTAGCAAGCCACCTAGAGCTAATGGAGTAGATAGTTTGATCACACGACAAAAGGTGAGAGAGATTAGGTAGTTGGCAACTTTGTATTGGCCAATACTGCAAGTTTCAACATCACTCAAAATGGCATCGCAAAATGAAAACAGACTGTGATCTCCAAAAAGTGAAAGAGGTTATTGTAAGTATCTACAACACAGTCCTATAGGAACTAGAATCACATCCATACCTTGTACGAGCTCCGAGATATACCCCTTCAAAGATTGTCGCCCTATGGCATTTAGTGACCCTTAGGGACATTTTGGTTTAGCATGCCTGAGAATGTTTGAGTGCTAAAGGGGATAGGACAAGGTTGATGATAGGGTTTACCTAGCCACTCAGAGCTAACAGAGTAGAAAATTTGATCCCATGATGAAAGGTGAGAGAGATTTGGCAGTTGGCAACTTTGTACTAGCCAATACTATAAGTTTCAGCATCACTTGAGATGGCATCGTAAAATGAAAATAGAGTGTGATCTCCAAAAAGTGAGAGAGGTTATTTTAGGTCTCCACAAAATGGTCCTATAGGAACTAGAATCACATTCATACCTCACACGAGCTCGGAGATATGACCCATCAAAGATCACGGTCCTATGGCATTTAGTGACCCTTAGGGACATTCTGGTTCGACATGCCCAAGAACATTCTAGCACTGAAGGGGATAGAATGAGGTTAGGGATAGGATTTACCCAGCCACTCAAAAATAAAAGAGTAGATAGGTCGATCCCATGACGAAAGGTGAGAGAGATTTGGCAGTTGGCAACTTTGTACTAGCAAATACTGCAAGTTTCAACATCACCTGAGATGGCATTGTAAAATGAAAACAGCGTGTGAGCTCCAAAAAGTGAGAGAGGTTATTGTAGGTCTCCACAACATGGTCCTGTAGGAACTAGAATCACATCCATACCTTGCATGAGCTCTGAGATATGCCCCATCAAAGATCATAGCCCTATGGCATTTAGTGACCCTTAGGGACATTCTGATTCGGCATGCCCAAGAATTTTCCAGTACTAAAGGGGATAGAACAAGCTTAGGGATAGGGTTTACCCAGCCATCTAGAGCTAACAAAGTAGATAGTTTAATCCCATGACAAAAGGTGAGCGAGATTTTGTAGTTGGCAACTTTGTACTAGCCAACACTGCAAGTTTCAGCATCACTCGAGATGGTATTGTAAAATGAAAATAGAGTGTGATCTTCAAAAAGTGAGAGAGGTTATTGTAGGTCTCCACAACATGGTCCTGTAGGAACTAGAATCACATCCATACCTCACACAAGCTCCAAGATATGCCCCGTCGAAGATTGCAGCTCTATGGCATTTAGTGACCCTTAGGGACATTTCAATTCGGCGTGCTCGAGAAAATTCCAACACTAAAGGGGATAGAACAAGGTTAGGGATAGGGTTTACTAGGTCACCTAGAGCTAACAGAGAAAACAGTTTGATCCCACAACGAAAAGTGAGAGAGATTTGGTAGTTGGCAACTTTGTACTAGCCAACACTGCAAGTTTCAGCATCACCCGAGATGGCATGGGAAAATGAAAATAGAGTGTGATCTCCAAAAAGAGAGAGATTTTATTGTAGGTCTCCATAACACCATCCTATAGGAACTAGAATTGCATCCATACCTCGTACAACCTCCGAGATATGCCCCATCAAAGATCGTGGCCCTATGGCATTTAGTGACCCTTAAGGACATTTTGGTTTGGTGTCCTCGAGAAGGTTCCAACACTGATGGGGATAGAATGAGGTTAGGGATAGGGTTTACCTAGCCACCCAAAGCCAACAAAGTAGACAGTTTGATCCCACGATGAAAGGTGAGAGAGATTTGGCAATTAGCAACTTTGTACTAGCAAACACTGCAAGTTTCAACATCACTAGAGAGGGCATCGTAAAATGAAAACAGAGTGTGATCTCCAAAAAGTGAGAGAGGTTATTGTAGGTCTCTGCAATGGAATCCTATAGGAACTAGAACTGAATCCATATCTCACATGAGCTCTGAGATATGCCCCGTCAAAGATCACAGCCCTATGGCATTTAGTAACCCTTAGGGACATTCCAGTTCGGCATGCCTAAGAACATTCCAACACTGAAGGGGATAGAAAGAGGTTAGGCATATGGTTTGCCTGACCACCCAGAGCTAATGGAGTAGATAGTTTGATCCCACGACAAAAGGTGAGAGAGATTTGGCAGTTGGCAATGTTGTACTGGCCAATACTACAAGTTTCAGCATCACTCGAGATGGCATCATAAAATGAAAAAATAGTGTGATCTCCAAAAAGTGAGAGAGATTATTATAGGTCTCTATAACACAGTCTTGTAGGAACTAGAATTGCATCCATACCTCGCACAAGCTCTGAGATATGCCTAGTCAAAGATCACAACCCTATGGCATTTAGTGACCCTTAGGGACATTCTGATTCAGTGTGCCCAAGAATGTTCCAACACTGAAGGGGATAGAATAAGGTTAGGGATAGTGTTTACCCAGCCACCCAGAGCTAATGGAGTAGATAGTTCGATCCCATGATGAAAGGTGAGAGAGATTTGGTAGTTGGCAACTTTCTACTGACCAATACTGTAACTTTCATCATCACTCAAAATGGCATCGTAAAATGAAAACACGGTGTGATCTCAAAAAAGTGAGAGAGGTTATTGTAGGGCTCTACAATATAGTCTTGTAGGAATTAGAATCACATCCATACCTCGCACGAGCTCTAAGATATGCCTCGTCAAAGATCGCACCCCTATGGCATTTAGTGACCCTTAGGGACATTCTGGTTTGGCGTACTCAAGAATGTTCCAGCACTGAAGGGGATATAATGAGGTTAAAGATAGTGTTTACCCAGCCACTCAGAGCTAACAAAAGAAATTAGTTCAATCCCCACACATGGGAAAGGTCATTATATTGATAGTGGACAACATTGGTCAATAAAAAACTCAAATTTTATGTCTTTTTTACTATTTTTTCAATTATGTATAGTCTATATGGATTGGTGGTGGTACAAGCCTTATATGGTTGGATAGAGGGTTGATTTAGGATTCCATTTCAATTGGTTTAAGGTCTTTATCTTGTATACAAAAAAAGTTATATCAGTTTTAGTGTAGGTAGGTCAGATTTACTCCAAATTTGAGAGTTTCAACAAGAAGGAACCCTGATTTGCAAACCCACTGTGGGATTTCATTGTTTCATTGTGGAATACAATTTAGGAGAGGGTTCTTTGAGATGGAAGAGATTTAGGATTGTAGGAGCATGGCATCTATTTTTACCAGAAAGTGCTAGACTAAACATAGTCTTATGTCTGGTCTAGATTTGAATGAATAAGAAGGATCAGGCTCCTAAATTGATTAATCTGACCCAAGTGAAGGGTGTAGAAGGGAAATTTTGTTATATATCAGAAATACAAGGGGTTGAACCAAGTTTGTGCACCCATTTTTTTATGTTTTCCTTGTAACCCAGCCTAAATTGGCCATTTAGGATTGTGACACAAAGTGGGCATAACTTGATGCTAGAGCCAAGTTGTTGGTTAATCTTTTGGAATCTCTTAGGGGATGTTGAAGAGTGTTTAAAAATGCAAAAATAGAAGGGGGTCCTTTTTATGGTTTGGGAGTTTGATCGTGAAATCTAGAAATTGTCCTAGTAGGAAGTGCTGGTAACAATTTTGAAATTTGATTGTTGACTAATGAGAAACCTCAAGTTTGAGATTTTTCTTGTTGGTTTGAGTCTATAATAACCATTTCCATAAAAAAATTCAAGTGTTGAAATGATTTAAGAAGTATTTGCCTTTATAGGCCTATTGGTGGCAGGGAGTTCCTAAGTGTTGATCAAAGTTGTTTGAGTACCCTAAGTTTGAGGGTTGGGCTTGTGAAGTGGAGTCCACTTGTAGGGTAGAGTCTCCCTGTATTAGAAGTACATTGGATCCTTATTCCTTAGCATATTCAATGAATATATCTTCATAGAATGACCTTGGTGCCCCTACACCATTAAGCGATGATGGTGAACATGAGTAAAATTATGAGATTTGTGCCTACATGTTATAATGAAAAAGTCGTATCTATTTTTAAATTAAGAACATTAGATGTCCAAGTCATCAGGTTGTGATGTAGGAGCATCATATGCTTATCTGAGGCACATTGGAGGTCCAAGTCATTACAGAGGTCATGGAGAATCTCCTAGAGTCAATTGGGCAATCCTTCAACCAATCATGGCATTTGAAAGCATAAAAAAGTCATAATGTTGTATGATGTCTTGATGGATTTCAATGTTGGAAAAGTTGTAATTAAGCCATTAAATAGGATCTAGGGATTTTTTAGGGTAGGAGAGTCCTTTGATAGGGTCCTATAGGTTATCATAACCTTAGCTTGTCATTTGATAAGTTAAAAGATTCAAAAAGGTCTTTAAAAACATAGTTTAATAGTTAAAAAATTTAAATCTTGAATGTAACGGCTACATGGGCATTTTGGAGGGAAATTCCATAGTTTAAATTTTATGAAGGAATAGGAAGTGAAACCAGTTGGAGTTGGTTAAGGGGGTTAGTTTCTATCTCCCAAGTCTATAAATATTTGTTTTGTATAGACTGTAAATATAGATTGTACATACTATCTCATAAAAATAGAACGAAAGTGCTTGGTTTGAAGAGTAATTTTAAGATCTCTTTGCTTTGTGAGTGCTTCCATGTGTTGGAATGATTGGTAACAGCTTAGTAGACATGTTTTGAGATTCTTTACTCAATTTAGCATTCAAACTTGAAGTTTTGTTCATCAAATTTCTATACTGTTGGTTGTAGCAGTCTTATTTCTAAGCATTTTCATAGTTTTTTGCACCTAATCATGGTCATTCCATGAAATTATCACTATTTCTTCATGGAATTCCATTTATCTAGCTTCTAAAAATATTTCTAACCATGAAATGAAGATCTAACTTGAGATTGGTGGCCACCAAATCAAATAAAGTTGTGAAAACAAGGGTTATTTGGAGAGGACAGTCAATTAGGAAGAGATTTTCCTTAAGGAGGATAGTGTTTGTGATCTGATTCATGTTTATGGTGATAAAACATAGATGTCTAAATTTTGAATTAGTGCAAGAAGGCTTGGCATGTGTGAGATTGGTGATGCCCTAGGAACAAGGGTTTTGAGAAGGTGAATTGGGGCTTATGGGGTTAGGGAACTCATAGACTAAAATTGAGAGTGGATTTGTCTAATTGAAGTCATTTTAGGAGCCTATGCAAAGTTTGAATTGCATACATTGAGTATTTCTATATATTTCTTTGTAAATGCACTATTGCTTCATTGATGAAAATAGGGGCAGTGTGTAGAATCTCTGATATTTTATCAAGGAGTTGCATCTAAGTCTTACATATGTTTTAGAAAAGGATAAAGGGTATTTGGAGAGGTCATTTATTTAAGAAGTCATTTGAAAAAATCAAAATTTATCCATCATTTTGTCTTGTTGCTGTCATAGACTATGAAAATGCATTAACAACATTTGGGTGAATTATGCATTTTGGCTTGCGCGGTATGAAAACTAAAAGGTGTTGATGGGAACATGGTAGATAGTCTAGAAAAAACCTATTAAATCCTAAAAGCATCCTAGAGTTGACTATTTGTGGCGTTTTCCCATCAGGACCTAGAAGGGTCACTTGGCACATTGTTACAAATTTGCTCATTTTGGGTTGTTACTTGGGTCCATCGCCATATCCTCTGCATCAGGCTGGAAGACATTTTTTCTATGACATGACTACTATTGGAAATAAGCAAGATTTGAGAGTTTCAGCAAGATTTGAAGTTTGAGCATTGAATGTATAGTTTTCCCTAAAATTTGAGTGCATAAAAAGGGGTATGTGATTGCTGCAAAGGTGGATTTAGTGTTTTCTCCAAACAAGAGTCGCATTTTATGTTGGAAGTCATCTAATATAACAAAATTGAAGGTGTTTGAAACATTTTGGGGTTCTAGAGACATTGCAAAGTAAGATTTCTAAGCCCTAGGTTAAAGGGGCTAGAAAGGAGGGTTTTATAAAAACCATTGTAAAGTTGATCATGAGACAAAAAAAAATAGAATAATACTTTCATTTGAGTTATCTCTTAAGACTTTTTTGGGTCATTGGAGTTTGAAAAGTCAAGGGATTGTGAGTTGCTTTGTAAATGGCCTTAAACTAGGCCTAGTTGGTTGAATAAAATAGCCAGTTTTGAGTGATATTTTAGAAAACAAGTGTAGTTGGTTTTGGAGTATATTTAAGAGTGAGAAAAAGGGTATTTTAATCACCAAATATTTTAGGAAGTTCTATGGGAAAGTTTGGAGAAAACAACAAATTTGTGATTGGCAAGGGCTAGTTGGAACAAGCCTAGAAGAGGCAAAATTGAGAAGGTGTAACGGATGAGTTGCTGAGAGTGTGCAAGGAGTTGGATCATGTTATATGGGATGTTTTGAGATTATTGAAGGTGTTGGGGTCATGGTATGAAGCCAAGGATGAGTTTTGGTATGTTGGAGGCAGCAGGGTACACTAAGTGCATGGTGAACACTGTGAGTGTTTAGAAGAAAAACTGAAGATTTGGGTTATAACCTCATAGACATGGTTGTAGGAAGATGTTACCAAGTCAAAAACCTCCTCTTGAACCATAGTAGAGTCTAATTTCTTGGGTAGATTCCAAGAATACAAGAGAATCCCAGAGTTGAGTTGTGGTTCCTAGGGGAATATAGGAGGGCTTTGCATGAAACACACACACTTGTTGTATAATCACAGATATTGTGATCATTCATGAAATTGAAAAACACCATGTTAGAAATAGTGTTGTGAAAAAGGATTACAAAATAGAGGGAAATGGCCATCAAATATGCATGATTTAAATAGCTACATTAAATAGCCCTTTACTTCATAAATCACTTCAACTCAGTCATTATATTGTATAGGCAACCTCATCATATGTCACTTGAACAAACTGATCATGTACAAAATGAGGAAAAAATTCACAAAATTAAATCATAAAATGTTACAATAGTATTAACCTCATGGAACACACATGGGATGAATATACATAATCAAGTATTAACCCTTTCCAACATTCCAACTTTATGATAATAATGGGTCAAAGTCCTACAAATTGGAATGCAATGATTGCAAGTATTCTTGGGTATCTATTACAAGAAACCATGGTTTGGAAGAAAAATAAGAGTAAATTAGTCTTGTAGCTAGGAAAATGAGCTCAAAAAACACTTTTGAGATGGTCATCTCATGGTGATCATGGATAAATCATTCAAAGCATACGCTGAACCTACCCAATATATACCCGCATCACTTAAATCACATTAAATGTTGGAACGAAATCAATAAATATAGTAAAAGTTGTTAATATAAGAACCTTTTTATGGAAGACTAAATTGATTGTCTATATACTTTTAATTCTTGTCAAATCCATCAATATACATTTTGTCAAATCCTTAGAGAGAACTATATCTGTCACTACCCCATTATCATTAGATCAAGACCTATTTTCCTTCTTAGTTTTTGACAATTGTGATCCTCTGTAATTCCAGACATAAGATGATTAACATACAATGGTACTTGAACAAAGAACACTAATAAATATTGAGGATGTGAATTGATAATACCATTTTGCAGATGATTTTGGCATAATACCCTTTATCACTTGTGCGTCAACTTTATTAGCCCTCTTCTTTGGTGACTTGCAAATGAAGAATTAGCATGATAAAAAATCTAAGATAAGATTAATCCACTAAAATTAGAGAATGAAAAAAATTGAATTTGGCTTGTCATTAAGAATTATTCATCTATAGAAATTCTTGCTTTATGAGTTATATGATAACCCTTGCTTCATGAGTATTCAAAACTTCTCCCATTGTATCCGTGCTTTC
The DNA here is from genome assembly GCA_028749045.1 of Cupressus sempervirens. NCBI lineage: Eukaryota > Viridiplantae > Streptophyta > Pinopsida > Cupressales > Cupressaceae > Cupressus > Cupressus sempervirens. Next base: position 896,353,241 of record CM053787.1, read on the forward strand.
ACCATTTTGAAGTATCTGGTTACATGCACACAATCATGACTTTACATCACAAAACATTCACATTCTAACAATATTCATGTTCTTTCATTACATTTTGTTCTGAACAAAAAATTCTAAACTTTCACTTATTCAAATGACTAATCTAAAAATGAGTCCTATTAAAGAATCTAATATAAATTCAAATAATGTATCTAGATTATAAACAAATCAAAACTAAATCTCATTACTTACACATCATAACAATACAGTCCACCTTAGTCATGTGAATAGTCTTGGGGAAGACATTGTAACATTGTATTTGGACCCAATTGATCCTCTTTCTCTCCCTCCCTCTCTCACTATTCAATCTAATGAGCCAACTGGATCTAGTCGACATTTTAATGTCTCAAGTATTGCCTCATGGTCTGACTCGCGAACTTTCCAAAGAATCTTATTATGTGGTTTTCCACCATATTTTATCAAGTCGACATTTGATGCAACAAAAAGGTTTGAATAATGAAGAATCTTCCTCTCTATTTACCAATCCTCGAATAACCACAAGTTAGGGTTCTTCATAGAATATCGTCTAAGCCATGTGCCTGTTATGACCACCACACCGACATGGTACTCTAAACCTTCACCATCTATAACTGAGTGATCCAAAAAAAAATTTGCTTCAACACAATGACACAAATAATAATATGTCCCTTCTTCATTGTCTTCAAGTGCAATAATAGCAAAAACATGGCCTGCAGTGACAAATGTACAAAATGCGGTCATTAATTCAAAAAAGACTTGGTTAAAAGTTATAAAGTTACATATTGAAATTATAAAGATATATAAATATATATATTACCAGGTTGCACTAGATTTGACAAGCAGTCAAAGTCAATAGACGAATCCATCTCTACCATTTCTAATGCTTGTGGGGGATGATGGGTGTCAATTGGGTCGAAAACCCATATATCCCATTTGTCCACCCATTTAGTTGACTCACAGTCATCTCAATATTCCTCTGCAGATGATGAACAATAGCATGCCATTTTTCATGTGTGGATACTCCATGAACCTGCATCAGAGCTTCTAAAAGAGCGCAACTCACTAGATCCTATTAGTGTACAACAATCCTAATATGGTACAATGTTAGTATTATCTATCAACCAAAAGAATCTATGAACCATAGACTCACCTTCCTTACCTGGACCCATTGTAGTGTTACACCATTGGATGATGGATTTTACATCTATGAATATTGCTCCATCTTTGTACTTTAGTTCTTCATGAGCCAACACTCTGTTAATGCATGCACCTACACCATCGTGCTCTCCCTTACCATGACCAGCCTCTATGAAATTCTACATATATTGAATTCTACACAACCTGTGCATCCTACTCAACCAATAGAACATGCATGCATTCTTGAATTGAGATGCACAATTGTCTAACCAAATAATGTGCTGATGATATGTTATGCCCCTATTAGCCAAATCTCCATAAAATAGTTGAAAACAACCATGTACAAAATTGGTAGAATGTGATCAATCATCGTTGATGTAGAGATGGACCTCCCTCAAAATCTTCCTATCATCCTTTGTACTTGTAGGCGAATGCATGAATGTTATGTGAACAAATATGGAAACTTGTTAAGAAGTATAATACTATTCTTGCACCTCATTTTGTGGTTGTAGTGTGTAGTTCTTTGCAAAATCTACAACCAAAAAAAGGGTATCCAATGGAAACATATCCTTGCACAACTTGAATTGAAAATCTAGCCATCGAGCTCTATGGGTATGCTTTGCATACTCGTAAATAATCTTTTCACGAAAAATCTTCATAAACTCATACACTGGAATCTTTTCAATGACTAAATCACATCTTTTACCTTGTTTCCCATCTTTTAGAGCATATTTCACGGTCTTAAATTGTTTAAAATCTACTATTTCATTTCAAATTGCATGTGTACTATCTATATGTTGACAAGTTGATAAAAGTCACAAAGAACCAATAAATAAGCACGTACCATCCAAGCATGATGTCTCGTAAAATTGTTGGTCATCCTCTATTTCACATAAAATGTTGGATATGAATTCCCTTGAAGATTTTGGTGGCTCATTTATGTCAGAATCCTGCAAAACAAACTGAGAATGCAAAACTACACATATATGCCTATAAACATCAAAATGGTTAGAAAATTCAATGTGTATTCTACAACAACAAGTTGTGCATATTTGATTTATCTTCACATAAAAATCTATGTATGTTATTTTTCCAAAAATTTTCGATCAATGATTTCAAAGCTTCACTAATTTCTTTATCTCTTCGCGGTAGTCTAAATGTCCATAACTCATTTTTGATGGATCTTTCAATCTCTCACACCTTAACATGGCTCTCCTTAGAGTACCTCTACCAATTTTTAATGTTTTTCTTGTCTTTCTCATGAGTTGAGCTTTGTTCATTTGGCTACTTACTATTGTCGATGTAAGTACTTGTCTTGTGATATAACTATCTTTGGTGCGTGACTTAGAAGCCACTTTGTCATAAGCACTCATTAGATTCTTTACAATATTTTTTTCATTTGAATCATCGATTGTTCTTAGCCAAAGAATCTTCATGATAGGCCTAAATTTCAAATTCCTCAGCATTTCAACAAATAATTGGCATTGACCTGTAATATTTAATTCTTCAAAAAATAATCTCCACATATGATTAACTTTTCTTTGACAAGTACACTTGCTAATCTTGTCAAACATTGATTTCAAAATGTTAGTATCAATATCAATCAAATATTTTGGTCTTCTAAAATGAATTCTAGAAGGTGTTATAATCTTTTCCATTCCCTCAATATTTTGAACATCAACATAAGGTCGAGTGTATTGCATACCTTGAATGGAAGATGATGTGCCTTGACAATAAGATGCAAAAGATGGAATATCACCTACTTGATGTATTGATGTTGTGCCTTCAACATGACATGATGGAGTGTATATATCCTCGGATCTACAAATCGGTGTCTCTTCAACATGAGAGGACGATATGACTTCAACATTGGAAGATGGTGTAGTGGATGATATGACTCCAACATTGGAAGATGGTGTAGCTTCACAATTCAATTGTCTTCTTGAGCGTAACAGTCTCATTCGTTCTCTTTGTCTTTCCAATTCTTCCTCTTTGTTTCTTTGTACCAGTCGTTCTTGATTCTCTTCGAAAGTCAATTCTTGATTATTGCTTTGCAATTTTCTTTGCTCACATAGTAATTTCATTTTATCTCTTTTAATTGCTAAATCTCTCTATCTATCGTCATTTGTTTGAGTTTTTGGTTTCTTCCTTGGCATGATGATGATTTCTACATGTCAAATTATTCAAACATATGAATTAATTAAAATGTGTAAATTACAAATTATTCAACTACATATAAAAATTATAATTATTTGAATGAATACACAACATATATCAAATGACTTGTCAAATATCTAACCATTTCGAAATAACATTTCATTCAAACATAAAAATTTCAATGAATTCACTATATATTAAACAACATGTCAAATTATAATCAAATTTGTATCTATATATCAACAAACAATATTTAAAATAGATTGCACTAACCTTTTATATAAAAGGAATATTCAAAAAGTCTTCAAATCACGTATCCAATTACTGAATTTGGTGTTTGCTAGCTTCCAAAAGTGTTGAAATAGTGTTTGCTATGTTGAAACCCATGATTTCTATTGAAATAACATAGTGCATAATAGACCAAAAGCAAAAAATGGATGAAATGGGCTCCAAAGTTTCTTTTTGACTGTTTTTAGGTGATTTCACATAGTGTGTACACACTATAAAGCATGTACGCACTATAGTATGTGTGCACTATGTGAAAACACATCACTCCCCATCCTCCCTACTCTCTCCCATCCCCTACCCTCTCTCTCTTCCTACTCTCTCTCTCCCTCTCCCTCTCCTATTGCCTACTATCTCTCTCTCTCTCAAGTTCTCTCTCTCCCTCTCTACTCTCTCTCTCTCTCTCTCTCTCTCTCTCTCTCTCTCCCATCCTGTACGATCTCTCTCTGCCAACACCTACTCACTCTCACACTCTCTCCCATCCCCTACTCTATCTCTCTTACACACACACTCCCATCCCCAGTCTCTCTCCCTCTCCCACTTCCTACTTTCTCTCCCCCATCCCCTACTCTCTCACACTCTCTCTCCCATCCCCCCTCTCTATTTCCCTCTCCCACCACCTACTTTCTCTCCCCCATTGTCATACTCGCTCTCTCTCTCTCTCTGCCACCCCCTACTCTCACACTCTCACATTCTCTCCTACCACCTACTATATATATCTCTCTCTCTCTCTCCCTCCCTCCCTCTCTCTCTCTCTCTCTCTCTCTCTCTCTCTCTCTCTCTCTCTCTCTCTCTCCCATCCCTTACTCTCACTCTCTCTCCCATCCCCTACACTCTCTCACACTCTCCCATTCCCTAATCTCACTCTCTCTCTCATCCCCTTATGAGCTCTCTCTACCACCACCTACTCACTCTCACACTTTCTCCCATCCCCTACTCTATCTCTCTTACACACACACTCCCATGCCCTATTTCTCTCTCCCTCTCCCACTCCCTCTCCCACTACCTACTCTCTCTCCCCCATCCCCTACTCTCTCTCTCCTCTCCCATCCCCTACTCTCTCTCTCACTCTCACCCATCCCCTACTCTATCTCTCTTACACACGCACTCCCATCCCCCCTCTCTCTTACCCTCTCCCACCACCTACTTTCTCTCCCCCATCATCGCACTCTCTCTTCGCCACCCCCTACTCTCACACTCTCACACTCTCTCCTACCATCTACTATCTCTCTCTCTCCCTCTCCTGCTCGTAATGTGTGCTTGCCAAATTTCCCTACTAAGTTTCTTCTCTAAGCCCACTCACCATGTCAACTCACTTGTTTGGCTCAGCAAGTTGACTACTCAAGTATGCTCGCCAGGTGGGCTCGCCAAGTCACCCCACCAAGTCATGTCAACAAGTCAATTGTTTAAGTATACACTCACCAAGTTGACTCTGAGTTCACGTATCAAGTCACCTCAACGAGTTGACTCCTTAAGTCTGCTCACTAAGTTAGCTCTCCAAGTCATCTCACCAAGTCGACTGACCATCTCATCTCACCAAGTGGGGCTTTCTATGTAGGCTCGTCAAACTGCCCCACCAAGTTGCCTCTTTAAGGCCTCTGACAATGTTGGATTGCTAGTTCTATTCCCAAAGTTGACTCACCGAGTCAATTGTTCAAGTATGCTCACCAAGTCGCTTCACCAAATTGACTCTTTAAGTTTTCTCACCAAGTCCGTTCACCATGTCAGCTCACCAAATCAACTCACCAAGTCACCCCTCCAAGTCACTTGAAGTAAAGAAAAATTTGGTGTCATTCAAACTTACCATATTTGGAGGAAAAGAAGCAAAGCTTCAACACCTATTTCTCTAGGACAAAGTACTTTTGTTGCTTCTATCAACAATTTAACACCTTATCAAAAGAACCACAAATAACATAGCCAATATAATATTCCAAGTCTCCTCTAAGATGTTCCTGATTTCTTTAACACCAGGTGACTACCATTGGCATTGATCACCTTTTGTTACCATATTATCCAAATTACAACTTTACTACTCTAAAATGATGTCTAATCAATACAAACTCAGAGCTAGTACTTTAAAATGAAGTTAAATCAGTCTAGGAGTTAGAGTACCAACACTCTGGAAAAAGATTCATGAGAAAACATATTAGCATTGATCTTCAGCTAACTTGTAATTTATTGATTAGAATTGCATAACGTCTATCTTTATCCACATCCTCAATCACCTTTTTTTTCTCATCCACTAGTGGGATTGGAATCTGCAATTAGGTAGAAACCAATTCCCATGTGATCTCCACATGCATTAATTTTTGCTAAAAATAGATAGGAAAAATAGTATACAATTTGTTATATAAGAGTTCATACCTTGATTCTCCTCATCTTATTATTGAATTTTGAATTGACTTCGAAGACATCTGTTTGTGCCACAGTTTTTGTATTTGGCTCTTTATAGAGAATTTTATGTTTCACAGATGAAAGAGAATGTAGCAATATGACAATATCTTCATTGGTCAAATTCAATTGAGTCTTCACTTCTGAGTAACTTAGCCTTCTGGATGCATTGAACAGCAATAATGTTGCTACCTGCGTAACATAACCACAAAGTAAGTTACACAAGGAAAAAGAAGTGAATTCCAGATATATCAAGGAAACTGACACCGATGAATGTGATGTATTCACTTTGCATATTTATGGTTTCTATAACACATCAATTTTAGTTTTCCTTTAAACAGATATCATTAGTAGAAAATGAATCAAATTATCAATGTATGGTCATTAACAATTAATGATATTAACCATTGCTTTAACTTATCCTACCCAACTAATTCTTAACCAGAAACTAGAAGAAGAAATTCCCAGTAATGATCAGTAGAAAATGACCTATAATACCATTTTATATGAATCAAAGAATCTAACTGTCAGCCAATAATCAACCAAAAAGGAAATTACCTGGTAAGTAGTAACAACAAGTTCCATAGGCTTAGGGTAAAACTTCCCATTAATATTACAAGTACCCAAAGATTATATCCATGTAAGCTTTCTATGCTTTATTTTTGTTTGATAGAACTTTTTGAACACCTCTACGCATCTTACCTGCATTAAGTAGCAAAGGTCAAAATGTTAAACTATTTTAGAAATTGGCAAATTTAAAAGGTATACTATATACAAAATGGGCATACCATTTCGGCTGGCAGGTTAAGATCAAATGATTTGTAACTTAGCCAAAACCTAGTTGTCAAAATTGTCATAGTCAAGTCTATGCTAGGATGTGCTTGAGAATTTTCATTAACATAATCATCAAAATGCCCTTGGTTCTCCTTTGCTAATGTTAAATATGTGACCTACATACTTGCACACAGATTTTTACACAATTTACAATTAGATTAACTTCATTGATAAGAATCAAAGTGAGTTTTTTATTTATGTATGATGCAGCATACCATTCCCTCCATTTTAGAAGTAAACTGACCACCACACTATTGCTTCAACTTTGTCAATATGCTTCTTTCATGATCATCATTTGTACTTTTATCAAACAAAAGTCTTTGTGCAAGCTTCTTCCTGCAATTTTGACAAATATTAATTATATATCACAACACATAACAAGACAAATTCCTAAAGTTTAAAATAGAATTATATGGATGAAGATTGTCATTCACGTCATGAATTCCAGATGTGTAAAGTTTCCATTCCTCATGCTTTATGGCCTTTGGCAGAGTTTGGGTTAATCTATACTCTATAATTCCAAACAATAGTCATTTAATTTTTTTTAAAGCAATTAAAACTAGACTAGTACAAAAAGAAATTGAACCATATATTAAGAATATGGAGTATGTAACCTGGACATACCGAAATAGAAAATGTATCATATTCTAATCAATAGAACTCTACTATTATAAACATTGGATTAGATTGTTTGAAGTAATAAAAGTGAACCAACTAAATAATGGGCTAATAAAACATGCTTTATTGCTAGTGAGAAGAATTAAAAACTATATTAATGGTATGTTAGCCTACACAACTAGATTTTGGGTCAGTTCAACCATGGAGATTCCTAGGGTCCTGTCAAATGGGTCATACCAGAAAACCCTTCTATTCTACAAACCTTAATGGGTGGTCCACATTGACTGTCCAAGCAACTGCCTCCTCAGGGAATCGACATACCAAATGCCTATGTACCAACTTTTGGTGCCTTCTACATTAAAGAAACCTATTTTCAAGATATTTCCTTGTAAAAAGAAACCTTTTGGATAGAGAACTGCCTATCAATTGAGTCAATCATTTATTTTCAATTTGTATAATATGTTCTGTTGAAACACACATTAATTACCTCTTTTGGTTGTTATAATTAGATGCCCCAGTCTTCCAAGGGTGACCTTGATGGCAACCCCCCCATGCTTGTTTGGGGCACAAACATAAGTGTTCAAGATGTCAATCAAGCAGTTCAGTGCTTTTTGAGGAATTTTAGGGATGATCCTTCAGACCTTGAGGAGAAATACATGAGGCTCTTGGAACAGGTTAAAATTTGTCCCTGCTGGCCTCTTATGGTTACCATCTAGTCCCATTTCAAATTATTGGTTAAGCACATTTGCTTTTGTATTCACATGATTTAGTTGATTTCTCATTTAGACAATGGAAGTCGAAGGTGATTTGCTCAATATTGATGCAATGAACATCTTCGAATATGATGAAGAAGTTTATGGCAAGATGGTCAGATATCCTCTTGAAGTTCTTGCCATTTTTGACATTGTATTGATGGATGTAGCTGTTCACCTCAAGCCTTTGTGGGAGAAGAACATATAGGTGACTAAATTACATTTTTGGAAAAATATGTTTTGTCAGTTAGTATGTTTTCATTTAATGACTTTGTTGTTTTAGATTTTGTTTATTTATGCACATAAATATGCCTCAGACTTACATATAACTGCCATTGCATTCAGGCAAGAATATTCAATCTTAGAGATATAGTTAACATGCAAGATCTGAATCCATTAGGTAGGCAATGCTTTTTAAAGTTACATCTTCATTGTTCAATGCTATTTGAAAAATCTAATAAGGGGGTTTTTTTGTCTTTGAAATCTAGATATTGAGAAGATGGTTTCAGTCAAAGGAATGATAATTCGGTGCAGCTCAATTATACCAGAAATCAAAGAAGCATTCTTTAGGTGCCTTGTTTATGGATATGCTCCAGCACCAGTACCTGTTGATAGAGGTAATTCATTGGATTGCAATTGAAATCTTAATATAGCAGTTAATTGTGTCTTCATTGTATGTTATGTTTGTTTCTTAATTCTATTTTACATAAACTATGGCGAAGAATCTACGGCTTTAAATAGATTCATGCTTATGAAAGTGATCTCAGAAGCTTTTAGATTCCAGGATTTTGCAAATAAGATCTTACTCCTTATTGTGACACAACCTCTATTGATCTGCTCTCTGTAACCTTAATTGGAACTAATAGGACACCATACATGAGGTTCTTCTTACATTGAGATGTTTTCTTGATGAAAGCTATATATGAGAGAGCACATTTTTTTAGTGTGAAAAAATCCCTATATGAGAACTTTCACACCAAATTTTATTCTCATATTCCATGAGAATCTTCTACTGAATTTTGTCAAACATATTTCATGTTTTTAAAAAAAATCTCATATCTTTGCTTCACTATGTACAATGATACTTGTTGTCTAAAAGTGTTTTCTCTGGATTTGTACTCACATTCTATTTTATGCTTCAAATGCTCAGGTTAGATTGATGAACCTACACATTGTGCAAGGCCAGAATGTGTTGCTATGAATTCTTTGACATTGATGCATAACAAATGCAGGTAGGAACTTGTTGATTTTACTTTATGCATGATTTGAAGCTGCATTTTCAAGACTCTGAAGACAACTATATCCTTTTATTTTGTTGTTAGGTTTGTTGATAAGCAGATTGTAAGGCTATAAGAAATGCCTGATGCCATTCCAAAGGGGGAAATCCTACACATTGTTAGCTTGCTGATGCATGACAAACTTTTTGATGCGGCCAAACCTGGTAATCGAATCGAGGTGTGTCTGACATTACATGATATATGAATTCTACACTCATTTTCATTGCCAAGTGTTAGCATTTGAAGGTTACCATTGGTTTTTTTTGTAGTTTACTGGGATTTTCATGCCTATGACAATTAGAGTTGGACCAAACCAAAGGATTGTGAAATCTCTATTTAAAGCAAAGCTCTCAAGCCTATCTTAGTCCATTTAAGTTGTAAATGAGGACCTTAATGTTGTATTTTATGATTTCTAATTCTAATTTGTAAACCATTTGTTGGTGTAGACCTACATCGATTGCCTTCATCTGAAAAAGGCAGACAAGACAAGATTATGAGTCGAAGATCCAATGGAACGTGATACCAATAGTGATAGTTTTGCCTCTTTTCAAGAGGGTGATATGTCACCAACTAATTATGAAGCTAAGGTATAAACTCATAGTTTTTACCTTTTGTATATGACATGAATTTTGCAAGCTCTGAAATTGAATTTTGACTGCCAATTTCCAAACTAAGAAGTTGAAAGAACTATCTCGCATGCCCGATATCTATGAGAGGCTAACTAGGTCCTTAGCTCCAAGTATTTGGGAGCTAGAAGATGTAAAGAAAGGGCTCTTGTGCCAAGGATCTTTCTTTGCATTCATGTTCGATTAATTGGTAATTTTTTGCATGTTCTTTGAACCATATGTTAACCATTATGCTTCTTAAATAGCTTTTTGGGGGAACTGTAGTAAAACTAGCTTCAGGTGCTACTTTTCGTGGTGATATCAACATCCTGCTTGTTGGGAATCTAGGTACAAGTAAGTCTCAACTACTTTAGTATGGACATAAGTTGGCTCCTCAAGGAATTTATACAAGTGGTCATGGAAGCTCTGTGGTTGGTTTGACTGCTTATGTATCAAAGGATCCTAAAAGTAGTGAAATAGTAAGTTATTAACTCAATTTGTTGATCATTGAGGTCTTTGGGCTGCCTGCTCGCCCATTGCTACCTACCACTTTATTCTATATAAACTACTTATTTATTTGAACTCAAAAGGTTCTAGAAAGTGGAGCATTAGTAATGAGTGATAGGGGTGTTTGTTGTACAGACGAGTTTGACAAGATGTCAAAAAATACTCATAGCATGTTACATGTGGTGTGATTTTTCTCCAAGCTCTTCGAATTATGTGCTTTTACTGGTTTCTTGAATTCATAATCTATGCTATTGGTTGACTTTTATATCAATGTTTGGTCATTCCTTTGAAGTAGGTTATGGAACAACAAACACTGTCAATTGTAAAGGCTAGGATCATAGCATCTCTCAATGCAAGAACATCTAATTTAGCTTGTGCTAATCCTAGTGGTTCATGCTAAAACCCTATATTGTCAGTGATTGACAATATCCAAACTTCCTCCAACATTGCTTTCTAGGTGGAGTATGTTTGGTTTTAGAATTCAAGCTAGAGAATTTATTTTTTATCACTCAAGTATAAAAGAATCACAAAAAATGCCTAGAGGTTTGATTTGATCTACCTAGTGCTTGATAAAACTGATGAACAAATGGATAGGCACCTTGCAAGGAATCTTGTTGGATTACATTATGACAAGCAAGAGGTAAGTTCTGGTTTGTTCAATACTATGTAGTAATTAATGGGCAGTCCAATGATCTGATATTTTTGATGTGAACTACATTATGATTCTAGGACCAAATGCTAGATGCATTCGACCTCTCGACTCTCACTTCATATATCACTTATGCAAGAGAACATATACATCCTAAGATATCTGATGAGGTAGCAGAAGATCTGATTCATGGTTATGTTGAAATGCGTAGGAAGGGAAACTTCCCTGGCAGTAGCAAGAAGGTTAGCTCAATATATTCTTAAATTAAATTTTTGTATAGTATGCCTACAAGTTACACACGTGAAAAAAGTAACAGTATATCTCATACTTCTATCGAAGAATACATCTAGATGCAGGGCAATTCTCATGTTATGTTAACTTGTTCTCCTAAATGAATTGTATAGGTTATCACAATGACTCCACGCAACTGTTTTAATTGTATTTTTAAAATTTATAGTTTGGAGTTTAGCTATTCAAATTAATTAAAAAATCTTAAGTATAAAATTAAAAAGAGTCTTTAGCAATTCAAAATGATAATTTTTACTTCTAAAAATCTCTACTATATTTACTTACCGTTGCTCATAGTTGGCAGATTACCTACTTAAATTTTCACTATGATGCATGAATAAGTAGACATTTGAAGCTTTAGTTTTGCCACATTTCAAGCCTTTTGAACTACTCTTGTATCATTTGCAGTAACAAGAAAATCTTCGCTTTCATTTGTTTCCATTGGGGGATCCAATGGAGGTGAATTGTGTAAACGAATTTCAGTTGCCACTTGCAATAAACTTTCCTCACTCATTTCATCCATGGAAAACTGGATCTCACTCCCATCTGCTACAACTGAATCAACTTCAATTGGAATAGCTAACATTGGATGATCTCTCGAGTGAGGCTATGGAAGCTTGTCTAAATCCATCACCTCATAGCAGGCTTCACATAGATCAAAATCTAGGCAAACATTACAATGGAAACACTGCTTAAGAATGGGAATAGTTGAGCAACCATCATAGCAATAGTGAACAAATAAAGTATTAGTATCTTCTTCAATAATCCCCTGGCCACTGCCTCTAGTGGCAACACTTGTGTTTGAAGGAACTGGCAAAGATCTATTATTCTCTATCACATCATCTATTGCCAACATTTTTTTCTTTGGGAAGGGAACTTGAAGCAACCTAGAAGACATGGCCAAGCTGGAAGAGAAAAAAATTAAAGAATTTTAGGCATTTACAAATGCAGTTATCCCAAAAGAGTCAGTTTTCCCTAAAGAAAATACAAACTACGCATATTTGAATATCAAAGAAGAAACCTGCAAGATGTCTGAACTACCTCATAAGGAGCAAATAGAAGCCTTTTTAGTAATGCAACAGTAGGTGCAATAGTAGATCATGTGAGTGTTCACTATTACTATCATCATCATCTTCTTTGTCCATACTAGCCAGTTCACCATCTGACGTACCATCATCTTTATCTTCATCTGCTGATGTGGCATCACACTTTATTGCAGCATATGGAGCTGCCTGATTGATTGGATTAAATAGTGCATATGTGTTCTTTTTAGTAACATTTGACTTCAACTTATAGATAGAAAATCCACTGCTACAACTAGCATTTGACCATGGTTTTTCTATGGACTTTTCCAAAACATGATTGTTAGCACCACATGCAACCAACACAGATATTTGGAAGCCAAAAATAAACTTCAATCCTTCAAGTTGAATTTCACAAGAAGATAGCTTGACCATTATATTAATTACACCCTTGACAACATGCTTTATGGCAGGCTCACCATTTGCTAGCTGAACTAAGAAATTGAAGTAGGCTTTCGCACTCAAAATATCAAATGACACAAATGCTTTCTCTAGACTGATAAGCATTGCATATAGAAACTGATCAAGAAGCTCTCTAGATTTTAAATGAGATGATGGTAACAAAAGAGCATTTATAAAAGCAATTGTTGAGTCCCTTACTGAATTGGCAATTCCATGTGTTGATGCAATACTTGATGATGATATAATGGTATATCCTAACAACCTTTTCTCCAACCATCTAGCCAAAGTAGGAAAATCCATCAATAAATTTTTTTGTTGCAAATTCTACTTTATGTTGAAATAATTAGGATTTTCAGTCAAAAAGTTGACAAAAAGCTGCAACACCTTTACATTTACTGATTCACTGTGGCATCCATCCAAAGAATCAACAAGAGCTAAAAGGTTGCCATGTTCTCCCAAAAAATTTCTTAACTTCAACTCATTCAACATATTTGATTCCCCAGCATGAACCAAATAATATTTAAGCACATCAAGCTTATTTGGATCCACCCTAAGACATTCCACTGTATCATCTACATTTGTGATTACATTCTCTTGTACAGTCAAGTATATATCCTTTGAGTTCATTTCACTTACCAAACCTTCCATATGCTTGATTACAAATAGATTAGCATAGATGTGCCTCTCTTCATTTTTTGGATTCAAATAATTTAGGAATGCCTCACATTTATCATGTATACCCTCAAACTGTCTATCAAACTTCATGATCATTGTAACATTGATCAAAGCATTTAAAACTTTTGACTTCATGCTAGCGTTACTTAAAGCATCCCTTGTCCTAAGAAATTCTTCGATTGTATCCAAAATACCTTCCACCGAAAGGATAGCTGATACTAATACCACACTCCCCAGGTGACCGTCTGATGGGAAACCATGCAATAAAGATCTCAGGAAAAATTTATTGAAATTCCCTGTATTTTCTTGATTCACAAGTCTTGCCAAACTTGACACTATTACATATATAGATTTAATCAGTTCAAACCTAGCTCCAAGCTTCTCTAGGATTGTTTCCTCCTTTGACTTATCTAATCCTGATTTAAGGAGTAAATTTATAGAAAATCGTGTATCATTTTTACAATGTTTACCATCAAGAAAAACAAGTGCAACATCTTGTACTACCTCAATATACATGCTTAAAACAGATGTTAAAATGTTCAGCACCAAACTTGTTTTCCCTTCCTCCAGTATATGAGAAATAAACTGATCGGATAGTGTGAGAAATGTACTATCCTTATATGTCTATTCTATCCAACGCGTGTCATCTGTTGAAACATCCTGCCTCTCTAGGGAAACTTTCCACAAGCCTACTTCAAGTAATGATATGACTAGAGACATCCATGCTCCATGCCTAAAAAAAACCCAACCCTTCTCATTCAAATTGCCCTGTTTATGCACCATTTGTTGAGTAGAAAGTACTTCCAAAAGGAAACTTTTTAGCTGCAATAGCTCTCCACAATGTGCCAAATTAATGTTATTGCGCAAAATTCTACTAAAATGTATGAAGCATTTAGTTCCTAGCAACTTGCCTTTAGGTTCAGCTTTCCAAGGTAGAACACTAACTACCTCAAATCCAACATCACATAAAGTGTTCCAGCCAAGAATAAAACAATAACTTTCAAGTATAAGCTCCTCCACTTGGGAAGGTGTCTTACCCTGCCAAGCTTCCAAAATGCATGAAATCACATAATACAGACCAGGCCAATCCAAACCCAAATCTTTAAGTACATTCTATTCTATGATTCTCGAATTACAAATCCCACTGACATCAATAAGTTGAAAAGAGAGATCATCCATTCCTCGCTCTCCTGAGATCCCCTCATTCAAATTTATAATATTTTGTACTACATGGTAAACCCATGATTCTAGTCCTAGATGTCCCACACCCTTGAATAGATGAAGATCTTCTCCTTGTGAACCCTGCCTCAACTTATTCCTCATTTGCAACATCAGCCAGGATGGAAAGGTAGTGAAATAATGAATCATGTGCTGAATGACTAGCATTAGTGCAGAAACTAACAAAGACCAACAAGCCAATTGTGTATTGTTAAATTCTGTTGGAGGACTACTCACGTTACTTAAAGCCAAAAATGTAATCTCTGCCATCTTAGCTTTTTCACATGCACTTGATAGTTGATATACCATGAGTAGAATTTCCAAGTGAAATAGATATGGCAAGCTTGCAGAGACTTCTCGTATATTCAGGTATCTTGTGTGTAAACCTTTTACTTTCTCCACAATAAAATCAACATAACCCTTATAGATTTTTAGTCTTAGTGGATCCTCACTGAAATTGGACCTTTTAGATGCCCTGATAGTAAATAGTAGTAGAGAGTAAACATTGGGTCAGTTTTAGAGAACTTCTCATCAGCGATTGCATATTGTTGTAGGTTATTTGTAGGTGGTTGCATGCTATTGTTAATTAATGTAGCCTAGCATGTTTTGTCAATAAGAATCTAGCAGTTTCAGTGTGGTGAGTTCTTTATAAACTTTTTTTTGTAGAACTAGCCAATGGTTGCATTTGTTAGAGAATTTACACAATATTATCAGTCTATGGAATTAAAATTTAAATATAAAGGGAAAGACATGGTGCCTAAAGGAATTTTTGATTAATCAGTATGAGTGGTCACTCCTAGGGGATGGAAAGGACTCTCCACAAGGGATAAGTTGCATAGGTAACAAACTGCTCTCTAGTAAAAGGCATGGCTATTGGGTAAGCTTCATTTATCATAATAACTTTCATATAATATTGGATAGCCATAATGTGCTATTCAGTAATTTGTCTCTAGGATTACTATTGGATAGGGTGTTTTAATGCATCATAGAGTTGGCAATAGGTTCTAAGCTTGTCATGAATGTCCTTTGCTACCATCCACAGATGTATAGAGAAGAAAAAGAAAACATTACAAAGAAATTGCTGGAGATGGATCACATCAGGCCAAGTTCTAGCTCTTTTGAATCATATGTCAGACTTCTAAAGAGAAAAGCTGGTATGTGAGATGTGCATAGACCATAGAACCTTGAGGGGGAAAATCATCAAGAATAGGCATTTTTCTACCATCAAGAATAGGTATCTGTCTCTCACGATGAATGGCTTATCAATGAGTTGCATAGAGCAATCTATTTTTTAAAGATTGATCTCAAGTTAGGATATCGTTAAATCCATGTGTGCAATGAGGATGTGCACAAGAAAACATTCAGATTTTGTTTTGGGTACTACGAGGTTTGGTGACTAGCTTATGGCTGATAAATGCTCTAACAACTTTCTTTTCATGTACCCATTGACAATCAATAATCAAGTAAGATTTTTTTTTTATGATATATTGATTTACACATAACATAGCAATACCATCTAAAGCATTTAAATATAGCTCTTGGAATAGTGGAGCAATAGGATATTTTTAAAGAAGTGGGCTAGTGCTAGGTTGGGGTTATAAATTTTCTCTACTTGTGCCTTGTTATTGGTGCTCAAAGTTTTTAGGTGGATCAATAAAAAATCCAAACCATTTTGGATTGGCCTCTTACTAATTGAATTGACATGGCTAAGGGGATGGTTTGGCCTTTATAGTTAATGTAGGAGGTTTGTTAGGATTTTACTCTCAACCAAAAACTACCATAACTAATATGATTACAAGTGAAAATTCTGATGGGAGTGACATTTCCCAAGAGGTCTTCAAGAAGCTCAAAAAGGTAACGAATTCATTGTCATGCATAATGAGAAAGAAAAAGAGACAAAAACTAGTGCTTCCCTAATAAAAAAGTGTTTATAAAGAAAGACGAAGAGAACATACCCAAGATCTGGTGTTTCTCTTGAGAATGGTGATGTTAACTTCAAAGGCTTCAGATAAAACAACTCCTCTTCTTAACTGATAACTCTTTGTGTGTGATATCTTCTTACCTACTACCAATAAAGATGACATTGTAGGAAGACTCTGAACAAAGATAATATTTCATGAATATCACCATGTGTTTCTACACATTTTGCCAATTGATGATGTAATAATGCCTACAATACTTCACTATATAATACTTACCCAAAAGGGCAAATAGGACAGTGCAAAGAGAGCTACTAGATTGCTGCATGTAATTTGCCAAAAAGCACAAACCTACAGAATCCACTTCATTTCTGAGTTTCCACATATGAATATTATATCTTGTATCAAAATTTATATGGACCATAACTATTTAATTACTTGTAAATTTGGATGTTGTTTGTGAAAAGAGGATTTAATATAATACATAATTGTGCACTAATTCCATGTTTCCCATAAATTCTATCCTACACATAATAACAATTTTTAAAGACAGTAATAAGGAGGTCCTGAAGCTACCTATGAGGGTTTAACAAACATTGTATAGAGAGGGATTAACAAAAAAGACTATATTAAGAGGTATTGGACTTAAAAACAGAAAAAGAAGCATTTATATCTCTAAATTATCAGAGGATTGAACAAAGCCCATGTAATTTTGGAGCTTCTAAGATAGAGTTCTAAACATATAAAAGACTAGGAATGTTAGCCAATCCATCTAAGCATATGGGTATTATGGGTCGAGATATGTGTAGCGGTAGTCATGAACATTGCTTTTTTTTTGCATTTTTCCTACATTTGATACTTTTCTTATAGGTGGATATGTCTATCACAAACATCCAACATGTATGTCCTTAGACTTCATGGCAAAAACCATACAAACAACACAAAAAAAATAAGGACATGAACCATCCAAACATCTCTAATAACCTGTGGATATCCCGAAGATGCATAAGTGCATGACTTGTCAAAACCAGAAAGATAAGACTAACTTGTATAAAAAGCGAATAACCAAAATGATTTTATGTCTATGTTATGTTTGACAATGATAATGATATTTGGATTCAAGTATGAGGAAATTTATATCAATCAATTCATTAAATATCATTTGAATACAAAGAAGATTTTGAGAGATTCAAGAGCATAATTATAAGCCAAATTTGTGGAAGACCTAAATCGGATCTAAGTGAACAGACACGTGAAGGCTTATATTGAATATGATGAGCAGATCTAAATCAGAATTTTTATGAAGGTATATTCCAAGTTTAGGCATTTATTGAAAAAAACTATTTCAAATCTTAGTGGATTATTCATAAGTACAAGGCAGATTTGTTGAAGACCTTGAACGAGATCTAAGGAAAATCTACCTACATTATAAACACTTTGCATTTCAAAGGTCAATTCCTTCTTCATTGCAGGATTTGAGGTCGTTGTCTCTTGTTAATTTATCCTACAAATTTGCTTGAAGTTATATACATACATACATATATGTGTGTGTGTGTGTACATACACACACAATTAACCTACAATGATTTCCATGCTAAATAGTATATGCATCTTGTCTCCTTTTGTTAGACATCAACCATGTGAATGCTTTCTACATTGCTTTTAGTTGACTAAATATATATAATAAAATATGCAGGTTTCGATACCAAACTAACTCCAATGTGGACAAATATCTAACGAATGAGACAATGTTAGATAATTCTCAGTAAGAATGAGGAAAAATGTTTGATGGTGGCAACAAAAACTCACTAATCAACCTACAACAACAAATATGCATTGTTAATATAATGAATAGTAATTGTATGCTAACATTGAAGATGACAAAAATGACATACTTTAGCATACGTGACATTGCCACATTGGATATACTATTCATAACCTTTAAGTTCACCAACACTATAGCCGACAATAGATTTGTTTGGGAGCCTAGGTATAAGGGCTCGTGTGCCTTCTCAAGTAAAGGTATATCAAGATCATCTTCATCATTATTATTAGATTCGCTAGTACCATCATTGTGAGCCTCTTCATCACTTTCCCCAATACCATCTTCTTCAATCATGTCCTCTGGCACATTATCATCTTCTTCCATGGGAGTGTTATCCTCAACTTGGATATTCACACCTCCATGTTCCTCTAGTAGGAAATCCACATTCAGTAATGGACAAAAATTGTGGCCTCCTTCAACATGACCATATTGCCTACAATGACTCTGGGCTATTGTGATTAGAATTCTTCGATTCTTTAAACCCTTACACTTTTTGCAAGGACAATAAAATTTATTAGGTTTTCTTCAAAACTAAGCCCACAATGTAGCCATTGTCTCATTATTTTCTTATGGATTCATATTATCAGGTGTGGTCTTTCTTCACAGGAAAATATACCTACAAATAAATTGGACATGTTGTGATTAATGTTTATATCTGCACATATGGTTTTTGTTAATTAATGTTTTCAAATGTAACTAAAATGATTACAAACATATCAAAAAGGACCTTCATAGGGTCTTATTACATCAACTGTTCTAACATGGTCATGTTGCTTATCTTGAGGCCTGAATGTCTTCTCATGCCTTCAACCTTGACCTTGATGCTCCTGCATCATTCTCCCAAGGATCAAAGAAAGTTGGATCATCATGGAATTGAGTAGGCAGACCTTCTAGGAAGTTGCAATACTTCAACCTTGTAAGTGTCATGTCAATGCAATGGGAACTAAACAAAAAATTTAAGTTGATGAGAAATTGTTGTTATGAATTCAAATAGTAAGTGTCACCTCAATGCATTGGGTATTTAACAAACAATTCAAGCTGATGAGTATGGGTTTTTGTGAACCACAACTCATGAAATATGCATTAAATCCATACCTAATGTTTACAATGAGTATGGGTTTTTTTTCTAAGAACATACTTGCTATTTATAGTCAGTAAGTTTTTATATCCTCTAAGAAATTTTAAGCAATGAGCCAAAGTCACACGGTTGAAGATGATCATTGTCCCCTCAAAGCGCCATCGTTTGATAAATTGTTGCATTGAAATATGATCTAGAAAGGGCCTTTTCACATAGTATGTTGGCACTATTTGGCAATCATCGATCATGTGGTTATTGCAAAGAGGCTAAGAACCAAACATGGAATCATGGAGATAGTGCATAGATGTACAAAAAAAATTTGTTGCTCTTTAGCCACTAATCTTCCTTTCTGCTTATCAATTAAAACATTATTTTTAAACTTGATCTTAATACTTTTTATAATCAATGGCTTTCTTTCCAATGTCTATATCTCGACTCAACACATTTTTTCATTTTTCATTCCTTCTTGCTTCATCATAAATACTTGGTTCACAAGTGCTTATGGTGTTCTTCTTGCTAAGATTATGGAGTGGACAATGACTTTCAATCTAGATAATCAAATGTTTGGCTCAACTTTGTTGGGTAAGTGTGATGATATGTAGTGCACTATAAATTTTCTCTTCAATGAAAGGATTAGCACCTCTAATTTTCAAATGGTGATCAACCAGAACTAGCTGACAATCTAACCTTAAAAATACATTTTATGCCAAATTCCAATCATAGTTAAAGACATTTAGCTATTGGAAAATGGCAAGATTATGTCTTATTTCAGATATGCAATAAAATGGGCAAGAAATGTGGAAGAACGTTAATTTTTTATCCACCAAAACATGAGTACAATTGTATAAACTGAATGTCTTTTTAAAGATAATGTTAATTCCCTTTAAAAGAAATATTTTGCATCCAACTTACTTGCTGAAGATATTTCAAGTTCAACAACTCTTTAATCACAGGATTCACAATAGTTGGAAGCTTTGACCTGTCTGTCAGCTGTGGCTTGGCCTGTAGCAACAAAAAATTCATTAGTATATGCATCTGAACATTTAGAAAATACATCAAGCAATTTAGGTCAATTCCAATCTGTAAATTAACTGGCGTTTGTTCTTCTTTAACATATTCAACAATCAAGTACAAGGTTTTTTAGTTTGGACTCTACCCTGATGAGCATTCCCTTAGAATCAAATTTACTTACTTTGGCATTGTAGTTTTCATCAAGGAGAACATTTGATGATTTCAAATCATAGTGAATGATAGATGGATCATAGTGCTCATGCAAATGCTTCATCGCTTTGTAATATTTAGGGCATAATGACTTTAGATTCTATTGCACTATCTTTATTTTTACAAAAGAAAAACACAAAGAATCTAGTCTTGGGTCAAATCATTATCACTATTGGCTCAAACTATTTTCACTAAAACTAAATGAATAGGCATTAGAAAAGAGATAAAACAAAACATTTATGAATAGGCATTTTCACTATTTTATGCAGAACATTTATGAGAAAATTTTACAGAAACAAATTCTAAAATATATTAATGACAGATAAATCTAAACTCAAAAATAGCCCTTTACCTACAAGATTTAAATAGAGATAAAAAAAGTCCAAATTGATCGACATCAAAAACAAGTGAATAAAAGAGATATACCAAATATAGAGGAAAAGTGATCTATGAAAAGTGATGAGACTTTTGATAAGGTTTTGGGCTAATGAGATTATTGGTCAAAATTTATCAAAACTGAAATGCTACTAAGATAATTGTTGGAAATGTTTTTAAAAGATCTTTGGTTCTATTATTGTATTTAGAAATAGGATTTTTAATTTGGGCTAAAATTGAATTTCATATTTTCTGAAATTGTGAGCTCCTGTAGTTGCAATTTTAATACCATTGAGAATAATCAGAGAGGCCTTTGATTGATCATTTCTATTTGAATTTAGTGTTTCATTGCAATATTCTTTGAACAATGTTGAAAACATACACTGATAATAATCCAACTATTTCATTGCAATGTTCTTTGTGCACAACGTAGCTAGTATTGAAAGGTGGTGAATGAAAATGCACATACCTGAAATGGGGGTTTCCATGATCAATTGAATTAGGAAGAACATGCATTCTCTTAGGCATTGAATATTTTCTATCTGCTCCTAAAGTGTGTGGACAATAACCAAATTCCTCACAAGCCATAAAGATCTGCACGATATGAGAGAAAGATCACTAGTTTTGTAAGCATCAAGATCGTGATTTGAGTCATAAGCTAAGAAAGGAGATAGCCAAATTCCCACACGCTCTACACCAATTTCATCAACAAATGATTCCAAAACTTCAAGAGAAAACCTTATTTAATTGTAGAATAGTTGATGTAATAAGTGTAATGGGATAGTAACAAAGTTATTTTTGGCCAAGTTGGAAATGCTTCAGTGTCTTTTGGGTTGCAGTTTTAACTAATGGCTCCATTGGGGGGGTTTAGCTAATCTAGAAGAAATATAGGATCAATGATGGTGATTCCCTATATTAAGTTGCACACGGGATCCTCCAAGTTGGAAATGCTTCAGTGTCTTTTGGTGTGCAGTGTTAACTAGTGGTTCCATTTGGGGGGTTAGCTAATCTTGAAGAAATATAGGATCAATGATGGTTATTCCCTTTATTAAGTTGCACACAAGATCCTCCAATTTTCAATTGATTGATTGCAACAAATAAAATATTTCTCTTTCTATGTATTCAAATAAGGAATTTAGTTGAACCAACCAAGAAATGTATTCAAGAAACACTTGTGTCCTGCTTCAAATTCCAAGAGAACACAACCAATATTGTTCCTTCTTTAGTAGATAGCCCCTTTGACGTCCTCCCTTGCCTCTCTAATTAAGTGAATACTCACAGAAGTTGCCTGTCATGAGAAATGGAGCCATGGGGATTACATTACGACCTTAAAATTCAATAATAAACTAGGTGTTCCAACTATTCATATATCTGCTATTGATACAGATTTGGAAATGGTCCTTACTATCAAGATAACTCAAATGGAGATTGGACGTGAACATTGATTATGAAGAAAATGCCTACCCGAATCAACTCAGAGTAGCAACCTGATAAGGCACAATAAGCTTGTCCCCCAAAGAGGAATAATAGTTAAGGAAATCCAAGGCTTAACTAATTTGATAGCATTCTGGAAGCATTTGGGCCTATTCAAGCTTCTTATAAGGAATCAACTCAAAGCTATTCAAGAAGATAGTATTGTGGAAGATATTAAACTTAAAACACCTAAACAAGTCAACCAAAGCCATTTAGAACTGATTTGATACCAAAGAAAAGAGAAACAAAGAATTACCTTGCATTAAACTCAAACTAAATGCTTTTTGTACAAAACACCAATGTTGTAGAACTATAAAATAAATAACTAGATGAAGAATTTTCAAGCAAAAAGACAAAGCTAAGCCCAAACTTAAGCCTTGATCATCCTTCAGAATGCATGTATGTGTTGACATGGATTCAAAAGAATTAGTTTTTAGTTCTTTGTGATAGTGCATGATGGTAGCTCTAGAATATTAATTATGGCAGGTTAAGACTAGCACACAGGCCATTGCAATATTTTGAGTCTAACATATTTAGATGACCAGTGATGCCTACGATTATGGTAGAATTGTCAGTGGATATGTTTTACATCTCCAAAGTAGGTATTTTTTAATGTGTATAACCCCTTACTTTATCTTTGGGCATGATTATTTTTGATGTTTAGATCTTGATATTGTTGTAACCCTAGTTTGATAACATACAAAATGTTGAAGCTTGAAAGGAATTTGGATTTTTTTGGAATCCAAAGTCAGCGCTTTGTTAGTTGTATTTGAATTTGTCAAGAAGTCAATCCCTTCGACGAACCTATAAATCATTTAAAGTATTTCAATAATCATTAAACCTTGTCCAAAAACTATTTGTCCCAAATTTTTAGCAAATTAAATCTGAAGCCTTTTGTAGTCCCAAAATGGGCTCCAAAATGTTCAATTTTTTTTTAGCAGAATGTAAAAAGAAATCAATTGTGAGGACTTGTAAGAGAAATGTAAAGACAAACTTACAGATTATAATGATGGACCGAATCAAAGAAATGAAAGGAATGTCAACCAAAGAAGAACAAAACTATAGGTATTCCAGTCCACCTTCAATCCATGGCATGGTTTGAAAATCCTAAGCAAAACAGACGAAACAACAATGTCCAGTATATCCACAAAAATCAGTGTTGAAACAACCATAAGAGATCCCAGCATTAGTGAAGAAAACCATCATCTCTACTCTTACCATATTTTGGCTCATCCAAAATGACCACACACAACAGATTCCCAAGTCTTGAGCGTCCCTCTCACATTTTTGTATAAGTTTCTCATAACAATGAAGTAGGGCACAAAATTGACTGTTTTACATTTTAACATATGAAGCCCATGTTGGTCAAAATTTCAACCAACACAAGCATGGATTTTTAAAAAAAAGGTATTTCTCCTTGCAAATTCTGACCAATCTAAAATATTTTAATAGATGGTCAAAAATTTTGGTCCTTATCAAGATTTTTAATCATGTAGTTTCAAATAGGAGTGGTTAAGAATACCCATCTCTCACAAGCTTGAATAATCCACTTAGCACTCACTGCACCTAGGTGATGCTCACAAAAATGAAATGTTATGACTTCTTGAGAGCTCAACTGTGATAGTGTTAATCTGATTCAAGTGCAATTAACAAGCCAACTTAGCTTGTTGCCTCATTTGCAAAACCTTCATAAAGTGTTGTGTCTTATGAAACATTGATTATAGAATTTCTCAGATCATTCATTAACAAGTAGGTGGGTTTTCAAGCTTGTAATTTTTAGATCCCTCAAATATCTAGCAATAACTCAAAAAGAAAATGGAACTTTTGCTGACCATGTATTTATGGTGCAAGTTAGTGGCTCAAAGTTATATTACCTAAAAAATGAGGCTATTTTATTGGAGGTGGGACTCATTAACTGGGCTTTGTCAGAACTCACAAGAATAGGATATGTGCCTTTGAGTACCCCTGATATTGTTTAGGCATCTATTCTTGAAAAGTGTGGCTTTCAACCCTAGGTAGAGAATACCCAGGTGTTATGTCCTTTTATGATACAAAATTTGATTGATAGAACAATTTCTATCATTAATAATTTATTATCTTAGTTGTCCTTTTTATATGTTCCAAGGTTCAAGTCATAAATCATTGGAGTTACACGAAGATCAAATGTTTAAAGATAAGATGGTGCATTTGAAAATTTGAACCACCATGATACAGATATACTAATTTTGTTTTAAGCAAGTATATTCTATATATGGAATAGACCAGTGTCTAGCAGGAACCTCAAAGATCCTAGTAGGGGGAATGTACATGTATCACATTGTAGCTGACACGATCTTGCCAATAAAACATGTTTGCTTTTTCACATTGCTTTTGCATAGAGGCTAGTGTTGTAGGCTATGCAACAAGGTATGATTGCATTTTTTTAATGGAAGTGTCACTCTCTTGAGTAAATGGAAGTGCACATGTTTTCTGCTATATTAATTTTTATTGCATTACATCAACATTGGAAACTATGATTGCATTAAATAAAAGGTAATCTATTCCATCCAACATAAATTTCTTGAAATATGAAAAACTGTTCAACTAAACAAAATGTCTATAACTTGTATGCACTCCATACTAATAAAAAATGTTGTTTGAGGTTCTTGAAAGGGCCAATGTTTAGATTCAGTATGTTACCAAATACTCATTAATACTGCTTAGGATTGATAACGCTATGTGGAATGGTGTGCAAAATGTTTGGTAAAATCATAATTATCTACATAATGGAGACCATTGAACACGTAAAATCAACAATTTCTTGAGTACTTTGATTTGTATAATACCACGTAAAATGTATGGTCAGCTTATATTCTACTAATATCTTGCAACTATGTCAAGTTGAAAACAAATGCATGCTCAAAAGAAACTATATTTCATATTGGAAAATATAACATTCTTTCAAGTTAGTAAATGTCAATAAACCTCCCTGGCTAAAGGTCTGATCTCTCTTGGCAAGATAGGTTGAGGTCCCTAGTTCTTGTAAGGGGCTTGATTCCCTCCTCATGAACCCTTACATGTATACTTTAATGGAGGTTGGTAGTACTTTTGGATGAGTGTCAATAATCTTTGTTTTCAAGTTAATCTTTGGGCTCATTATTTGGGGAGTATATCTCTCTAATGTGTGTATTTCATTGGTCATTAAGGTTGTCAAAAATATTCACTCAATTTCAAGAGTGACCTTTGTTATGTTAATACATGTTATGCTAACTAGTTTTATTATTTTAATTGTTGGCTAAGGTATTTTATCAGATGACTATACATTTTTAAATGCAATGGTTAGGTTTTAATTAACAACTATTGGTCCTTAAAATGGTACTAATATTGTCAAAAAAATGACACATTTATGAAATACCCTCCTTGAATCACTTGCATTGTAAATGGAAACCTCTGGAATAAGGCATTAATTGTTATATACTAATGCAATCATTTTGGTCTGAATTGTTATTCTTTTTTTTCTACCAGGACTTATTATCTTGTAGTGGGGTAGGATTTTTTATGCTTACATCGTTGTGTGCATGTCATTGTGAGCTCATCGCCCATACATGGTTCCCCCAGTAGCTTCTTTAATGTGTGGACAAAGGCAATGGAAATGGATTCTTAGCCTGTGAAGTGAAACTTCTTGATTCCATTCACTTGCCTCTACTCCACTAGAGTAAAATAGTAGTGCTTGGAGGAGAGTGCTAGTGTGTTCTAGCTCTCTTATAGTTACATGGTAGGTGCATTCATTGAGTTTGAATCTGATCCTCTCTTGCAATTATAACTAGTTAAAAGTGCAAGAGGATTTCTTCATTCATCACTTTCCCTTAACCTGTCTGGATATATGAGTCATTCAATTTTAGGGAAAACAATTATTTATATAATTAGACATACCTATGTTTTATGCCTTCATTCTTATTTCTTTATATACTAAGTTGTGCCCACTATCCACAAATATAATATTGGTGATAGATGATCGAGACTCGAAGCCATAATGATGAAAAGATACCATGGCTGCACCCTGCTTTGTTGTTTGAAATGCTTCATAACTAAAAATAATAGATTTATGTTATATAGATTCCTTAGCTCCTTCTAGTGAGTGATTAGTGAACTAGGTTTTTTTTTGAATTTCTATTGCCTAAAGTATAGCTATTTTTTCTGGGTTGTTGGGTAGGGATTTGTACCGTGTCCATCAGTTCAGTAAGGTTGAAATGTTTGTGATATTTCATCCAGAGGAAAGTGAATTATTCATTGAGGAGCTAATTAGCGTTGAGGAAGATCTCTTTTCTTCACTTGGATTATACTTCAAGTGAGTTGGAAATCTTTGGTTGTTTAATTGATTATATAGCATAATTTTTTTTGTTTTTTTGTTTTACAATTTTTCATTATTTGTAGGACTCTAGACATGCCTTCTGAAGACTTAGGTGCACCAGCATACCGCAAGTATGATGTGGAGGCAAGGATGCCAGGTCTTGGGTGGTATGGTAAGGTATACCCTAAACTATAATGCCATTCAACAAGGACAATATTTGATTGGTAGATAGGAAAAAAAAATTATGCCTCTACAAATATCTGTGTAATAATTATACAAATTTTCTTATTTTTATATATCAAGTGCATCAAACTACAAAGATTACCAAAATCATCGACTTAATATTTGGTTTTGACCTGTAAGTGCAAAATCAACTGTTTCAGTGGCTATCAAGCCCAAGAAAGGGAAAACCCCATTGCCACCATGGTAGTTTGTACATACGTTAAATGCAACAACTTGTGTTGTACCTATAATGATTATATCCATACTTGAAAATTTTCAGTAGGAAGATGGGTCTGTAATTGTTCCAAAATTTTTGAAACCATTCATGGATGGTGTTGAAGTCATATATCTGAAGTCAAAACAATAAAGCAATTTCCTAGATGTGAAGATAATTTTGTGATTGTATTTTGAACCATTGTTTCTGAGCAAGACCTTAGATTTAGGTACCGAGTGTATGAAATATTTTCCACCTCATACATTTTAGTACTCATCTTTCTTGACCTTAGTAATCCTCAAATGGTAGGTTGACTACACATTTACTGGGATAAGTTGTAGGTAGGTGTCTTAAATGCATTTTTGCATTGCTTAGTTGATCCCTTGGTAACTTAAAGATCCAAAAAAGTATAAAACAACGTTCTTTGAACATTCATTTTATTCAAATAATATTTAGAGGGGAGATTATCCCAATACTACAGACTATAAATAAGAGAAGATGTAAATGCAATATGTTGTCTACTACATCACACTTTGCAAAGGGAGGGCTTCTTCTTCAAAATATCATATTGATAATGATATAGCAGATCTCATAGACAACATGAAGATATTTAATAATAGCAAGTTCTCATTTATTTTTTATTTATTTTTTACATGGGGGTGTCCTCGTGACCTTAGCCCAGCGATGACCAATGGCCGTTGTGAGCTTAGGGTGAGACTAATACCCCATGGGTGCAGAGTAGCCCCAGGCAAGCCACGCTCACCATTTGAACCCGGAGGTGGAATCAAACTCAAGACCATGAGGGTGACCCATGAAATCAACCCTACCCATCTACCATGTGCGCTAGGGGTTGCCCCCTACAAGTTCTCATTTATTATGAAGAAAGTTAGTAGATTGCTTCTATAAATATTCTTGATTCATATGGAAGGCTAAATAATTTGAGGAGGCCATCTTACTGTAATAGTTGTTTGTCGGGTTTGAAATAATTATAGTTTGAGACAAAAGAATTTGAAACAAGATCAAGGGAGAGTTGGTAGTATTTTTGTTAAAGAGTCTCATGAAAATGCCAAGAATCCTAATGATGTCAAAATGATGGAAGTGAAAATCAACAAAATGTCAAAAGGTACAATCAAAATAGAAAATTGCTCCTAGAATAAGAGGCAATCCTATGAATAACACTATATTTGTAAGAATAATGCAGGTGCACATATGTTAAATTCACATTGGATTGGTTAGGATTTTATTTGTGATCTTGATAGTAATTTTTAACAATGGAGTTCAAGAGATTGGACTACTCATTCTCTATTTAGTATGCACTATTCTCAAGAACTAGTCAAGTTTTTTTATCAAGGAAGCTTATGAAAATTCCATTTCTTGTTAAATGTTCAAAGAATGACTATTGAGTGACCTTAATAGTTAATTACTTTCGTGTTTGCTAACTACAGAAAGGGTGATTATCAATACTAGCACATGTTATCCGAGGGTCTAGAAGAACAATATGATAAGAATATGTTTGAAATGAGCTTGATACATATTTGAAACATTGATAAAAGCAACTGACAACTGTTTGGTATTATGCTAGTGTTTAGGAAATGTATAAAAAAGTATATTTACAAACTATGTTGTACGATGGTATGTTCACTTGATTATGCAGTTGTAATTAATATGGATGTTTGAAGGAAATCATAAATTAGAAAGTATAAAAAGAGCTCCTTGTCTTCCAACCGTGCATACCTTATCCAACAAGCCCACGTCGAAGCCTCGCTTGTTTTATGTTGAAAAATGGTCTTTGATGGCTCATTAATGCTTAACCCTATAATAATCAATTTACAAACACCCATTAAGTTATGCTCTCTTCAACTACTATTCTAGACTGCTACTTCCAATTTGCGAAATTTTTTTTGTTTTTTTGCATATGATTCAATAACTTATTGACCGGCTCAACTTTATGAATTATGTTTATACTCTTTGAACTATCTTGAAGCAGCTTATCCAGCTTTATATACAATATTGGAAGAGTTTATGTTAGATCTTTTTAAAGCTAAATAGACTACTTCCAAACAAGGAGTTTGCCCATTAAATGGATGACAAAAACATAGCAACTATACTATTTTACCTTTTAATACAAGCAGAAGTAGATGCAATACTCATGTATGCGGACATGCAAGGGCCTCTATATGAGAAAAGAATGCCCAATGGCCTAATTCATTCTCATTCGAAAGCAAATGCATTGTAGCTTGAGGGCCAGTTATCCTAATCTCATGTGTGCCATGTTGATGAGAATGAGAAACAAGTATCTGACATAGGCTATGGTCAACCACCCAAATGTTTTTCACTCTCACCAATTGATCATAGCTAGTATTGAAAGAATGATTCCACACTAGGCCAAGTCGACACAGGGCACCTGCAAGAAAATTTGTTCATGCGCAAACCCTATGAGAAATTCCAATCCGATATCTGCACTCACCAAACTTCAGAAAATGCGAGTGAAAAAGATACACAATTTCATCTTTCCTTCTCAATCATATCCAAGATCAAAAAATGCAGGCAAACACATTTGGTGTGCACTCACCAAAGTTCAAAAAATGCAGGCAAATATTTGGCATTTCTAGTCTTTGCATCAACTTTGTGTAATTTGATGTTGGTCGAAATTTTGACCAAAGTGGGGGAAAAAAAAATTTTTCCGACCAACATGGGAATGAAAACAAAAAATAAAGAGGATTCATAGCGTTGGTCAAAAATTTTGATAGAAAAATGGATGCAAATGTACTAGTGGCCCCTAAGGACATATGTTGTCATGAAATGTGTCGATAGGGGTCATAGCTTAATCTATGGCACCTTTCAATGCATTAGAACCAACCAAATGGTTCCCTAGGGATCCTAGCACCCCTAGGGACATATGTTTTCATAAAATACATTGCAAGGGGTCATGGGTTAACCTATGACCCCTCTCAACACATTAGAATCAACCAAATGTGTCCCTAGGGGTCCTAGGGCCTCTAAGGAGATGTGTTTTTATGAAATACATTGAGAGGGGTCATAGGCTAACCTATGACCCCTCTCAACACATTCAAACCAACCAAATGCATCCCTAGGGGCCCTAGGGCTCCTAGAGGATCTTTTTGTCATAAATTGCATCGAGAGGGGTCATAGGTTAACCTATGACCCCTCTCGATGCATTTCAACCAACCAAATGGGTCCCTAGGGGCCCTAGGGACATATGTTGTCATGAAATGCATCAATAGTGGTCATAGATAAAACTATGACCCCTCTTGATGCAATGCAACCAATCAAATGGATCCCAAGGGGTCCTAGGGCCCCTAGGGACATATGTTGTCATGAAATGCATTGAAAGGGATCATAGGTTAACCTATGACCCCTCTTGACACATTTGAACCAACCAAATGTGTCCCTAAGGGCCCTAGGGCCCCTAAGGACATATATTGTCATGAAATGCATCAATATGGGTCATAGATTAGCCTATGAACCCTCTCGACACATTGGAACCAACAAA
The DNA here is from genome assembly GCA_028749045.1 of Cupressus sempervirens. Classification (NCBI taxonomy): domain Eukaryota; kingdom Viridiplantae; phylum Streptophyta; class Pinopsida; order Cupressales; family Cupressaceae; genus Cupressus; species Cupressus sempervirens. Next base: position 896,384,307 of record CM053787.1, read on the forward strand.
ATCGAACATATGTTGTCATGAAATGTGTCAACCTATGACCCCTCTCAACTCATTAGAACCAACCAAATGCATACCTAAGGATCCTAGGGCCCCTAGGGACATACATTGTCATGAAATGCATTGAGAGGGGTTATTGGTTAACTTATGAGCCCTCTCGATGCATTCGAACCAACCAAGTGCATTCCTAGCGGTCCTAGCGCCCCTAGGGACATATGTTGTTATGAAATGCATTGAGAGGGGTCATAGTTTAACCTATGACCCCTCTCGATGCATTCAAACCAACCAAATGTGCCCCTAGGGGCCCTAGGGCACCTAGGGACATATGTTGTCATAAAATGCATCGATAGGGGTCATAGATTAACCTATGACCCCTATCGACACATTGGAACCAACCAAATGCATCCCTAAGCCATGAAATGCATCGAGAGTCTCTCGACACATTAGAACAAACCAAATGCATCCCTAGGGGCCGTAGTGCCCCTAGGGACATATATTGTCGTCAAATGCATTGATAGGGGTTGGCTTAACCTATGACCCCTCTCGATGCATTGGAACCAACCAAATGGGTCCTAGGGTCCCTAGGGACATATGTTGTCATGAAATGCATCAAGAAGGGTCATAGGTTAACCTATGACCCATCTCAACACATTAGAACCAACCAAATGTGTCCCTAGGGATCTTAGGGCCCGTAGGGACAGATGTTGTCATGAAATGCATCAAGGGGGGTCATAGATTAACCTATGACCCGTCTTGACCTATGACACCTATTGATGCATTGAAACCAACCAAATGCATCCCTAGAGGCCTGGCATTCATTGTCATGAAATGCATCAAGAGGGGTCATAAATTAACCTATGACCCCTCTTGATGCATTCAAACCAACCAAATGCTTTCTTAGGGGACCTCAAGCCCCTACGAACATATGTTGTCATGAAATGCATCGAAAGGGGTCATAGGTTAACCTATGACTCCTCTTGATGCATTGGAACCAATCAAATTGGTCCCTAGGTGTCCTAGGGCCAGTAGGGACATATGTTGTCATGAAATGCATCCCTATGACCCCTCTCAATGCATTAGAACTAACCAAATGCATCCCTAGGGGTTCTAGGGCCCCTAGGGTCATATGTTGTGATGAAATGTGTTGAGAGGGGTCATAGAGGTCATAGTTTAACCTATGACCCCTCTTGATGCATTCGAATGAACTAGATGTGTCCTTAGGGGAATATGTTGTAATGAAATGTGTTGATAGGGGTCATACATTAACCTATGACCCCTCTTGATGCATTGGAACCAACCAAATGGGTCCCTAGGGATCCTAGGGCCCCTAGGGACATATGTTGTCATAAAATGCATCGAGAGGGGTCATATGTTAACCTATGGCCCCTCTCGATGCATTGGAAGCAACCAAATGCATCTCTAGGGGTGCTAGGGCTCCTACAGACATACGATGTTGTTAAATGCATTGAGAGAGTTCATAGGTTAACCTATGACCCCTGTCGACGCATTAGAACCAAGCAAATGGATCATAGGTCATAATAATAATAACAATAATAATTTATGTTGTCTGTACTATATTTAATAATTATAGTAAAAATCATAATAATATAATATAATAATCATATATATATATATTAATATATTATCGTTATATGTTATAATAATAATAATAACAATAATAACCTATATTACATTATTATTATTAATAATAATAGTGAAAATTATAATAATATAATATAATAATCATATATAATAATGATAAATAAATCATATATGATAATAATCATATATATATTAATCATACATAAGTTAATGAAATTTTTTTATATTGCCCATAATTCCATCTAAAATTTGGGAATCAATATCAGATATTTGATCTGATATTAGATATCCAATTTAGTATTAGGCATGATTTTCCCAATATATTCCCTGTCACTGCAAACCTGACAACATCACTTTTTGTGGGCCATTTTCATAGGTTTTGGAAAAATTGACTTCTTGGGGCCCAAATGATCGAAAAAGGTTTGATAATATATTTTTAGGTGTCTGATATTGTCATCTAAATGGGAAACAGTAGTTGGTGAAAGGCTAAACACAAAAGGAAGATATTGCGGCATATAGGGAAAGGGACAATGTAAATCATCGAAGGAAAAGACAAGGTATGTTAAATGTGAGTCATGTTGACGATGTATTGATCGAAGGTGAAATCATAGAGTCAGATAATGAATATGTGTAGTTGGGGAATGAAAATGTACCAATTGATAATGATAATGCTAGGATTGAAAATTTAGAGAATGAAAATTTGCAAAATAAAATTCTACCAGGTCATAATATAAATTGCATGATTGACCATGCCGAACATGACAATGCACAGGAACCTTACATAGCTCTAAATTATAATCAACATGAAGGTTCTAGAACACCAAAATTGATAATTGAAATTGATGAAACAATTATTACCAATTTGGAAGGGAAAAAATTAGAAAGAACCATTCAATTATGGGCTTCAAGACTATATAAGATGTTTTTCAGAAACAAGATAGTGGTGGAGAAATGTCAACTTTTTATGCACTTATTAAAGATGAGACCTATGCTTTCCAAATTGAAGATTCGTGTCAATACTTTTTTTGAAAGAAATGACATTATTGTGAAGAATGTTTTTAGTGCTCTCAATAGCAATTGGAAAGATAGCAGAGATAAGGATAAGAGAGTTGCTCGAAGGGTTATTACAACCTCTTTGGTAAGTCATCATTTGAGAAAGGGTAGATATATGAGACTAACTTGTATTGACTTGAACCTAAATTGTACTACTTTGAGAAGAACACTTAGTAGATAGGAGAGCATTGATGATCCTCTTCAAAATGAAACATGGGCTTTTGGTGGGAGACTTCCACATTTTGATAAGCTATCTGATGATGTGAAAGAAGAAATTACACAAGTTTGGCTCTCTAGCTCAAGAGTATCACCCAATACTAAAGACATGTTAAAGTTGACAAGTGGCATTAGAGACCACATGCCAAATCCCAAATATTATTTGGACATAAGTCAAATTATGTTGTTCAAAGTAATGGTTGAGTGAGCATAGTAATGTTCGAGGGAGAAAGTTGATGCTAAGTGAGATAGTATAGTGTATTTCAAGTTACATAGTATTGACCAAGCTGAAGAACACAGTGATTGCTGAGTGATAGAAAATGTTAATGTTTCAAAAATATTTGATTTTGAGGTCGACACAGTTAGGATTTGAATTATTCAACGCATGTGGAAGATAAGGATTGAAGGGTTGGAATATTTAATACATGAGGAGAATTTGTTATAGGATCAAAAGTAAGGATTTTATCAAAAGTTTCTAGAAGAGGAAGGAGAACAAAAAGATTGAAGGATTCTATAAATCTAACCTAACCTTGAGATCAGTGGTGATGTTTAAGTGAAAAAGGATTGAAATTGTCTATTTAAGGAGGCATAAGGAATGAATTTTAAGGTTGATTTTTGGTTGATTGGGCATCTTAAGGAGAAGTTGTGAAGAGGCACATAGAAGAGGTGAAGTGTGAAGGGTTTGTGAAGTGTGATTACTTGAGGAGGTGTCAAATATATCAGTGATGGAGATGTGAGTGAATGCCAGTCAATGAACCTGTAGATGAGCGAATGTAGATTTCAATTTGCAAAGTGATTTTTACTTTACAGTTCAAACATATTGTTCCATTCTAACCATTGTATCAGTCCAAAATCCTTTAATCAAGGTTGACCTAATACTCATTTTGTAAATCCTTTAATCAAGGTGACATTCTAATAGAACATTCTAAAGTCCTCTATCTAGGAAACTCCTAAAAGGGTGATTAAATTCTTTAACAAGGTCATATTTAATAGTGTTTTGTATAACCTTTAACAGGGTTGGCTCTTAACCAAGCTCACTTCAAAAGAGTGAAAATTGGTAGCATGTTACTTGGTTTTTTTCAAATTGGGTTTCCATATTAAATCCTAGTGTCAAAAGTGTTATTATGATGTGTGGATGTTATTATTTTGCAAGATATATTTTACAGTAGTTTATTTACTGGTAGTCGACATATATAGAGACAGAGAGTTAATTAAATTTGTGAAATGTTAAATTGTTAATGATATGATATACAAATTGAATGGATATCTGAGTTTATTTAAGTTGTTTCAAGTGTTTAAATTGAATTGGTACATCCTGACTTGGGGATAATTGATTCACCCCCACACCCCCTCAAGTTATCCTAAATCATTATAAGAATTTGTATCAAAGCATTGGTTCTTGTCAAGAAAGTTTGAAGGGACTCAAGTCAGAGTTCAAGATCTATAGGAGAGAGATACCTAAGATGAACAAGGAGAACTTCTTAGCATGGAAAAAGATAATGAAATTGTAGTTATCTTGGATTGGAGATTACACTTCTTACTACCTGGAACATAACTACATTGAGGTGCCTAGACCTAAGACAATTGAATAAATGTAAGAGAAGAAAAATAAAGATTTCATAAGCAATATTGATACTAATCATATTTTTATTAATGATTTATTTTATTATGTTTACTCAACTACAAGAGTCATGAGAGAATTAGATTTGAAGAAGAAATAAATTCTCTTTGACAAGTCCAAGTTCCTAAATAGAAGGGTAGGAAGACCAAGGGTGAAGATGAAGTATAAAGCTAATACAAATTCCTAAGTTGATGCATGCTTCCAATATCAATTGTACTAGAAGCACACACAAAATGAGATAACCATTTTGAGATTATAGGAATAAGATATCAAGGAAGATTTTTTTGCACATCCTCACTTAAGGTACATGAGATTCATTTTCATAGGTAGTATAGTACAGGCACACCTAGCCCTAATTGTCCAAAAAGATTAATTGATGGGTTATGAAATTGTATTTTACCTTTATATTCTAATAGGATCATATGATCCCTTTTAAAATGTAATCAAATGTATTAAAGTCAATTCTAATATGATAAAAAAAATTTAAGTTGAAAGAAAAGCTGTCAAACAAATTTTCTTGCAACCAAAAGACAAATAGTGTATAAAAGGTTTATTTTGATGTTTTAAATATCCACTTGATGTGAAAAGGAGTAAAAAAAAATTGGGTCAAAGATTCAATTACATAAGTCATTAGTAAATTTTCATAAAATATCAAAAGTTGTCACTTATGAAAAGTTGTAAAAAAGTTAAAAGGACAATAAAAATGTAAAAATGGTGAATCTAGTTCTCATATGGCTCAAAAAATAGGTTTAGGTATTAGGATAGGTTTTTAAGTCCTTTAAAGGAATGTATTACATCAACTAGTGAAGTGGTGGTAAGAGGATTTGATCAAAAAGATAATAAAATCAATTTATTTTGTAATGCCCTACCCGAAGATCCTTGGAACACAAGGATAAAATATGCACTATATATTTTTTCTTAAGATAAGTAAGATAACAATAACATAAAGTAACCAAGTGTAAGAATGAAACATCTAAATAAGGTAAAAGAATAGGGAACATGGTTAAACTCACATGTTCACTTATACCAGAGGAAGCCTTACAAACACTTCCAAAGATCTCCAAGCACCAAATGAAACTCAAAATCAAATATCACACGAATCATGGGAATATCCAAAAGAGATGTTCTTTTTAATCCCAAGGTAAAAGTTCCTAGCATGCTTAAACATAAAATTCCATTTCCATCTAACCATAATGTAATGAAGAATTAAAAGAATAGATCCTAAAACAATCAAGCACAAGACAAGGAATCAAGGTTATAACCACTCATCTACTAGGCACCATACTAAAGGACAAATGCTAAATCCTTAAATTGGCTAAGTCTGAAATCTTGAAGCCCTACAATCTGACTAAATCTAAATTCTTGAAGCCCTAATATTTTCTAGAATCTTTACCTTGACTCATGGAGGGCTAGAACCTATCTCAAATAAATCATCCCATATATATGAAATATATCTTAAGTATAAGAAAGAATAAGGAAGAAGAGAATGCCAACTTATACTTCAATGATATATTTTATATATAGGAAGTGAGAACCCCCAAAAGGGTGTCCAAATCACCTTAATAAGTTGCGTGATACTTATCATTACTATGGTGTGATACTTCACCAGTATCATATGATATTTCATATAACTATTGTGTGGTCCTTCACCAGTACCATATCATACTTCCTCCAAGTAAGGGTGATACTTTCCCAATATTGTATGACACTTCCTCCAATTAATGGTGATACTTTACTAGTAGCATAGGAGATGTTTTCCTAGTGTCACCCAAGAATAAAAACAATGATAAGAGGCTACACTAGGATGTAAATAAGGTTAAGACCTCCACACCGAGGAGTACTGGAACCACCAAAATTGAGAGCATCATTTACATAGAGAAGATCTAGATAACTCACATAAACAACAAGCTACTCGAAACCATGATAAATAATATTGCAACGAAATAAAACCAAATCCACACAAATACATGGACATAAGCAACATCTTAAGAAGGAAAGTACAAGGATATGATGAAACCAAATCCAACCAACCATGCTTGTTTCCTCCCTACAATAATGGCACCATGAGACCTCAAGGGCCCTAAGCATACCCCCAAGCATGAATCTCAAATTTCCAACAAGATAGTTGGAGTTGTCTCATGAGATCATTCTCACAAATAACCATCAATTAACATCATAAGAAAAAGAACATCCAACATATGTTACTTTTGCCTATTTTACTTTTGCATATGTTCTAAGCCATCTTCTACTTGGAAGTGATTTTGAAACTACTAAATTCAGATCAGTCATTTGTAACCATACCAAAACTTGATATGTTCTACTAACAGAGACATGAACAATTGAGTTTTAGATTCTATAATCTTCTTAAATTAGACATTCCCACATTTCTTTTCCACTCTCCCACCACAAGAAAGGACTTGAGTTTCTCAGGCAACCCTTATTTTTAATCATTTCTTAAAATTACGCTCATTAATTTTTATTTCTAATGAAGTGCAATCCATCACAAAAAAGAAAAGAAAAGATATTATAAATATGATGAGAATGGCAGAAAATTAATGCCTGCTTGCATGTACATAGTACTGGAAATGTCACATCTCGTCAAATTTCATATCTTGTTATGGTATGCTACATGCATAACAACATTACAGTTTAAATTATGATTTAACCATTGCCTAATTTAAAAAATAAAATTAATAGATATAAAATTTTGTGCATAGTTAAATGTAGCTTCTTGGAATAAGAATTCATAAAATAAATAGTTCAAAAGAAAGTCATCAGATCAAGAACAAGTTTCTATATAAAATGAATATAGACTATTTTATTTGTCACAACTCCACCTAGAACAAAGGGCTTATGTGGTATTCAAGTAAACCTTCAGCCATTGATAATATATGGTCACAAGTTAATATTTGATTGAATCATTCTTAATGTGTATTTTCTAGTCTCATAAATATTATTTAAATATAGATTTGTCTAAGATTACCATATGCTTCTAGATCTATATCGATAGATATGTGATGTTTTTAGTTACAATGAAAAAAGATGTACAAAATTTATATTACAAATCATTTATATCATGACAATTATTATAAACATTTATTTATATAACTTCATTTAAAAATTATATATATAAAGTTTTACTTCAAAAATTTGTATTGTTTTTTTTTTATGAATTTAATTGTGAATCAAAAGTTCATACTTACTTGAAATTGATCATTTGATCCTTATATTTGTTGTGTTAAATTTAAGTAAAAGTTAATAATCTTCAAATGAACATATTTTTTAAAAACTAAACTATTTAAAATGTGCAATCTAAAATTGGTTTAAAAATCAAAATTCAATTAATTTCAATAGTTAATATCTAATAAAATTTAATCATATTATTCAAATTATAAATAACACAATTTTTCTAATGTTTTTTATGAAGTTATTTTTTGTCATAAAAACTTATATTACTTATTTAAAATTTTATTTTGAAAGTGTAAGATTGGGATTGTCAACATTTATTAGGGTTAGTAGTGTTTCATTCTTTTGTCTAATAAAAGATCTATGTACACAATCTTCCTTACCTTGTGTTGGTGTTGTTTTCAACATGATTTAGCAAAGGGTCCTCTACAAATGTGGTAGCAAATCAAGTGACCACATGACATGTTTCCATAGTTTTATGTTCTACTTGGCATTATTGCAACACTTCAGGTGCTCTGCAATTACTACACATAAGAAAATAAACCCTCATAATCAAAACTTGTCTCCTATGTTAATGTCAATAAGGAATTTGTGAACTCTGGATCTATTAATTCTACCCCGATCTCATCATAATATATTAGGGCTCATTTGGATTGTAGATTTGAACAAGAATTAGAATTTGGAATCCTTTAAATTTTCTAATCCATTGTTTGGGTCTACAAAATGGGAATGAGAATAAAAAATATCGGTATCCTCATTTACCCTCCAAAAGTAGGATTTCGTCTTCAATCTAAACAGGTGGAATTTCTCAAATATCCATTCTAATTCTAATTTTCCAAAAATAAGCATTCCAAATTAATCAAACTTGGAATTATTTTGACATCTGCCTGACTTTGTGGAGGGAGAGCTTTAACCACTAAGGCCTCGTTTGTTTGTAGGAATTGGGAAGGAATAGGAAAATTTGAATACCCACATTTGCCAATTTGATATTTGTTTGCAAAATACATAATTGGAATTAGAATTTTCCTATCCTACTTTGACCCCAAAATGAGCATAGTAGAATTCCTAAAAAAAGATGGAAACAGAATAGGTTATTCTTATTCCAATTTTTAATGAACCCGATTTGATGGGTTGCCTAGTCCATGACTTTGTTGTTTGATAGTATTTTGCAACTCAAATGCATTTTTGAACTATTTTCTCCGTTCATCATAAGATATATACTATGTCAACATTATTTTGTTTACTATGTATTTTTTTTTAAATGAAAAAAAGAATAATATCAGATTTGATAACTTTTCTAAACTTTCACAAAACTATCTTTACAAATAAATCTTCTATTTAGTCTTATAATTAAAACTATGTTGAAAGATCATTTAAATATCATAGTAATGATCTCAACTTATTTGTATTTTTTATTTTCTTTAATATGCTTAAAAATTAAATGATTTTAGTTTTGATCTTATACTCATTAAAAAAAATGATTTAATTTAGAATTAAATTTTTAATATACAATATATTATGTCCTTTGAATTTCAATTAATTTCAAAGATTGTGGTATATCTTTCACTTATAAAGTCAATTAAAAAAATGAAATATAGACAAATTAAAATAATTTGACCTTTTAAAAAAATAATAAAAAACCAGTTATTATGAATAAAAAATCTTATTTATTTAAAATATTACCAAACTAAACAAAAATTAAAATTTTAAAATAAAACTTATTCCAATTCCTATTTCAATTGTTGCAACCAAACAAAGAATATGCATATTTTGACTCCTTTTCTAGGTCAAACAAATAGGTCCAAATGTTATTCCAGAACTTATTTTAAGAATGCATGAATACTAGAATAGAACTTATTCCAACATAGATGAATGCCACATTTGACAATTCTTAGAGCCAAACATGCCCTAACTTATAGATTTTATTATCGAAACTAGTGATGCCATGTTTGTATTCAATCAGGTAATAGATCTTTTCAACTATTCAATTATCAATTATGGAATTGTATTCTTTGGTTGTGGAATTTGTTTTATAGGAAGCCCTAATTGATTGGATCTCCTCTACAACTTCAACCATACATGGGCAAGTGTCTCTACCAAATGTCAAGCAGAAAGCCATCTTAGACACCATGTGAACAGAGCTAAGGAAGAAGTATGTTATATAAGTTTCAAACGTGACCATTTATTTAAAAAAATAGCGATAATTAATCAATCTTTCCATTACTACATAGGGAATTTTGAATATAATAAAAAAGAATAGAAATAATGGAACTCCAACAAATTGAATTTGAACTATAGCTTGGAAAAAAAAAGATATAGCAATTATTTTGATGACCAAAATACCTAACTTTACTTGCTAAATTTTATAACACTAAATCCTACAGATTCATATAAAGAAAGGCTAAATTGTCATTTGAATTTAGTCTAGACAACTTTAGGGTAGGGATCTACAACCATCTGACCATCTATTCATATTGATTTTGAAAAAATTAAAATCAAGAAATGTAAAATAAAAAATCCTCATAGTTATTCAGTTTAGACAATTTTCATGTACAGAAACATAACAAGATTGTAATTGAATGCTAAATAAACATACATTTGAAATCATGTTTTATGGCTTATTAATTATTCCATTTCATGAAACTTTGAACAATGATGAAAATATGGGGGAGAAATATGCATAAAAATTTCTACTTCAAATTCTATCAAACTTCTTTGATATAACTTTAGATCTTTTTAAAGATAACATAATTATTATTCTCAATTTTGGACATACAACTTCATTAAAATGCAACTAAAATTTAGTTCATGCTTTAACATAAATACCATAATTACATTTTTATAAACACTTCATAGATATTTGAGTTATTTCGTATATAATCTCACAAAATAAAAAATGTAGTGTTTTATTTTTTTTCTAATGTTTGTATTTTTACTTTGTAGTATAGTTTTAATGACAATAAATTGCTAAAACAATATATTAAAGTCACATTTCATTCATGTTGAAATATTAAAGAATGATTATTCTAGTTAGCATTCCAATTCTAAAAATGTGCAACTAAAAAGAGAAAATATGTATTCTTGTAATCAATTCTTGGTCAACTAATGTCATGTCCCCTTTTCAAATAATTAAAAAATAATAATCTTTGCTAAGACAGGCAGGCCCAAGAAAGTGAAGTTTCGGAAAAAGGGAGTTAATCTTTGGAAACCGTTGGACTAATAAATGATAATTATTATTAAAATATGTTTCATTAACCTCTCTTGGACGTGAGTTATAGTTATGCCCTTTTTAAAGAGGTTTGGAGGCATTTTGGGGGGGGATTCCAGACTTGATTTTCGCTCATTCTTTGTTATTCTTCAGAGGCTGCCAAACCTGTGGAGAAGGAGACCCAAGAACGGGAGTTTGCAGGTTTCCAGGGAGACCCAAGAATGGGAGTTTGCAGGTTTCCAGGAAGGATAAGGACGGGAGTTTGAAGCCATTCCATGTGCATGCTCATACAGAGTTTGCCTTTGTGCTGAACAGTGTAGATTTGTGGATTTTTGGGTGTGTTTTTTGCATGAGTTTGGTGTTTTCAGTTGAGCATTTCATATCAGTTTTGGTTGCTGCTGTATTTCAGACTTTAAGCTATTAAAATAGAGCTGAATATATGTATTGGGACGTGATTAAACTTCTGAGATAGTTTATTAGTGTTTTTGTGGTGTTTCCGGGCATTTTGTGTTAATTTCGAGAGCCCGATGAGCATAGTTTTTGTCCTACATTTGTGAGTTGTTGTGTAAAGGCTATATAGATTTGGAAACATCATTTTTTAGGCTGTTATGCTGTTTAAATTTCTGTAGAAATTTCCACTTTCAGATTTATTAATAACAGGTGAAGCTGTGAAGCTTTTTGGCACTATTTTCGGCATACCCGATTTGGGGTTTCTTGAGAAATTTGGTGGATCTTTGTGATATTAGTTGTTTGATCTTAAAGATCTGATTATAGGTTGAAAATATCATACAAAATCAGAAAAGGGACATTTCAGTGGTATCAGAGCCATGATCTTGCCAGCCTGAGGGTTTGTAGAAGTTGCAGGTCAGTTTTGACAACTACCTAGATCTTGCATTTCAGTTTTGAGAACTACCCAAATCTTGCATGTCATAATTTATGATTGCATGTTGATTCTAATCAGCTGCATGTCAAAATTTATGGTTGCATGCTACTTCTAATCATTTGCATGTTAGGTCTTGGTGAATTTGGTGGTTGTAGAAGCTTTGACAACTACCCAGATCTTGCATGTCATAATTTGGTGGTTGCATGTTGCTTCTAATCAGTTGCATGTCCAAATCTATGCTTGCATGCTACTTCTAATCATTTGCATGTTAGTTCTTGGTGTTTGAAGAAGTTATATCCTATTGGGGTTACACTCTACTTTATCCAGAATGGACAGGTATAGTACAGAGTCTCAGAGGAAATGATCTTGGACAATTGATAGCCAGAGTCAAAACAGTAGAAAGGATGGTTATTTAGATGTTCGAGATAAACTTATGAAAATAAGCCATGACATGTCTAAATAGTTGGTTGAGCACCACCGTATAATGAATGACATGTTATCTGACCCAGCTAAGGTGGATAAGTTGACTGGATTTCTATTTGGCATATTTTCTCACAGGACAGATGACACAATTCCCAAGAAGTTGCAAGAGGAGTTTGAGAAACTAGTTGATAGCCAGGTAGAGGTCTTAGATTCTACTCTGCCACAGGAGGTGGTGGGCAAAGATATTACACAGATTGATAGTAACGGTCAACTTGATACTCAAATTGAGACAATTGTTTACAGGTCGTCAAAGGGTGATGCCACAGGTATTCAAGATGGTATAGTTACAACAGGTAGTGACTACAGTGTAGTGGGTTCAGATGATGATTATGAGGATGTTGTTGTGCAAGATGGTGAGATACCTGGTAAAGATGAGCAGACATTGAGCATTCATGACTTTGCTGAGAAAGAGTACCAAGCACAGTTAGATGCTTCATCACATGAGGTTGAGGCAGGTAGTACTTCACATGATTTATCCCGCCAGCTGAAGGTGAGTGAAGATAGTATTGTGACTTCATTACCTCATCATGACAAGTATGTGGAGTTAGTTGGTATTGGTCATATTACTCAGGTGAGGAGTTTTCTTGAGTTACCAGCTGATTCTAGTTTACACATATGGACTCAAGATTGTTATATTGGCATTTGGGATTCAGTTGACAGGAGATCTTTAACACTTTTTGGTAGCAGTGTTTGTTTGGGTGCTATCATGGATTTGATTAGTAGATTGCACGGTGTTGTCTTTTCTTGTGCTAGCAGCTTGTTCGATGTTGGTATTAGTTTTTATACACCGGTGTTGGGTTTTGTTCATATATCCAGTCGACCATACTTTCTGGAATGTGTTGATGATCTTTCATATTTGGCAGTGTGTACAGATGAGTCCCAAGATCATATTGGCATTGATGACATCCAGGAGGATGCAGTGGGCAATTTTGAAGACTTAGTTTCTTTGGGTACAGAGGAGTTGGACAGCAGTGCTACAATTTTTGATACTCCGTATGTTGATATGAGCTTTAAAGTTGATTCACAGGACATGGATGGTAATACTCTAGAGACTAGTAACTTTGAGGATACTCCTTTAGATAGTGCATCAGAGGAGGTTTGTAGGAGACAGTCAAGCCAGTGCCATCATGTGTCTAATCAGTTGAGAGTTAGTGACAGAGACATTGCTATCACTTGCCAGCATTTCGATGCTACTCGTCAGTTGTTAGAAGTTTATGGATGGGGTTCTCCTACTAGTGATGAGAAGGAAGGCAGTTATCTTTCCTTGATAGAGATCCACTCTTTATGGGAGGCTATTCAGATTTTGAGACAGAAGTATATGCAGTTGGTAGCTGATAGAGATTATCTTATCGAGTGGGGTAGTACAGCATATGATGCATTGTTGGCCAAGGAAGATGAGGTGAGTGAGCTTACTGAGCAGCTTGAGGTGACTTCTGAGATTCTTGAGAGTACACAGTTGGCTTTCAAGGAGTCACAGTTTCATTTGGCTAAGGTGACCATGGAGTTAGAGCGACTACAGTCTTTATCTGATTCTATACAGTCACAAGCTATGGTGTTTGGTGATTCGAGGATGTCCATGGCTGAGATTGTCAGAGACAGTGGAGATGGGGATGCATCCATCCTTGATACTAACATTGGCATATCAAGTTCATTCCCACTAGAGTCAGGTTTAGTTGAGTTGGGTATTGTAGCAGATTATTGTATGCCTGACAGGGTGGTGGCCTCTAGTACTGAAGGCACAGAGACTAGAGATGTATCAAAGGTCATGTGTGATGTTGGTGAGTCGACAGTTGGCATGGTTCCTGCTAGTAATACTACTCCCTTGGTGATATCTTTGGAGGTAGTAGTCAGTTCCAACATGGTTGATGATCAATTGCAGTTAGTTTCATCTGGATTACAGTCTGAGCCACTGACTGAGATTGGTGCATTCTATCGGCATTACACTGTGAGGTACGCTCATCAATTTACCTTTGATGACCATGTTGATGAGATTATGATACAGAGATGTACTTTGGTTCCTAGTGCTTATCATCAGTTATGGAATAGTTTGATGCCTCGAGATGAGAGTTGTGATGGGCACGACATGGCAACAGGTTCTGTAGTTGATAGCTTGATAATACATGACTTAGAGCAGGAGTTTTGGAGTGATGCTTCAGCAAGTATTGTTATTGATTCTACTCCTTTGGCTATGACATCTCCTGACTTAGCTAGTGATCAATCACAGTGGGTTGTATCACTTGTTCATGGTGAGCTGTTGACTGAGGTTGCTTTTTTTAATCAACAGTATATTGCAGGGTATGTACATCAGTTAACAATTGATCCTTATGCTGAGGAGTTGATGGCAGGAAAATTTGGTTTGGGTTCCATTTCTTGTTGTTTATCTTGTGATGGATTTTCACCATCAGGGGTGCATGGGAGTTATGGTTATGAGACAGTGGCCAATGATCTACAGAGTTGTGTTGACTGCAGGAGTTGTACAGTGTGTGGATTCTCCATACTTGGTATAGTTTCATTTGAGAGCATTCACCATTGTTGCAGAGTTGGATTGTACATTCCATATAGGCCAGTGGAATGCATTGATGGTATTTACTATGTTGGTAGTCCACTTTACTTGGGTTTTGATATTCTAAGAGTTTGTGTCTCATGGCTTTTTGACTGTGGTAATGGTGATTTTGGAGTTTGGTTGAGCTATAATTGCCAGTTTGATTATGGATTCCTCTTGGTCATATTGCAGAGGATCTTGCAAGAGTCTGTGTTAATTGGTAGTAGTATAGTTCATGACTACATTTGGGATCCAGGAGGATTGATTGGTTTATTGTTCAGCCATTGCTTGAGGACAAGCAATGTTTGGGAGGGGAGGACTTTTCATGTCCCCTTTTCAAATAATTAAAAAATAATAATCTTTGCTAAGACAGGCAGGCCCAAGAAAGTGAATTTTCGGAAAAAGGGAGTTAATCTTTGGAAACCGTTGGACTAATAAATGATAATTATTATTAAAATATGTTTCATTAACCTCTCTTGGATGTGAGTTATAGTTATGCCCTTTTTAAAGAGGTTTGGAGGCATTTTGGGGGGGATTCCAGACTTGATTTTCGCTCATTCTTTGTTATTCTTCAGAGGCTGCCAAACCTGTGGAGAAGGAGACCCAAGAACGGGAGTTTGCAGGTTTTCGGGGAGACCCAAGAATGGGAGTTTGCAGGTTTCCAGGAAGGCTAAGGATGGGAGTTTGAAGCCATTCCATGTGCATGCTCATACAGAGTTTGCCTTTGTGCTGAACAGTGTAGATTTGTGGATTTTTGGGTGTGTTTTTTGCATGAGTTTGGTGTTTTCAGTTGAGCATTTCATATCAGTTTTGGTTGCTTCTGTATTTCAGACTTTAAGCTATTAAAATAGAGCTGAATATATGTATTGGGACGTGATTAAACTTCTGAGATAGTTTATTAGTGTTTTTGTGGTGTTTCCGGGCATTTTGTGTTAATTTCGAGAGCCCGATGAGCATAGTTTTTGTCCTACATTTGTGAGTTATTGTGTAAAGGCTATATAGATCTAGAAACATCATTTTGTAGGATTTTATGCTGTTGAAATTTCTGTAGAAATGTCCACTTTCAGATTTATTAATAACAGGTGAAGCTGTGAAGCTTTTTGGCACTATTTTCGGCATACCCGATTTGGGGTTTCTTGAGAAATTTGGTGGATCATTGTGATATTAGTTGTTTGATCTTAAAGATCTGATTATAGGTTGAAAATATCATACAAAATCAGAAAAGGGACATTTCAACTAAATGGTCTAAAATCAAATTTCAAAAACAATAATACCGATTTCAAGTTCCAGAATCCCAAATCAAGGATTTTGGATGCTAATTCTCAAATTATATTCCAACAAAAAAATGGACCCTTATGCCAACATCAATTTGATTAACCGTTTTTCTGATCTAAAACAAGCATTTTATTGAAGTATGTATTTCATATAAATTTGATATTAAATTAGCAGGAAACATTAGAGGAAGAGAAACACAACTAATTATGTTGTAACTGAATGTGGAATTGATTATAGTTGTTGAGCTAGAAATCTTGTGAGTGTTAATGGGAATTCCAAATGTGTGTTTGGAAGAAAAGAGGAGAAACAAAGGAAATTGTGGACCAAAAGTAATGTTTGGGAATAATGTTTGTTAGTTATGAGAATCCAAAGTTTTGTTAAGGCTAATTTTTTGTTTAAAAGAATAGTCTTGAAAATTGAGTGTCAACACACTTAACCTTTTTTCACTATATAGGTTGAGTACACAATGTATGTCGAGCTAGAATTTCAATAGGTGTTGAGCAAGTTAGAATGTAGTATGTACCAAGTAATCCAAGAAATATTTATGTGCTGAATGATCCAGGAAATGTTTAGATGTCGAGCAATATAGAACATACATGTGTTGAGAAATACAATGTTTAACAAGTGCTAAGTGAACTAGGAAATTAATAGGTGTTGAGCAAGTTAGAAAGTAATAGATGCCGAGCAATCTAGGAATCAATTCATGCCGAGCATCAGTAATGTAATGAGTGTCTAGTAAGTTAGGATCAACATAAGAGTTTGTGCTTTCACAAACTAAGATGTAGACTATTTTTGGAGCTGACTTAGAGAGATTTCAAAGAAGAAAAAGGATAAGGAAAAATCATTTACATTCTCTATGCAATCTGCATGGAACCAATTAGAAAAATGGCGAAGGCATGCAACCAATGAGAAAAATCCAAGGTATGAGTGGGAATTTGAGATTCAATATGGATCATAGATCCATACCTAACCCTAAGTCTTCAATTTATTTAAAACGAGGTCAAATGCACAATTGCATGTATGACTGAGAACAATGTATGGGAAGATTATAGTGAAATTTCAGTGTGAAGAAGGAAAGACTTAGAGGAACAAATCAGCAATTTAATATCTGGTTGGTCAGAATAGCACATGAAACAAGGAAAACATATAGAGATTAGATCAAGCAAGGATTAGAATGAGAAGAGTAGATCTAGTACTTGAATCCAACAATTTGAGATTGCATTCAATTAGGTCAAATGTTCTAATACTCTCTCACAATTGTATTAGAGGTTGAAATCCTATATTGATAGGTTAGCTTAACAGCTAGGTAGAAGAACCTTTGGAGAAGGTGATTGAAAATCCTATGTACTAGGTGGGTTTAACAACCTATTGTAAATCCTTTAACAAGGTGGCACTTCATGTAAGTGTTTGTAAATTCTTTAACTAGGTCACTATTGACACAGTGTAAAGCCTTTAATAGGGTAGGCTTTTCACAGGGCTGACCATCATAAGCGGTTGAACATTGATTGATGCATTAGTTTTAATGGGTGTCATCCCCACCCCAATTTTACCTTCTCATTCTTGGAGGGTTTTTGGGTTACTAAATCTTTGTGTTATGTGTTGATGCATGCTTTCATTTCATGTTTGTTTATATGATTACATGCATATACATTACTTTAAGTTATGTGTTAATAAGGGTTTAAAAGGATAAAAATTGTTTACTTCTGATTCACCACCCATCTCAGAAGTACTTTTTCCATTTGAATATTCCAACAATTGGTATCAAAGCCCTAGTTCTCACAAGGAGAAGCCTACCAACTTGGAAAAAAAGGTCAGAAGATGGAAGTCTTCAAACTTGGGAAGATCACTGACAATCAGGTGATCTTTACAGGAAGTACAGGAAGCTAGGGAGGAATTGAGAAAATCCTTGGAAAGAAGGAGGAGATAGCCATAGCTGAAAATGACATACACTACAAAGATATTGACACCTCACAAGTGTTTTCAAATGGAGATTCCAAGGAATTTGATGCAGTAATACTAGAATTAATGGAGAAAAATAGGGCTCAAGCAGAAGAGATAAGATCTCTCAAGATGGAATAAGAATCACAAGATATGATGCTATGTGAGATTACTGAACAAAAGAAAAGAGCTATTGAAGACAAGGCCATGATAGAAGATGACAAGAGAAATCTCATCGATAGGTTAGAAGAGAAGATAATTGAACTTGAAAAGATCTCAAACATGCAGTTTAACACCTTTAACCAGATGATGAATTTTCATCTTGAGCTAAACATGAAAGACATTGAGATCTCCACTTTGAAGATGTAGAATAAATAATTGCAAAATGAATTGAAGAGAGAAAATGAAATTTTAGAAAGTTGCAAAAAACCCAATGAGGCCATCAAGTACTTTGAGCAATTGTTGAAATCACCAAGGGCTAGTAATGATACTTTAGGACTTCGCTACATCAGCACTGAACAAGGAGAATCATCCAACGCTATAGAAGAAAGAATAAAAAAAGGTAAGAACACGAAACCTACTTGTCATTTTGTGGTAAAAAGTGACATACCTCTAATGTGTGCAAAAGCAAGAATAATCATCAGCATGATAAGCCTACAAGTGCAAACTTTTGTCACAAATGCAAAAGAAAAGGACATTCAACACAAGACTACAGAACCAAGACCATGAGGACAACAAGATTTGAGGGACACTACTACAAATACAAAAAGTATGGACATAGAGCATTTAAATGTAGATAAAAGCCTATGTGGAAACTTAATTAGCCTGCAAGAGGAATCAATCATGTGCATCACTACAATTGGGATTATAATACTAGGTATAGCTGTCACTATTGCCAAGAGTATGGAAATAGTCCTAAAAATTGAATAATGACAAATTTCAAGGAACATTACAATAGATGGCTAAACCAAATTACATGTTTTAGTTGCTTAAAGACTGGTCATATCAGCAGAAACTGTCCTACAAAGTCAAAAGCACCAAAGACTGAAGTCAACAAAGGAAAAGAGAAGATTGATGTTGAACAAATAAGAGGACAAATGAACAAGAAATGGAAGAAGAAAGGTGAATGTAGCATGTCAACTGGGGAGATCACTTCACCTAAGAGGTCAAGTGATCACATCTCATCAAATTAAGCACAAGACAAATACATGAGGCCAATACATATAAAGATGTATCATACATCAACCCAAGAAAACATAGAAGTATTGTAAAGAAGAAAAATGCATGAGGAAAGATGCCAAGTTGAAAGTTAGAAGATGATGCCAAGCTACCCTTGGTTGCTAAGTTGAACAGTTTAGTGGATGTCGAGTAAGAGATATTAGTGGTTGTCGAGCAATTTGCAATTTTAGTTGCTGCCAACTAGATGAACTTTAGTGGAAGCGAAGTTGATAAAATCTTTAGAAGCTGAGTGTACATCTGTAAGCACAAGTGTAATAAATGCTAGGTTTTTGAACCTAATAAAGGTGAAAATCTTTCATTTTTGAATCATACAAACACAAAAAAAAGTCAAGAAAAGAAAAAAAGTGATTCTACAGTGATCAAACAATGATTTACAGTGATTTCAACCTCAATTCAACTCTAGTTCATTGATTCACATATATTTCATTCAAGTGTCGAGCTACATAGAGTGTGAAAGTTTATTTGATTTTAAACCCTAGTTCAAAAAACAATGGCATCTAGGTCAAGAACTACTAAGGAGAAGGAGAGTCATGAAATTCAGTTAGTCACTAATGAAGTCAAATAGCTAGAGTTTAGGTCCATTCCTAAAGTTTCTTATAAAAATGATCCTGCTGGTGCCCTATCCATTATTCTTGATAAAGTTGTCATGGTTCAAGACATTTGAAAGTGTTATAATTGCAAAGTTGGAGTTGTAGGAGACTTGGAGATTTTTAATGCATTTGATAAACTATGTGAAAATGGAAACCTTAAAGATGAATTCTCCATAGTGGAGAAGAAGGGTCTGACCAAAGCCCTAGTTTTCCCTATTATTTTCAAAAAAAAATGGATATGCATAGTATTGATCAAAATCCATGATGGAACTTTTTGGTTAGAGATAGGGCCAATAAAGTTTACAAAGAAAATTGTACATAGGGTTACTAGTATTCTAACCCTAGATTGGCCAAAGACCTTGAGAAGTGATAAAAAGGAAGCCATAAAGAAGAATATAGGTGCAAAATAGAATAGTGGAGGAATGACTATAGACACCATCACAGAACCCCTACTAGATTTTGTTGTGAGAGTCATATCCCACAAATTCTACGAGTCAAGTAGACTAAACAGTGTACCATGTATAGCAGTGGATGTTGCCTATAAATTGGTAAATAAAGATCATACATATGATCTTCCAAAGCTCATGTTACAATAGATCAATGAAAATTTGGGAGCTATAAGGAAGTCTAAGGGAGCTCAGTGTAAATTTGGCTTAGTTTTGGTTTGTATGTTTTTCTATATCATGAAAGAATTCCCTTTAGTAGGCAAGGTGAGATGGTATCCAAATAAAACCATTATTGAGAAATTAAATTTATTCATTGAGAAGATGGGTGAAAATTTTGATCCCCAAATGACTAGCTACTTTGAGGACTTCAAGAAGTCCATGAAATAGAGAATGAGGATACCAGTTTCACTGGTTGAGTAGCATGAAAAGGATGTTTTCTTTCTTGTGGATGTTGATTGCACTTATGTACAAGTAGTCATACCTAGAGTGAGATGGCTTAGGCCACTAGGTTATGAACTTGATGTTGACCAAGCCTCGACATCAATAATAGCTCTACTTGCAGAGGAAATTGACAAGATTGCAAAACATTTTGGAATCTATGACATTGTCAAATCAAGGGTGGTGATAGATTTTAAGACTGCCACAGCAACAAAGAAGAAGGAAAAATTGATGAAGAAGATCAAAAAGAAATTTGGAGTTGAAAAATTAGGAACAATAGAGGAAGAGGAGGCAGCTGAAGAAGAGGATTACAATAAAAATGAAGAAGATGAGCCTCTACAATTGACACAAGGTCTAGGTGAGGATAAAGAGGAAGTTGCTAAGGAAGAAGAAGCCAAGGAAGCACCTATCAGAACTAAAGTCACCAAGAGGAAGGCTAAAAATCTACCTACTCCTCAACCTAAAGCAAAGAAAGTGGCAAAATCTGCACCAAAGAAGCCCACTACTAGAGCCACCACTAGAGCTACAACATAAAAGGCTAAAGAAGAGGGAAAAAAGAGGAAAACCACCAAGAAGACTAAGGAGGAGCCAAGAAAAAGAAGAAAATATGTAGCTCAACCTAACTCAGATGAAGAAATGATAGAAATAGATGATAATAGCCAGTTCAAAGTGGTAAGTCATCCACCCAAGTCTGCTATAGATAAATTGTGTACAAAGATTTGAAATGATGACTTGAAAGATTTAAAGAATTTAGATTTTAATCAACTCACTAAGGAAGAGAAAAATAAAATATAGGAATCTGTGTATGCTATGATGGGTGAGTACAAACACACACCTCTAGTGCTAGATGGCTCAATGCCCAAGGAGTTGTACAAAATAGTAGAAGACAAATGGTATTTTTGCTTGAAAATGGAAAAAGAAATAAGGGAGTCTAATCTAGCTAGAGTATTTCCTGAATTGACTAAGGGACAAGTGACTAATGTAGTCAAGAGGCACAATAATAGGTTTACTCCAAAGTATAGAACATTTAGTATTTTGTAGAATAAAATTGAAGATGTAGTTAGCAAATCCATAAGATTGTGGAAAATAATATACAAGAAAATTGATGATGTGTTTGATGAAGAATACATGGTAGAAGCAAGTGCCAAGATAAAGGAAACAAAAATAGGGAAGAAGGAGGAAGATAAGAAGGAAGGAGAAAAGAAGATTAAGGAAGAGAAGAATGTGGAAGAAGAAAAGAAATATGAAGAGGAGAATAAAGAGGAAAAAGAGGAAGAAAAGGGTATAGATGAGTAACAAGAACAAAGTGTACAAGACACACAACTATCACCTCCTAGCTCTCCTCATGCCACCATCACACCTACAAAGATTATCAAAATAAAGGATTTTATTGACACTTCTAGTCAAAACATCAATCCATTAACCGTAGAGGATCTAGAAAAAATCCTTTACCAATAAACAAAAGCAACTAGATTATGTTCAAGCCCAATACTGGTCAGTGTTGATGAGTTACAAAAGGCAATTGTAAAATCAAAGGAAGTCAAGGTGTGAAAATATGAACCACCTTTGACCATACAAACTACTAGAATCCTATTCCTTCCTCCACCATCTTAACCAAAATAATTCATAGATGCACTTTAAGTACCGAGTGTAGCAGCAAGGGAAGACAAAGAGAAAATAGAACAGTTAGCTAGAACACCCCCAACCATTGATAGTGAAAAGGAGAAACAAGCTGAAGAGAAGGAAGAGACAAGAGATGAGGAGCAATCTATAATACAAACTTTGGTTGAATTACCAACAATAGGTACTCCCACTCAAACTCTTCAGAAGCTGAGCACTGAAAGATTAGCACTACAAATTAGAACACTAGGCTCAAGCTCAATAAAAGTAGCCAAGAAACTTCATTATGGAATTCTTGAGCTTGAAGAAGAAATCAAAATAACTTACTATGAATCCAACACTCTCACTAAGGAGAAAATTAATGAAATAAAGAATGCACAAAATAGAAGAAGAAGACAAGAGGCATTGAGAAAAATAAATAAATATAGGCGAGCACTAAATGAGATAAAGGACATCTTTATGGATGCCTTCAACTTGCAGACACTCGATGAGTCTAGGCCAATAGTAGAGCAACTATCTGACATAGTTGATTATGTGACAAATGAAGACCATGATACAATGCAAAATTAATGGAATGGTCAGAAAGGTAGTTCCAAGGAAAGTTAAATGAGAAAATATCTGGTGATATAGCACAATCACAAGTTGAGCTAGATAAGAAATTAGATAAAGTCAAAATTGTACTTGGGAATATATTCTCCCTGTACAATAAGTTGTGTGATTTTTCCAACTTCACACAAGAGACTAGCCAGAAAATAATGAGCTTGGAGAGACATCTAAATATTTCTATTATGCAACCCCGCATCAATCCAGCTCAAAGTGAGAAGCATTTTACTCAAATGCTTCACACTCAAAGAGAATTAGTTGTATTAACAACAGAGGAGGAAAATATAAAAGCTAAATTGATGCAAATTCAATCCTCTACAACCCCTCACTTGGAAGTACTTCATAAGGAGAAAATGTATGTAAAAAAAATCCTCAAGAAAGATTCAAATCTTTCTACCTCAAATGGACTTGTACATCTAGCAGCAAAGATTGCTATCTAGCATAAGTCATTGGAAATTGCACTAGCAAATTAGGATGCAGCTCTAAAGATACTCTTGGAAGTAAATAACACTTTTTTGGCTAAGCTTGGTATTACTCCATAGAGCCCTTTCACATCAGTGTCAAAAAGGGGGAGATAAAGTAAAAATGAGACATGTATATATGTAGATACTATGGGAGACCAATTTTTGATAGTTTGAATTATTTGATTATATTCTTTCATTTTGAGAATAAAGTGGAAAGTTTGTAAATAGCCAAAAAGGGAGATGTTAAGTAATAAAGCAAAAAAAGGGTGATGCAAAATTTTGAACTTCAAATCAAAGATAGCATACAGGGTCAAGAAACAAGACAAGGGATAAAGAATATTAGGCACATTAGCCCATAATTCCAATCTAAAGAATGGACAAGGCATAATCAAATTAGAGGGAGTCATAGGGTATATTGTTACTAACAATATTTTTGAAATTTTGCACGTACTCAACAAGATTAATTTCACAAATTCTTAGTTAAGTGTTTTTGACACATGTCAAAGGGGGAGATTGTTGGTTAAAAGAATAGTCTTGACAATTGAGTGTAAACACACTTAGCCATTTTTCACTATATATGTCGAGTACACAATGTATGCTAAGCCAGAATTTCAATAGTTGTCTAGCCATAGTTGGTGTCGAGTAACTCATGATTAGCATAAGAGTTTGTGCTTTCACAAACTAAGATGTAAACTATTTTTGGGGCTGACTTAGAGACATTTTGAAGAAGAAAAACTAAGATGTAAACTATTTTTGGAGCTGACTTAGAGACATTTTGAAGAAGAAAAATGATAAGGACAAATAATTTACATTCTCTATGCAATTTGCATGCAACCAATTAGAAAAATGGAGAGGGCATTCAACCAATGAGAAAAACCCAAGGTATGAGCAAGAATTTGAGATTCAATATGGATTGTAGATCCATACCTAACCCTAAGTCTTCACATTCTTTAAAAGGAGGTCAAATGCACCATTGCATGTGTGACTGAGAGTAGTATATGGGAAGATTATAGCAAAATTTCATTGTGAAGAAGGAAAGACTTAGAGGAACAGAGTAGCAATTTAATATTTAGTTGGTCAAAATAACACAAGAGACAACGAACACATACAAAGACCAGATCAAGCAGGGATAAGAATGAGAAGAGCAGATCTAGTAACTGAACCTAGCAATTTGAGATTGCATTCAATTAGGTCAAATGTTCTAATACTCTCTCACAATTGTATTAGAGGTTGAAATCCTATATTGATAGGTTAGCTTAATAGCTAGGTAGAAGAACCTTTGGAGAAGGTGATTGAAAATCCTATGTATTCTGTGGGTTTAACAACCTATTTTAAATCCTTTAATAGGGTGGCACTTCATGTAAGTGTTTGTAAATATTTTAATGAGGTCACTATTGACACAGTGTAAAGCCTTTAATAGGGCAGGCCTTTCACACGGAAAACCATCAGAAGTGGTTGAACATTGATTGCTGCAGTAATTTTTGTGGGTGTTATCGGCACCCTAGTTTTACCTTCTTATTCCTGGAAGGTTTCTGGGTTACCAAATCTTTGTGTTATTTTTTGATGCATGCTTCCATTTTATATTTGTTTATATGATTACATGCATATACATTACTTTTAGTTATGTGTTAATAAGGGTTTAAAAGGATAAAAATTTGTTACTTCTGATTCACCCCCCCCCCCCCCTTAGAAGTACTCTTCCCATTTGAATATTCCAACATGATTTTGGGAAGATCTATAAAGTCTATAATTTACTGAGTAAGACAAGCACAAATCTAAGTTAATCACAATTAAGGTACTAAGAGAGTTAGGATTTGAGGTCTACCACAAATTTTGTCTACAATGGGATGGATTTACTCTCTAAACTCCCTCATGGCTTGCCAACAACATATGTAATTGAAAAATACCTAGATTTGAGCTTGTTTATAAGAAAATAAGAGATTTTTTTTCAATATAGGTACTTGAAATGATGCTAAATTTAAAACTTATTTTACTGACATCTATATTTGTAAAAGATTCAAATACATAAATTTGAGTCTTTTATTTTTAAATCAAAACTAATGTTTTGCAATTTTAAATCAATTTTAACCTATATCATTTTTCCTCCCTATATATTGCACTACTTGAGAGTACATCTTCCTTTTCTAACAACTAACATGGTAAGTTCTTTTTTTGTACTTAACTTTTGTAAATGTCATGCCCAAAATGTCAAGGAAGAAATACACAATCTTTAAAAAAAAAAATAATTAATCCACTATGTTAATACATATTTGACTAAAGATACACATGACACATTAGGTTTTCTAAGCTTCCATATTTCATTTCGTGTATCGGTTCAATCTACTAGTTGAACCAAGTTTCATCATTTCAGAACATTGTCTAATTACCTTAATACTTGTTATCATTATTTAATTGAACTTATAAACTAGTTACAATCATTAAATATGGACTATTAAATTATTCAACACATTCAACTCATAAGTTAATTCAATGTTTAAAACCAATTTGACCCTTAACCCTAGTTATCTATCATAGCTTTCTACTTGTAACCCTAATCCATCTTAGTCTTAACCCAAAAGACTATTGTTCTTAGTTACATATTTAACTTCATTAAATCTATTATATTAATAATAGAAATTTAATTACCAAAAGTCAAAAAAATAAAATTAAAACTAGGGTTCAAGAATTATAAAACATATCCCTCTTTGTTTAAAAACAAACACCTATTTATAATCCTTTAAAGACATGACATATAAAATGATTTATTAGAGTTGAAAATTTAACTAAACAATAATAATAAAAATGCTAATAAAATGATAAAATTAATCAAAATATCTTAACTCCAACAAATCACCTAACTAACCCAAGATAAACATGACATAATATACATTTTATCTTAAGTTCAATTAAACTAAGACAATAATAATTAAATTATTAATATTATGTACTTTATATATATATATATATAATGTACGAATATTTATCTACACTACTACCAACTAACTCATTAAACTTTTTTAATTACATTGCAAAATAACTAATCAACAATTTTCAAATAAAATCAAATAAAACTAATTAAAACTCTAACATTTTAATCCTACACCAAACCAATCTAGATTATGACTAACACCTACTAAGCCTTTAAATACCCTTTTAACAAAACATGACATCAAATAAACAAAAATATATTAATTAATAATCTATATATTAATACGCAAATTGCTATTACCTATCCTAAACATACTAATCCCTTATACTTTAACTAATCCTACTTTCTCCTACCCCACCTAACTTCCTAGTTCCTAGGTCACATGGTGAAGTGGGATTTACCACTTCCCTAGACCATGGGCACTTCCCAAGTGCATGTGCACCCTACCCAAGATGGATGACTACCTCATGCTGAATGAAGACATGGGCATCAGATTTAAATAGGGTGGTGATTTCCAAGCATAAATTTAAATACTCCTCCTCTTAACTCCCTTGTTTAGTACGCAAGGACAAGTGGGTGCATAAAGGTAAGAGATAAAGTTTTTGATATGAATTTCTCCTCTTCTACCAATTTGTTAGACTTAGTACACAATATCCCATGAAAGGATATGTGCATAAATATAGGAGGGAATAAACATGGGTTTAAACAACAAAGTCATCCCTCTAATTAAAATCTAAGTCAACTAGTTGGTATGCATGGGGAAAGGGGAGAGAATAGGTGACATCATTATGTTAGCCATACACCTTACATGAGTTGGAAGGAATGGAAAATGCAAAGCTAATTAATTTTTTATCCAAGCATGTAAGGAGAGGAAGGAGTTAAGTATTAAAGTTTAGCGGCTGAGGGTTGAGATAAGGTAAGAATAGGATAGGATAGTTTTATTTAATTGATTATATTTTTGCTTTATTTCATTATATAATTACACATTTATTAATTTATAAGTGTCAAGGATTTAAAAGAGAATATTTTTAGAAATATTCCTTGTTACCGAAAGGAATTAGAATCTTTTTACATACAAATTCTAGGGAGCATTTTTTCTCTAAAAGGGATGATTTTTTTTTTCCAAGGTATATTTTTCTCCTCCAAGAGTAAGTTTTTTTTTCTGAAATTTATCATGCCATAAGGAGGATAATATTTTTTTAATTTCATGGATGGATTAAAAACATTTTTATTTTTTTTCTTATATCATACATTCAAATAGGAGTATATTTATATTTTATAGTTACTAATAATGCAAAATAAGGTAACATTCATTTGAATCAATTTTCATCTAACACATAATCATAATCAAATTCCATAACCTCATGTAACATCATTGTATCTAATGAAAATTGAGCATATGCATATGGAACGGATTATCAAAAGTACACAAAATGTCATAGGGAATGAATTTCTCTTTTTTTTAACATACATGGGCTAGCCACTTCATATATATTTTATTGAAAGACATGATTCAAGGATTCAATCAAGAAAGAATCAGGGAAGAAAACCCAATATCATTATTATTACAATAATAA
The DNA here is from genome assembly GCA_028749045.1 of Cupressus sempervirens. Taxonomy (NCBI): domain Eukaryota; kingdom Viridiplantae; phylum Streptophyta; class Pinopsida; order Cupressales; family Cupressaceae; genus Cupressus; species Cupressus sempervirens. Next base: position 896,412,217 of record CM053787.1, read on the forward strand.
ACTTTATTAATGAATTTTACATCAGGATTGTATTTCCTAGTAAGAATTCTCCATAACATTGAACTCAAGAACACCAAAACTCTGAATTTTATTTTGCTCCATATCAAGGTATCAACTAAGTAATTTTCTAATTTACATAAAGATAACCAAGAAGAACCAAAATTGATCTGGTATCAATCAGACTCAATCACATAGACATGTTCAACAAACTAATCCTATTGAGGGCTCTTACAATAGGTTCTATATCAAATCAAGACTGGGAAGAAGGTGGATTTTCCTAGGATAGGAGATGTCAATAACAATACCAAAAACATATGTCTCTTCTAAGGCTAATAATCACAAAGAACTTCTATTCTTTCACACCTTATCTCTCCAAACACAAAACAATTTGTATTGACAAGTAGGGGGTCATAAAACCCTAAGTAATTTGCAATCAAGATGACCATGGAGAACCAAAATTGATCAGGTATCAATCAAACTCAATAACATAGACATGTTCAACAAACTAATCCCATCCAAGGTTTTTACAACAGGTTACATATTGAACCAAGACAACGAAGAAGGTAGATTTTTCCAAGGTAGGAGATATCAATCGCAACACCAAAACATATGTCTCCTCCGAGGCTAATAATCACAAAGAACTTTTATTCTCTCACATCTTATCTTCCCAAACACAAAATGGTTTATATTGGAAAGTAGGGAGCCATGACACCCTACTTTCTCCCTCTCCTCATCATGAGGAGAGACTCTACACTAAGCCAGAATCCAACTAAGGCCCTCCTCTCATACGTGGCTACTTCTACCCTATCTGAGGGTGAGTAATGCCAAAACACCCTTAATAGTTCTCCCATAAAACAAAATGGAAAACATGAAAGGAAAAAAAATAAGAAACTAACAATAACCCATTCCTCACATGTTTCATCATGCACACACGAAATACACACACATGCAAGAGGTCTACTTAAGAAAATAAAAAATGAAGCATGAAGAACAAGGCCATGAAGGATCCTAGCTTGAATCTCTCTAGATAAATGTAGAGAATAGGTCAACACCCTTCAACCCACAAAATGACAACTAAATAGGCTTCTAAACTCACCTACCTAAAATGACAATACTCTAGACTTGACTTAAGCCTTCTAGGGTCTTCCAACTTTATTCTACCATTAGGAAAACCTTTATGGTGAAGTGTAAACTTGGAAAATTCAAGGAGATGTTCAATTTTCGCACTAAAGGGAAAATGAGATATTTAGGAGGTCATAAAACTCAATAGAAGGATCTAGAAGGGTGGAAAATGTCCCCAACCCATACACATACCCCCTAGGTAGGTGGATTGTACTAACTTTGGACCGCTTGGATCATTTAATTGTTGATCTCATATTGCTTTTTAGTAGTGAGTGTCAACACACTTAAAGTATTTACTTAGTTCATGCCAAACTAGTAGTACATGCTAAGCACAACATGTAAATATTAGACTATGCTAAGTAATAGTGAGGGTTGAGCCACTCATGTGTTGAGTCACTCAAGTACCGAATAGACAGACCATGCTGAGTGATTCAACTGCTAAGCAAATAGTGGATGTCAAGAAATACAAGTCATATGTCAACCATCAAAGACTTCAGATGTTGAGTGAAACAATTTTGACATATTTGTTTGTAATGACACAAAAAACTATGCAAACCATTTTTTAGCCAACTTAAGGATGAATTATGATATTTTGGAGATATGGTCAAATCTCTAGTTGGATTCCCTATGCAATTACATGTAGCCAATCAAAAAATGGGAAGGTTTAAGTGAAAAAATGTATAAACCTCAATTGTAGATTCATACCTAACCCTAACTCACCAAGTTTTCTTAAGAAGGATGAATCCCTAAATTGTCTATGAGTGTGTAAGGAATTAAAGGAGTGAAGAGAGAAGTTTGCATGCACAAGAAAAGCATTCATGGTGGCTTAGAAGTTATGAAGTGAAACTACATTACAAAATCAGTTAGAGTAGAATAGAGGATCAAGAAAAATATACAGCATAGAGACATTTGATTGAGAAGGATCAAGAAGATAATGGTTTAGAGGTGATTTGTTATCAAGCAAGCAAGTTCTAACCATAGGATCAATTTTGAGACATTCTAACAGGTGATTCCAGTCAAAATCTCTTAACAGAGTAGTCCTAATAGGCTATATGAAATCCTTTAATAGGGTACTTACTTAGTTTTGAGTTAAAGTCCTTTAGCAAGGAACACTTCTAATATGGTGTTGAAATCCTCTAACAAGATAAGACCTAATAGTCTTTGTAAACCTTTAATAGGAAAGATCTTTCACAGGGTAGATCACGACTCACGATCAAAACATTGTAACCTTCATTGGATACACTTTATTACTTTAGTAGTGAATATTTGTGGATGCCAACCCCACCCTAGTTTTACCTTCTCACTTGGAGGGTTTTTGGGTAATCATATTTGATGTTATGTGTGTGAATGCTTATGTGTTTACATGATTTAGATGTATATGGTTTACAAGTTATTTCAGTTTATCAATTGAATGCATGAGATGGATGTATGGTGAAAATTTTATGGGTGCAAGTTGAAACTATTGATTCACCTCCCCACCTTGTACAGAAGTTCACCTTTCCTATTGTAATTCCAACATTTAGGACCTATAAATTGGCTTGAAACATTTGAACTTTCTTAAAACCCTAGGAATGCAAACTTTCTACTAAACCCTAAGTAGGGTAATTAATCTAGTTAACAACTAATTAGTCTTAGGTTACTAACTTAATTAATCTTATATTACCAAGTTACTCTGCTAACCCTAATCAACATGCTGATACACATATATGAATTACAAGTGTCAGGTGACACCAAAAGACTCACTATTACATAACATTAAACACTTTACTATTTAAGAAAGATACACACATTCAGATTATGATATAAATATGTTACAAAATAATAGGGTCTTCATCTCTTCATTAGACTCAACCTTGGGTTTCACAAATTATACATAGGGTCAATTTCCAATTCTCCATTAGATTCCATGGTTAAGAATCCTGCACACTCAATTCACACATTAGCAGATCAAGAAAAATCACATGTATATATTTAAAACTCATTTGGATAATCACATTATACAAAACATCAAACTTTAATTTGAATAAGTTTTATCTCATCTCCACACACATATTTAATCAATACAAATTTTCATAATTAAATTATTTAACATATTCATAATCTTGAATTCATTTACTATAATATGCCATTTAAATAATATGATTAAGTATTTTTAAAGTAAAGTGTCACATGACATAAAATAATATAATAATGTCCAGTCCATTAGATAATGTCTCAATATATCAAGTCATAATGTGTCAAAATAAAATGTATCAGATGTGCTATGATGGATCAAGGCAAGGCCTCACATCCTCCCCCACTAGCATGGACTTCCTCCAAAAGTTCATCAAAAAGGTATGGTTACTAACATCTCATCTATGCTACAGCTTCCCATGAAGTTGTGAACTCATCATAACAATCCCACTAGACCCTATATGTTCTTGCCCTCAAAGAGCTAGGGTCTATGGGGTAATAATATGGATAGGCTCCAGTGCTAACTACCCATTTGAAACCACTTGCAAGGTATCCCAATCTATAATGTGAGACTCATCATATATATCCTCTAAGTATAGAAACATGGAACATATTGTGGATGCATGACAAGATAAGTGGCAAGGCTAGATGGTAAGAAACTAGTCCTATCCTCTCTAGGATCTCAAATGGTCCAACAAACTAAGGTGCCAAGTTAGATTCATTTCCAAATTGGATTAGACTCTTGTGTGGTCACACTCTCTAGAAGACTCTATCTCCAACCCTATATTCTCAATCAATCCTCTTCACATCAGCATACTTCATCTTCCTGTCATGTGCCTCTCTAAGGTGTTGTCTAATCAAGGTTACCTACTGCTCCATCTCTTTGACTATTTGAGGACCAATAGATACTCTATCCTTGATCCTATCCCAACTCAAGGGTGTCCTAAAAGGTCTTCCATACAATGCCTCATAAGGTGGCATACCTATAAAGGAATGGTGTCCATTGTTATATGAAAACTCAATAAGATGCAAGTATGCCTCCCATCTGACCTAATGATCTATCACATACATACGCAACATGTCCTCCAATACTTGTGTTAGTGAATAGATTTTCCTTTTAAATAGTTTATCAAATTTACTCTATACCCAATATTATAAAAGAATAGAATCACTCACTACAATTGAGAAAGCATTATTTTTAATTTAGACTTCCTCTCTGAATTTTTTGAAGGTACAACTCCCTTACCAAATTTATAATAAATTGAAAATTAATTTCACACTTTTTCCTGAAAGTGCATAAGGGTCTCTCAACTACTCCTGGGTAGTGAGGTAATTATCAAAAGACTGCTTAAAGATGGACATATTCAACTGATATGAAAAAGAAAACCCACTTCAAAGAATGAATTTTTGCTAAAATCTCAACGTGCATCACTAACAAAGAACAAAAACTAAAAGAACTTACAACCAAGTAATAGCAATCTGGAACTTTTGAATCACCAAACCACATCCATAAAGTAATAATTATTCAACACTCTGAACACAAAGTTTCAAAGCATAATTTGAAATTCTTCATATATGTATATTCAAATTTCAATGCACCAAGTCTTTGAAAGCCAAAACATTCATATATTATCACTAATCACTGTTATCCAGAAAAAATCTATATCGAAATGCTACTATCTAACTTCTATCTTCTATCCTCCATTTGGTAAAAAAGCCATAGTTCAATGCCCCAGCATTTATAGTTTTTCAAATCTAAAGGGCCTCCATCAAAACCCAGCCCTATCAGATTAATACAAGAAATCATTATTAAACTAGAAAGCAGTTATCAAAAAGAAAGAGCACGAATAGGTGATGGTTCAATTTTTGGTATCTTCGTCAATTTTCTCCTCCTCTCTGATAGTTTGGCAAACTAGCTTCCAACTCTAAAACATGGACATGAATTCTTGCGTGGCATGGGAGTATGGGTTTTTCAAGCTCATTAATCAAGCTTTGCATGTGTCTTTTTACCACCTATACTCCTTCACTTTTAGATTTTGACATGGCATCAGGTTCTCATTAAGGCACAACATGGATTCAATGCTTTCCAATAAGGTGAAATTGTCGGCCTTTGGTAATTCTTTGTCTCTGATCTGTTCTACTACTCTGGTGAAACTTCTGGTTAATACTTTAGTGTCCATATTCCCTTCATCAAGTTGTAAGATGCTTGTAGAATTGACAATCTTCATGTCCTTTACCAGCTCCTCGTGCATTTTTGTGATCTTATTTTCGATGCCTTGTATTTCTTTGATGGTTTCTTTGTAGATGGACTCCTTCCAGTTCATATTATTTTTCAAAATAAAAAACATGTAGGGGTCCACGGTCTTCATAGGATTTTCATTCAAGAATTTGAGAACCTTGAATTTTTCAACCTATGATACTTGGAGAACCACATCTTGGCAACATGCTAATTCTGTTTCCCATACTAGGATCAAGGTTTGAATCTCCCCTAGCAGCGCTTCACCTTCGGAGTAGACACTAGCAACTTTATAAATAAACTTATTTTTTCTGGTCTACTAGGTTATTCACCCAATTTGTCATGGCATCAGTTAGCAATTTTCCCCTCTGCATCTATTTCATCAGCTATTGGCTCTTAATAGAGTTTGGGTCGAAAGGTTGTGGAATCTGGATTATGGGAGCAGCCCCTAGGTTGACTAGCGAATCAATGTATGTAGCCATTGTCACCACCATTGCTTTCAACTCTTTCTTTTCTCTAGAATCTTTCTCTGATTGTGTGAGCATGTGGTCAGCAGAAAACTTAAAGAAATTGTTTCTAGTATTCCTATTAATAGCACCTAGTTCAACAGAGGTAACTTTGAAACCTTCATCATCAATCTCCCCAGACTCTTTCTTTTGTTTATAAGTGGCCACCTCTACTATGATTTTTCTTATTATTAGGTCTTTGGTGAGACAAGCATCTGTTTTCACTTTCTTTGTTTTAGAACCTCTGGGTGAGTATCTAGTGACTATGTCTTTTATCGGTGTGGATACTGGCTATAGACTCTGCTTTTTGTTGATTGAATTTGACAACCATGAAGGAACAGTAGGAGTAGTTGACATCACCTGAGCGTCTCTAGTTGGAGTTAAGAATTTGGGTTGATCTACTTTCAGGGCTTCAATGAATTGAACCTCGCCGTCTATCCCATAAGGGGAGACAAATTTATCATCTCAATCCTACCCCTAAGATGTCATTTTTTTCTCCTAGATACTAGGTTTCTTCGAGGCTTTAGACTTGGATTGGGATCTCGTCCTAGGAGCCATATCTTGCGAATGGGGAGGGGATCTCATTTTCTTATCTGGAATTAGTGCATCACCTAATTTCTGCTGAAAACCAAATAACTTCTTCTATCTTCCTTAACCACTCCTTCTCTTCAAAATCAACTTTTTGTAAAGTAATTTACAAAGCTACTGAATGGGTTTTATTAAAGGAGAGGTTTACATGTGAAAGTACTAGATAATTAATAGGCATGATGAAACATCACCCCACATCAAGCTTGGCCCATTCGAAGCATCTCTGCAAGAGCTTTTCATTTAATGATTTCTCTTCTCACATGAATTAAAAATGATTGATTTCATACAATATCTAATCATTCCTTGAATTGAAGATCTATTCTCCCACTTCTAATGATGACGACTTCATCCTCAGAAAAATGACAAAATATTTTGATTCTTGATATTCTGACAAGACCATCAATTGATTGTGAAAAGGTGGCGCACCATACTTCAGAAATAAATTACCATTGATCATTCCAATCAAGAACTACTTTGAACTACTTTGAACTGAGATTCAAAGTGGTTCAAAGTGGTTCAAAGAAAGCTACCACATGAAGAATATTTCCTACCAAAGAAAAAGCGTTAGTATGAAAATCTTAGGTTGAACTACTTTTTACTACTTTGAACCAAGGTTCAAAGTGGTTCAAAGTGGTTCAAAGGAAGGGATCACAACCATGGAAGCTTGCGACTTCGACCAACTACTTCAAGGGATGGTGAACACATAAATGGTGAGGAAAAGGCTTCAAACAAAGATAGGTAAGGACTTGAACGAGGTCCTCAGAAAAAGAAAAGGCGACTCCACACACAACTAACAACTTGATTCACTTTCTTGGTTTGACCATCAATCTAAGAATGGTATGTTGTACTAAAATTGAGCCTAGTTCCTAATGCTTCCTACAACTCTCTCCAAAAGGATGAAGTGAACAGTGAGTCTCTATTTGAGATGATCTTAGAAGGAATGTCACAAAATTTGATAATGTCCCACAAAAACACATGAGCTATGTCTTGTACTATATATATAGTATGCACAAGTGAGAAGTGAGAAACCTTGATCAATGTGTCAACCATCACCAAAATGGCATCATTGTGGTGAGAAGACGTTGGAAGACCAACAATAAAATCCATAGATATACCATCCCACTTCCACTCTAGAATCTCATGAGGTTGAAGAAGCCCACTAGGATGATGATGCTCTGCCTTCACCCTCTGAGACTCGAGGCATATCACAACAATGCCAGCAATCTACAATGTCATGCCTAGCCAATAATATAACTACCTCAGATATGCATGTAGCTTCTTAATACTAGGGCACACTGCATAAGGTACTCTATGAGCCTCACATACAATGAGTTCACAAAAACCCCAAATGGAAGATACATAAATATGCCCTCTATAAAGGAAAAGTCTATTAGACTCCAATGAATAATCTAAGTACTTCCCTTCTAGGGGTCTCTAAGAATGCACCAATAGACTAACTTCTACATAAACCTCATCTTCTAGAAAATGATGTAGAATTTTCTCTCTCAAATTGATCCAAGTAGTCATGGATATTTACCTTGTGATTTTCCATTATGGTATGTATTAGGAAATAATTGGAACAGTCGATGAATTAATGGATATTTATTTAGTACTTCATTATTATGTTAGAAATGAGTTTTAATGTGATTTTAATGTTGAATGTGATCTTGTAAAGGAAGTTAGTAATGTATAGTTTTTGATGGTTAATGACTAAATGTTATATATAAATGATAGAAACAGGAAGTTAATTATGAAATGTGTTATATACAAATTGTAGGTTAATGAAATTATCATGTATCTTTATTTTCATATGTGATTTATATATATATATGGATTTTCATTGGACAACTAATCCTTGAGTTTAGTGTGCAGGAAAGAAACCATGGAAACATAATGGGGAAACAAGGTATCACCTCATCTTAAAATGATATCCCCAAGGTGAATCCTTATAAGATTTGCAAACTTCATTATGATGTGTTTATTTTGTAAAGGTGAGATGTATGTGTGTAGTATGTATTTTATGTGTAGATTTTGAATTTGTCATGTGTGATGTATAGTGATTTTTGTGTGTCACTTGACACTTGTACTCGTTATGTGAAAATGACATGTTCTTTGATGACGGATCATGTCGCGACCTTATCCCAACTTAAATACCTTAATTGAGAAATTTTACTATTGCCTTAAATTAGTAAAGAGAACAAGGTTACCACCATAGGAAATTTGAAATTTGAACTTCCCTAGCATTGTAAGGGCCATAAAGTAGCTCTAAGGTGAATTTTTGATAAAAATAAGTACTACCCATGTTAACACTATATGTTAGGGGGCTTATAGTGACCACTAGGGTTCCTAGAAGACCTAAGAGACCCCAAAAAGAATGCATTTTATATTGAATACGAAAATGAGAGTGATATATAGTGGCACGGCCAAATTAGAACTCACTTGGCCACTCTATCTTTAGAGACAACTAGGGTTTGGAGGAAGAGGATAAGAAGCTCTACTAAAACTTTTTATTTTCCATTTCTTGGAGTGAGGTTGGCATCCATGATCCATGGTGTTCTTCATTTGTATATAGATTTGATATGGCTTTCTTCATTCCATGGTAAATTTGGTGCATTGTAGATGTGGTTTGTGAAAAAGGATCTTTTTCTTTGAGTGTTGCATGTGAGAAGTTTATATGATTTCTTCCTTGAATCTTATTTTGTTTAATGTTGTGTGTTTGTGTAGTGGGTGTGAAGCATCACTCACCCTTGGGAGGGAAGAGATACTTGGGTGAAGGGGTTAGTTGGGGTCACTCATGTAGTTTAGGAACTCTCCCATGTGTGGAGATGATTTTTATGTTTTCAATGGAATATCAACTTCTTGTTTACTTGCATTTTGGGAGGTATAAGGAGTTGTGGGAAGAGAGAAGTCATTGTAAGCCTTGATACGACATGTTGATAATGAGAATATATGCATATTTGTTAATCATATCTTGGAAATCCTCCCCATGGAGAAAGCCCACCTTTACCATATAACTTGATTCAATTGTTGAATCTTTGTTCAAGCCTTGGGTTGGGTTGTCTTGTAATGTATTGTGTAGTGTTTTGTTATATTGTTGTGATCATACATGTTATGTGAATGTGAAGTGTGTAATCATTTGTGACTTTTTTCCCCAAGCTCAAGCATGGCCTCGTTGAGGCCTAGGATGGTAGGTGAGCCTCCATGGTTCCCCATTTTTGTCCCTCTTCTACAAGTTCTTACTTGATGATCTTGGAAGCTTGGAGTTTCATGTAGTCTACTCATTGCATAGGAGAGAAGACTCTATTGTATTGTGTTGGAATGGAGAAATAAACTCCATCTTGTTTTGTGATTATATTGTATTGTGATAGTGTTGTCCTGTTCTATTCCATTTGTCAATAGACAGATTGTGAGTCATCCATGTAGTGAGAAAAGATATTTCTATGGTGTATATTTTTTAGAATAAAGCCTTCACCACCCTATGTTCATGTATGACAAGAATGTAGTATGGAATAAATGAAAGAACTTTGAAAGAAAATTATGTTGAATTGTAATTAGTTTCATTTTGTTGGATATGAACATGTTGAAGAAACTAATTAAGTGTCATGGTTGACATTAGAAGGATGAATAGGATATTACCATTCTATTATTCTTATTTCCTCAAGTCTCATATGGATAATCTAGATGCATTTGTGTTTGATCAAGTGTAGAATTGGTTGCTAAATGATAATGAATTCGTAGACATGATGAGTACTTCACAATAAAATTGGAATAATGGAAGTTCATGAAATTACAAGTAAAAGATTGTATTATGTCTCATGCAAAAGTATCTTACAAGTTAATTTGATAGTACTAAGGAATTTTTTATATTTCTATCATAGATTTCACTAAGTGGAATGGGCATTGCAATTCATAATGTAATGTTCAAATTATGAAAATTTAGCTAAAGTAACCATAGAGAAAATTGTGCAGCAAATGAAGCAATAAATTCAACCTAGAAAAAAAGTTCCTATAAATGAATATTTAGTTTCTAGAAAATGTATGGGAAAAAACCAAATAATGTCTCATATAATACAGGTTAATAAAATAATAGACCCTTAATATAATAATAATATCTTTAAATTGATAGGTTAGAAATAAATAATTTCCAAAATCTTCCACATTAATAAAGTGTCAGACTTAAGTGATGAAATCCTTGATTCATGATAGGACCCTATACAAAAAGATATATATATATATATATATATATTACAAAAACAAGAAAAGAAAGAAATATTTTATAATCCTAAACTGAGCTAACATAATAAATAAGGAAATCTACTTTTATGTCCTAGCCCATTTCCTCTTACCTAAGTGTACCACATCTCATTCTATCCAAAACAACAACCTCAAGCAGAAACTTAAAAAAAGAAAACTACGATGGGATGCCACTAGTCGGCTATGGAAATGGTTGACATATTTGGTGTATTAAAATCAAACCATTCTATATCAAACAAGGAACAAATACTCTCCCTAGATGCCTACTCTTAGGAGGGGTGAAACAAATGGCTAAAAAAAAAAGAACTAATCACTCATCCTCGATGCCTAGGAACAAGTGGGAGCTCTTGGGAAATGTATCAAGAAAGTTTTATGTTGATTTAATGTATGCTACCTTTAAAATTCAGCAACCCACATTTACCTTCCTCAAGCTGATCCCTAGGCACCAAGTGGGTGGAGTAATGATTTCATTTTAGATTTAAAACAATAAAAAAATCAAAATCAACTTAACTTTACCTACTCCCCATTCAAGAAATCTGCTCGGAAGCCTATGTCTTAATTACACACCTATCAAAAAATCAATGGGAACTTTCCTAAGTGTCCCATCTTGGTAAGATGTCATTCATGTGCACCTAGGGAGTAAAATTTTAGAAGTAGGTAGTGCTTAGAGAAATTTTTTTTTTCATTTTGACATAGTTTAGTGAAGGAAGTTTTAGTGGCACATGGCCCCATAAGTTAAAAAGTCAACTTTGGAAGGGAGATAGGTTTGAATTAATAAATATAAGGGATGAAACATGAGTGGTATTTGATAGATGTGTTAATAGGACATAGAACTAGCTAGATAGTGGATTTAGGATATTTTGTTAAAATGGAGTTTTAGTATTATGCTAAGCATAGAAGATGTTAATTCTAGAATAGTTCTAGAAAGATTATTTTTGGGAAATGCAATGTATATTGCTTGGATTAATATTTGTTAAGGGTAGCATAGGAAGATAAGTGGATAGAAAATTTAACTTTAGATTTGTTTCTGTCAGTTAATTATTTACTTGTTATTGTTATTAGCCATGGCGGATGAAGATATGTATTTATAGTAAGAAAGTATAAGATTAGACAATAATTTGATCTAATTATCAATTGAACGTTAATTTGCAAATATAGTAGTTTTATTTGAATATTAAATAATAATAATGTTAGTAATTAAAGTAAAAGATGTATATAAGAATAGAAGGTATAGGTGTTTTTAAAATAATAATTAAATAATAATAATATTAATATAATGATAATCCTAATATTAATGGAAATAAAATGATTAATTCATAAAACATCTTCTCGTTGCAATCCTTAAGTGTTTTACCACTGCATTGACACAAATTTGAATTTCACTTAGCACATTAGAGTGTCCCTTTTTGGGTGCAGAAGATTAAGGGCTGATAACCATAACACCTTAATGTAGTTTTGCATTCAGCAACTAGCAACTAGGTGACCACCTCATAGGGAACTTGAAATATAGATTTTGAGTAAACCAAATTCTATTCCATCATCTTACTTCATTTCCTCCATGTTTAAGGATAGGTTATGTATCTTATCTTGAGTTTCCTCTCCTGTTAAAATAGTAGTTGTGTTTCTTTCTTATAGGAAATTGGGCATGGCATTCTAGTATAAGAGCTTTGGGTTAAAAAATAAGGAGCCTAACCCATTATGCCTAACCTATGAATTGCAACTTTGTGTAGGATGCTCGCAGTTACCCACAATGGTTGACGAAGGTCAAAATGTCTTACAGAAAATTGAGCAGGCCAAGAGGAGTGAAGGAAAAATGTGGGAGGACCCTATCGAGGCAACATCCAAATCTTGATCAGGTTTTGAATACTATCTATAATCTTATTGAGGTAGTGCAATAGAGGTTACCACCTATCATTCCACAACTAGGACAACAAGATGTAGAGGGGCATGGGGCCAATATCAGGGAAAGGAGTAGAAGTCCCCAACCCAAACTTGTAGAGGATCAAGGGAAAGCATCAATACACAAAATAGAGTCACCCCTTCCATTAGAGCGAGCACAAATGAGAGCACCCCAAGATATTGGGGATGAGATTAGTGAGTTATTATGACTCAAGCCACCCATATTCACTGGTACCACAGATGGAAAATGTGCAGAGGCATGGCTACATAGTTTATAGAGCTACTTTGGATTACACACCCATAGGAGCAATCTGAAGGCATGATTAGTCATACACCTATTACAAGAGGATGCCTCCACTTGGTGGCAGTAGGAGGAGACCATAAGGAGAGTAGATATAGAGACACTCACATGGGAGTTCTTTGTGGAGTGTTTTAGAGATAGATATTTGTTAGAGCACTTTAGACACATGCAGGTTGAGGAGTTCCATGATCTTTAGTAGAGGGGTCTGATGGTGGCCTAATATGAGAGCAAGTTCTTAGAGCTACTTCCTTATGTAAAGTACATGAGAGATGAGAAGCTACACATCCATCAATTTACTAAGGGCCTTAACTTATCTCTTTAGGGATTAGTACGCTTGGCATTTCCTACCACTTTTAGAGAGGTAGTTGAGATGACATTGGTTGCTGAAGACATTTGTATTAGACAGGAGTCTCAGGATAGGTCCCTATTAGTTAGCCCATGAGTTGCCATATTTTAAAAAAATTTCCTTAGATTCTTGAAGTCTTTCCTTCATCACTCTATGTATTCATCATCATTCAAAGTGTTGTACATAACTCAAATGCTTCCTGTCACGGTCCCTTCTTTTAAATCACTTTGAACTTTGGTTCAAAGTAGTTCAAATTAGTTCAACCAAAGGTTTTACACTAATGAGTTTTCTTGTAAGAAATGTGCACCAATCTAGTAGGGTGTTCTTCTGAATCACTTTAAACCACTTTGAACCTCAGTTCAAAGTAGTTCAAAGTTGTTCAATGGCAGAGGTGTCTTTGTGAAATTGGATTATGGTGTACGATGCACCATCATTTCACAAGGAATTGATGGCTATGTTAGAGAGTGATGATTTAAAGGATGTTTTTATTCCCAATGCAAAAATCATCATTATGAGGAAAAGTGGAAAATCTTTGGCTAGAAAAGGGCTTGGATGTTGCAATAAAGCTAATCATTTTTGATATAGCTGGAAAGGGGAATAATTAAATGAAATGGTTATATCACAAGGCTTTCAAATGTGTGAACTTTAAAAAGGATTGATTTTTCATTAATGCCTTATAATGAGCTTGTACTTCCTCACATAAGTGCTTTTCCTTCTTAAAATGAACTCGACTTTCTTTTTTTTTGTTTATTGTGTGAAGAATTGAAAGTTTGGAGAAGAAACTATTAACGAAGGAAGGGAAAATTGTTGTTTTTTGGAAAATCATAGGTGAGAAACATAGAAAGTCTTTTTTTTGTTCTGCAATCTCTGTGTTTTCCAAGAAAATCAGTTTAAAGCCTTGCTATTTTGATTAAGGATGAAGTTTCTTTTACATTTCTTCAGCAATGTTTCAAGTCTAGAATGTAAAATGTCTATCATAAGTGATACAAACTTAGAGGGTGTTAACTTGGAGAATTTTCAAGAAATTTTTGTTGAGTATGGTGAGGAAAAAATGAGTGCATGGAAGTTCTAACCAGTGGACTAATTGAATTCGTAGTTTTTCCTCCATCCCTTTTTAGTCCTGAAGTGCTCCAAATGTGTATTGACCATTATGATGCTAGGAGCAAAAGTATTGTAAGAAAAGATGGTGAAATAGTACTTTCAATTTATAGAGAAATTGTCGCTTCTATATTGCATCTATTAGAGAGCACTTTTCCCACATTTTCCCCCAGTCAAGCCTTAGCTAAATATTGAGAAACTCCAACCCAATTTTGCAATACCCTAGCTAGGAAATGGACTGGGACCATGTATGGTGGAGGTTCTAGGTTATCCAAAGTTATCACTAAAGATCATGTTAAACCTTATATTCATGACCTTGTGGTGCTATTGCATAGAGTCAAAGGTTTTTCTGATGTTTTCCTCTTTCAAGAATGGATGTATAGATATATAGAAATCATTTTGAAAGGAGAACAATGGATGGACTAGGTAGAGATTATAACTAGTTCACTAATGATGCAACTTAAGCATGCCAAAGAGTCTAGTGAAAATTTTTATATGGCTTCCTACTTGACTTATTGCATTGTCTATGTTTGTGACCTTACTCCTCTTCCTCACAGAGTCAAGAATGAAGAAATAGTGGTGTAACAATATTTCCCTCTACTCCAAAAAGATAAAGTGCTAAGAACTTAAGGAAGGTTCATGATGTGTTAATTAAAAATGTGCATACAAACTTGAAGAAAGCATCAATTCCTAGGTTGTCTTTTGAAGCTCAAAGGTTAATTCAACAACATGGGAGTTATTTCAAATAGTTCCCCAAGTTCACTTACTTGAGAATAGGTGGATTCGAAGAGGAACCTATAAAACTTCTACAATATGCTTTGGATTGCTTCATTTTGGTTGAGTTTTACAGGCAACTATTCTCTATCATTAAAGATAATATACCATAGGAGGATTGGGAGAGAACCTTCTAGACTAAGTTGGGTTCTCTGGTCTATAATAGTATGATTAATCCTTCTATTATTGGAAGTAACTTTCTTCAATTTAATTTTTGTTCTTATCATAGTAGAAGAAACTTTGATAGTAAGGGATATGTAGTTAAGATTCTTGGTCCTAAAGGTTACCCATCAGCAACTCTACATTTAGAAGATCTATGGCAAGATTGTAAAGATGAGAAGGAGGTGTTGAGAAGAGACCTTTCAAGGTTGACATTATAGCAAATCAATTCTCTAAATTTAAAGTTCAAAATAGAGAGAGTCACTAAAGATGACTCAGATATAGTTGAACGAGGATGGGAAGAGTCCAATGAATTAGAGTCACTGGCAATAAACTGTAATTAGGATGAGGAAGATGACATAAATCTAAGAGCTAGATTTATATTTACCTACAGAAACAATTGGCTAAAGAAATAGAAAAAGGAAATTTTCAACGAACCTTATTTAGGGATGATTTCCTTTTCAAAACCATCATCATCTGACATCCAAATTTTGTCTCCTATTGTAGGTAGTGAGTTGGCTCAAGGTAAACATAAGAGGACATCCATCAATACAAAAAATATGGCTCCTAGAACTAGACCTCATGCTAAATCTGAGGCCCTTAAGCAACACAAGGTTTGAATAGAGAGGATGTCAACTCAAGGGCATGATTCAATTGATGGTCTTAATTTCTTGGATGGCACTAATGGTGATGTACAATTAATTGAGGCTTCTAAGGTGGATCAACTAGGGTTTATGACTCCCACTAGAGATCCTTAGGCAATTTCTATAAGTCCTACTATCCCTACTTGGTTATCCAATACAATCAACAACAAAAGAAGCCTGCAAATGGTTACATCACCTATGAAGGAAATTGTGACTAAATATGTTGCATGGGGTTGAAAGGTCAAGAAGTTGAAAATGGATACCCACCTAACCAAGGACCCAGTGACTGGGAAGATAACTATTGAAATAGCCACATACAAGTAGAAAATAGTCTGGAGATATTGATGATGAAGGTTTCAAAGTTACCTTGGTTGAATTAGGGACCATTAATAGAAGCATTGGTAATCACTTTTTCAAATTCTCTATTGACCACATAGTAGCTCAATCTGAGAAGGATAGCATAGAGAAAAAAGGAAAGTAAGGGCATGGTAATGACTATGGTTGTGTATATCAATTCTTTGATAAATCTAGGTGCATTTTCAGTTATTCAAGTCCCTCAAGCTTTTGACCCTAATTCTATAGGAAGTCAACAATGAGTGAAGCAAATGCAAAGAGGAAAGTTGCTAGCAGATGCTATGAAGGATTTGGTAGAAGTCATCATTAAAGAAGATTATAAGTTTATTTTGGAATTCATAAATGGATATGCTGAAGGGGAATCACTGTTGGGAGAGATTCAAACTTTGACTCCCAGATGGGAAGCAAAGAAAAGTTGGTCTCAGGTGGTTTTTTTTCAAGTAATTGAAGTCGAGAGGTTTGGGGTGCTTAAGTCTCTGAATGAGAATCCAATTAAGAATGCAAATCCCTACATGTTGTTCATCATGAAAAACAAGATGAGTTGAAAGGAGTCAGTTTATAAGGAGGTAATTAAAGAAGTGTAGGGCATTAAGAAAAAAGTCACTAGAATGCATGAAAAACTCCTTAAAGATATGAAAGTAGTAAATCCTATCAGAATTATATAGTTTGATGATGGGAATATGGATTCTGAGACACTAACTAAGAGCTTCAATGAAGTTGTTGATAAGATTAGGGATAATGAATTTCCAAGTTCAAATGACCTCACTGTGTTGGCAAACATCAAGTTGATGTTATGTCTCAAAAAGAATCTCATGCCATGTTAGAGCTTGAAGATAAGGGAGTTCAAATGGTAGAAGGACATGTGTAGGGCTAGGTTGCTAAGTTTGAAAATTCCACATTCCCACACAATGCAAGAGTTCATGAACACTTCCAGAAGCTAGAAGCTGATGCGTCAGACCATGGGCAAGAAAGAGAAGACTAGTGGTGAGGCTTGAACAAGATAATCATTTTCAGTTACATTTTGACATCTATTTTATAACCATTTTCTTGTTTATAATTGCTTCTTTTTTTAACAAAAATGGCTGGGTTTTATGGAGGCCTTTTGGATTCTATAATGGAATTATAAATGTTGGAGCATTAAACCTATTAGGAGTTAGAAATAGATAGTTAGAAACACTAATAAGTAGATACTTTTAAATAGTAATCAAAAGATAGATATGGATATTTTTCTTTTTGAATGACTATGTGCATGAAGAAGGTTTAACATATATATATCATCTTGAATTCAGCTTGGAAACTTGGTGTTTGAAGTATTTAGATCATTGTTTCCTTGTGAGCTCTGGTTTATTGGTTCAAGATATTTGATTTTTGTTCTTACTATAAGTTCATTTCATTTAAGGTGCTCAAATGATTGATATCAATTTATGGTGTTACTAATTCCTTTGAGATAGATATTTTATGGAAGTATAGTTTGATGAATATTTCTTTTAGTTGTTTGAATTGATTCATACCTCACTACCTAGGAGTACATGAGAGGTCCTTATCCTCTTTCTGGTAAAAGTGTAGAGATAATTTTGAATTCATTGCAAATTTCATAAGGAAGTTGTACCTTTAAAATATAGTGAGAAAATCAAATAAAATGAGATTTTCTCAACTGTTGTAACATTTTGTGTTTTCCATACCTTGTGAAATAGAGTGAATTTGTTAAATAATTGAAAAGACAATCTGTTCACCAATTGATTTTTGCCACTCTACTGGGGAGAGTCTATTTTGAAGAGAACCTGCTCTTTGAAAGACTATGAGTAATAATGGTTCTCCCTCCTAATGAGGTTTTCCTTGTATTACAACCTAATCTCAAATTTGAGGGTACCTAGGAAGACATAATCTCAGACTTGAAGTCAACTGCCTAGGCATTACGCCTAAGTAACCAACAATATCAACAGGTATTGATCATTTTAGAAAGGGAAGAAGAAAGGGTTGAGTTATTAAGAGGGGTACCGAAAGTTCAAGAAGAAGTGGTTGTTAATAGACTTGCTCAAGCACCTGCAAGACCTTGAACTTAAAATTAAGAAATAGAGTTGGCTACTCATAGATATATAAGGGGGGAAAGAGAAAAGGGAATCTTTGATGAGAACTTTGAGCCACTGAAGAACCTGAAGTTTTTTCCAGATTTCAACGACCCTAAAAAGAAGAAGATCAAATCTTGAAGTAGACCTAGTTCACCACCGAAACAATCTCCTTTTTCACCATTAGTACAATCCTTGATTCCATTAAATACTCTTATCCCATCTTATATAACCATCCAACATTTGCAAGTTGTACCATCTAACATGGTTTTCAATCAACCTTAGGGACAAAAACATAGGGCCTTTGAATCTAGGTGTTAACCCTGCAACATTTCCAAAGGAGCTACTAAAATTTTACCTAAGTTCAATGGAGATGGTAAAGTTTTAATAGATGATCATTTGAGTGCCTTTCATTCAGCTTGTGCTATTATAAGAATTCCTACCCAATAAGTCACTATAAGATTGTTTGTCTAGACATTAATTGATGCTCCTGCTAATTGGTTCAATCACCTACCCCATCATTCCATCACTAGCTAGGATGATATGAAAAATGCATTTGAAGGTAGATTCAAGGCTCCTTAAAATAAATATTCTCTATTTTCTCAACTTAGTCAGAGGAAAAAGGAGATGCATGAACCTATGAGAGAGTTTGTTGCTAAATTTAATAGGTTGATTCAAAGAATTCTTGCAACATCTAGACCTAGTGCAAAAAACTAGAAAACATTCTTTATTAATCTTATTCACCCAGATATAAGTTTTCATCTCATTAAAGATGTCTGTGCTGATCTAGTTGCTGCTCAAAGGTTAGCTATTCAATTAGAAGATGCATTTATCAATGCTGGTAAATGGAAAAGAGAAGTACAAACACCTGGAACTACTTCATCTTCCACCCCTACAGACTCTATTTTGCAAAAAATGATGAACGATGTAGGAATGTTAAAGGGGAAACAAAATAAAATACATGGCCCTTATTAGACTCCTTACCAAGACATTTATAGTTAGCAACAACCTCAAAATCTTGGTAAAGCTCCCCTATTGACTGCTCCTCAAACAAGATTACAAATTGAAGAAGCTCTTAAGGAAGCAATGTGTTCTTTTCATATGACTTCAGACCATAATGAACGAAATTGTTTAGATTCAATCAATTGTGTTTAATTAGTGAAAAATGCCCTTGCTGTAGAAAAAATGCCTAAAAATGAGAGAGTAGAAGGTGGAGATTCAGGTACTTATTTTCTTGAGTACGAATTAGATTCAGAAAGAGGGGGTAATGTTTTTTATGATGCTTCAAGATCCCACTTGCATAGTGATAAAGTTGGAGTCTGAGCCAAAGAATAAATATATAGTAGTGTCTTTAGACAATACCAAAGCATAGATATTGTATGAGGAATGTTAGTTTGGAAACAATATTAGATTGCCTAAAGAACAATGCAAAGGAGAAAAGGTAGTAAGTTGCGAAGAAGCCCTATGGACTCTAGAATTTGATGGAAGCTATTCAAATTTAGGTCTAGGTGTAGGTGTTGTTCTCATTTCACCCTTAGGGGAGATTTTCCCCTTCTCTTTTAAATTATACTTTCATAATACCAATAACACTGTGAAATATCAGGTGTTTCTTCTAAGACTAAAAGAAACCAAAGTAAAAGGACTGAAGTAGTTAAAGGTGAAGGATGATGCTGAACTTATTGTGAAATAGGTAAGGAAGCAATTTTTTATTAAAAATGATAGGCTGAAGCATTATAAAAAAATTTCTTGGGATGAAATTGTGTCCTTTAAAGCATTTTCTATTGAATTCATATCTCGCTCCCAAAACACTAAAGCTAATTCTTTAGCTATTTTAGCACCATTCTTGTTACCACATCTAGAAATTAAAAATGATACCTATAGGATTGATATGATTTATAGGCCTAGAGTTCTAGACAATGTTAATCATTGGAATATTTTTAATGATGATATACAATTGAAAGAGTTCATTGAATGTGTTGGTAATTTTGCTGATACCTACTTTGTAGGATCTGATCATGATGGTAAATCACTTGGAGAGATATCAGCTGAATCTGGAGAAGTTGTTCAACTCAAAGGTAATCAAATTCCCAAGGGGTTGATTTCTCTAGAACACCTTTTTGGAAGAAAGGATGATAGTGCCCTAAAGAGGAATTTTGATTCTGATAAAAATGAAAAAGAACACGATAAAATTAAAATAAAAAATGAGGAAAATCCCAGATGGATTTCTATTGGTAAGACCTGTTCTCAGAGGGAGAAAGATAGGCTGACTAAACTTCTTACTCAGTATTAGGATGTGTTTTCTTGGGGGTATGAAGACTTAAAGAACTTTATAAATGGTGAGTTTTTCCATCATATACATTTGAAACCAGAGGCAACCACTTTCAAGAAAAAACTTAGAAATTACAATCCTAAAGTATCTGAAGCTATTTTTAGAGAGGTTGAGAAAATGTTAATGGCTTGCATAATATAGCCAATCCATCATGCAACATGGGTAGCAAACATTGTTCCTATGAGAAAGAAAAGTCATGAAGTAAGGATTTGTGTAGATTTTAGGAACCTAAATCAAGTGAGTCTCAAAGACAACTATGCACTCCCCACTATAGATCATATTTTGTAGATAATTGTTGGATTTGAGGTCATGTCAATGCTAGATGGCTATTTAGGATGCAACCAAATCAGCATTTCACTAGAAGATTGGCATAAAATAGCCTTCATTACTCCATGGGGCACCTTTTCTTATAATCAGATGCCATTCAGTTTGATTAATGCAGGAGCAACCTTTCAAAGAGCTCATCCTTTAAGAATTTGAGGGATAGAATAATTGTGATATACTTTGATGATTTGACAATTTAATCTAAGAGAAGAAAACACCATTTAAGGGACCTAGAAAAGGTTCTTGGTAGATGTAGACAAAATTGTATATCTCTGAATCTTAAAAAAATTGTGTTCTTTATGGAAGAAGGCAAACTACTCAGACATATTGTCTCAAGGGATGGCATAAAGATTGATCTAGAAAGAGTGAATTCCATACAAAAATTGGCTTTACCCACCAAAAAGAGTGATTTGAAGTCCTTTTATGGTCAAACCAACTTTTGAAGAAGTTTTGTTCTTGAATTCTCTGAAAAGGTGAGACATATGTTACATACGATGAGTGAGAAATATCCTTTTAGATGACAAGAAGAAGGTAAGAAGGCTTTTGAAGACATTAAAATAGATATTTCAAATGCTCCCATGCTAGTGAGCCTGAAATTTGAAAAAAATTTCATCATTTACTACTATGCTTCAGAGCATTCCTTATTTGGCATTTTGACTCAAAAGGATGATCAGGATAATGAAGCCCCAATTGCCTTCATGAGTGTCCCATTAAAGAAGCATGAATTAAACTATACTCAAATGGAGAAACATGCATTTTATATAGTGAAAGCATTGAAGAAATTTAGATATTATATTCTACACTCCTATTTAGTTGTATATGTGCCAGAGATAATAGTTAAAAGTATATTAACTCAACAAGAAGTTGGGATGAATAAAAGAGCCATATGTGTAACTAAAGTTTAGGAATATGACTTAATAATTAAGCATACTTCCTTGGTGAGAGGGCATGGTTTATGCAAACTAATAGCTGAGAGTAAAGATCCATCTTTTGACGATGCTAGAAAAACACCTACTATTTTATTGGTTAGACTTATAGACCCTTGGTTCTCCAATATCGCATACCTTCTAACGCATGGTGAATGTCCCCCAAACATGAGTTATAAAGAAAGGTAAAACCTCATATTGAACACTGCTAAATATGTAATTTCAAATGGTGTTCTATATAAAAGAGGAATTGATGGAACCTTTTTAAGGTGTGTGGATGCAGAACAACAAGAAAAATTGTTAAAGGCATATCATTCAGATGTCTATGGAGGAAACTTCTCATCTATAGTAACTACTTTCAAAATTCTTAGGAACTACTTCTACTGGCTAGATATGTTCAAAGAAACTTACAAATTTATAAAGAACTGTGAGAAATGTCATCTTTTTACTTGTCACCCTTAGCTAGCAACCCTACCCCTTAGGCGAATAGTTATTGACGAGCCCTTTCAGCAGTGGGGTATTGATTTAATTGGACCCTTAAATCCTCCATCAAGTGTTGGGAATACATATATATTAACATCAACTAATTATTTCACCAAGTGGGTGGAAGCTATCCTAACTAAAGAGGCCAATTCTTAGGTGGTATGCAACTTTTTAATGTAATATATTTTCATCAGATTTGGGATTCCCCAAAAGATAGTCTCAGAAAATGCAACTTAATTTTCATCTGAGGAAATCTCTCTCTTCTGCTATGAACATGGCATATCACTAGCCCATTCCTTAGATTATTTTTCACAAGGGAATGGATAGGTAGAGTCCAACAATAAGAATTTGATAGGTATCATTAAAAAATTGGTGTCTGATAATTCTGAGCACTTGCATAAGAAACTATATGAAGCATTATGGACTAACTAGATTATCCCTAAGAGATCTATAGGAATTGATCCATCTGAATTGGTTTAGAGAATTAGAGCTCAAGTGGCATTGCCTTTGGAGCTATCTACTGCTAAATTATGATTAGTAATTAAAGATGAATTCTTTAAAGATTCTTTGGAGAAAACGATAATGTACCTACACAAGTTGGAAGATTAAAGGAACAAGTTGGTTGATCACATCACTAAGCATTAGATGAGGGTTAAGAAAATCTTTGATAGGAGATCCAAACCATGCACTTTCCTCAAAAATGATGAATTGCTTCTCTGGGACAAAAGGAGAGAACCAAAGGGTGCACATGGTAAATTTGATTCTCTTTGGAAGGGTCCATTTATCATTTAAAAAGTCATTGGCCCAAATAAATATCATGTGAGTTATCTAGATGGTATAGTTCTACCCTTTACTTGTAATAGGTAGGACTTGAAGTTAATCAAGTTCTACATTTTGTGAAGTTCCCAGTCATGTACATATCTTTTAGGTTTTGTTTTCATTCATTATTTTTTTTCCCTTTTCTATTGTTTTCCTTTGTTTTAGGTCAGGTTAGTTCCTATTTCTTACCTTTTAAGTTCTTTGTGTACTCCATGTACACAGTCACTAGTCAAAGCCCCTGTTAGTTACCCCACGAGTCACCATATTTTAAAACTTTTTCCTTAGATTCTTGAAGTCTTTCCTTCATCGTTACATATATTGTTTCATCATTCAAAGTGTTGTACATAACCCAAAAGCTTCTTGTCATGGTCCTTTCTTTTGAACCACTTTGAACCACTTTAAACTTTGGTTCAAAGTAGTTCAAAGTAGTTCAACCAAAGGTTTTATAGTAATGAGTTTTCTTGTAGGAAATGTGGGCCAATCTGGTAGGGTGTTCTTCTGAATCACTTTGAACTACTTTGAACCTTGGTTCAAAGAAGTTCAAATTCGTTCAATGGTAGAAGTGTCTTGGTGAAATTGGATTATGGTGTACAATGCATCTTTATTTTGCAAGGCATTGATGGCTATGTCAGAGAGTGATGATTTAAAGGAAATTTTCATTCCCAATGGAAAAATCATCATTACGAGGAAAAGTGGAAAATCTTCGACTAGAAAAGGGATTGGATGTTGTAATAAACCTAATCATTATTGATATAGCTGAAAAATAGAATTATTAAATGAAATGGTTATATCACAAGGCTTTCAAATGTGTGAACATTAACAAGGAGTGATTTGTCATTAATGCCTTATAATGAGCCTATACTTCCACACCTAAGTTCTTTTCCTATTAAAATGGGCTCAACTTTTTTTTTTTGGTTTATCATGCAAAGAATTGAAAGTTTTTTTTAGAAACTATTAAGGAATGAAGGGAAAATCATTGTTTTTTAGAGAATCATAGGTGAGAAACATAGAAATTCTTGATTTTGTTTTGCAATCTCTGTGTTTTCCAAGAAAATCAGTTTGAAGCCTTATTGTTTTGATTAAGCATGAAGTCTATTTTACATTTATTTGGCAATATTTCAAGTGTAGAATGTAAAAGCTTTGGCATAAGTGATACAAACTTAGAGGGTGTTAAGTTGGAGAATTTGCAATAAAATTTCCTTGAGTACACTAAGAAAAAAAATGGGTGCATGGAAGTTCTAACCAATGGACTCATTGAAGCCATAGCTTTTCCTCCATCCCTTCTAAGTCTTGAATGCTCCAAATGTGTATTAACAATTATGATGTTAGGAGAAAAAGCATTGTAAGCAAAGATGGTGAAATATTACTTTCAATTTCAAGAGAAACTATCACTTTTGTATTGCATCTACTAGAGAGCACTTTTGCTGCATTTTCCCCCATTCAAGCCTTGGCTAAATATTGTAAAACTATAAACCAATTCTACAATACCCTGGCCAGGAAATGGATTGGGACCATGTATGGTGGAGGTTCTAGGTTACCCAAAGTTATCACTGAAGATCAGCTTAAACCTCATATTCATGACATTGTGGTGTTATTGCATAAAGTCAAAGGTTTTGCTGATGTTTTCCTCTTTGGAGAATGGATGTATAGATATATACGCATCATTTTAAAGGGAAAACAATGGATGAATTGGGTAGAGATTATCACTAGTTGACTAAGGACTCAACTTAAGCATGCCAAACAATCTAGGGAAAATTTCTAAATGGCTTCCTACTTGACCTATTGCATTACCTTTGTTTGCGACCTTACCGCTCTTCCTCATAGAGTCTAGAATGAAGAAATTATGGTGTACCAATATTTCCCTCTAGTGCAAAAAGATAAATCATTGGAGAACTTTAGGAAGGTTCATGATGTGTTAATTGAAAATGTGCATATAGCCTTGAAGAAAGCACCAATACCTAGGTTGTCTTCTTAAGCTCAAAGATTGATTCAACAATATAGGAGTTATGTAATATAGTTTCTTAAGTTCACTTACTTGAGAATAGGTGGATTTGAAGAGGAACCTGTAAAACTTCCACAATATGCTTTGGATTGCTTTGTTTCGGCTGAGATTTGCAAGAAACTATTCTCTATCATTAAGGATAAGTTACCACAAGAGAATTGGGAGAAAACCTTTCGAATTAAGTTGGGTTCTTTGGTCTATAACATTATGATTAATGTTTCTATTATTGGAAGTAACTTGCTTGGATTTAATTTTGGTTCATATCATAGCAGAAGAAACTTTGATAATAAGGGATATGCAACTTAGATTCTTGGTCTTGAATGTTACCCATCGAAAACTCCATAGTTATGAAGATCTATGGAAAGATTGTAAAGATGAGGAGGTGTTGAGAAGAGACCATTCAAGGTTGAAATTACAGAAAATAAATTCTCTAAATTTGAAGTTCAAAATAGAAGGGGTCATTGGAGATGACTCAGATATGGTTGAACTAGGTTGGGAAGAGTCGAATGAATCGAAGTAACTGGTAGTAGACTAATATTAGGATGAGAAAGAAGATATAAATTTAAGAGCTAGATTTATATTTACTTACATTGATGATTGGCTAAAGAAATAGAAAAATAAAGTTCAAACAGAGAGGATGTCAACTCAGGGGTAGGATTCAATTGATGGTCTCAATTTCTCATATGGCACTGATTGTTTTGTACAGTTCATCAAGGCTCCTAAGGTGGATCAACTAAGGTTTATGACTCCCACTAGAGATCCTTAGGAAATTTTTGTAAGTCTATCTTATATCCATTCTTGGTTATCCAATACAATCAACAAGAAAAGAAGCCTGCAACTAATTACATCACATGTGAAGGATATTGTGACTAAATATGTTGCACAAGGTTCAAAGGTCAAGAAGTTGAAAATGGATGCCCACCTAACCAAGGACCTAGTGATTGGGAAGATAATTGTTGAAATAGCCACATAGAAGTAGAAAACAAAGTCCAACAATATTGATGATTAAGGTTTCAAAGTTACCTCAGTTGAATTAGAGACCATTAATAGAAGCACTGGTAATCCCTTTTTCAAATTTTCTTTTGACCACATGCTAACTCAATCTGAGAAGGATAGTAGAGAGAAAAAGGAACTTAAGGGCATGGTAATGGCTATGGATAGGTATATCAATTCTTTCATGAATCTAGTTTCATTGCTAGTTATTCAAGTCCCTTAAGCTTTCGACTCAAATTCTATAGGAAGTCAACAACCAGTGAAGCAAATGTGAAGGGGAAAGTTGCTAGTGGATGCTATGAAGGATTGGATAGAAGTCATAATTAATGAAGGTAACAAGTTTGTTTTGGAATTCATAAATGTATATGCCGAAGGGGAATCACTACTTGGAGAGATTCAAACTTTGATTCTTGGATGGGAAGTAGAGCAAAGATGGTGTCAGGCAGTTGTTTTCCAAGTAACTGAAGTTGAGAATTTTGGGGTGCTTATGTTTTTGAATGAGAATCCAATGAATAATGTAGATCCCTGCATGTTGCTCATCATGAAAAACAACATGATTCGGAAGGAGTCAGTTTATAAGGAGGTAATTAAAGAAGTGCAATGCATTGATTAAAACATCACTAGAATGCATGAAGAACTCCTTAAAGATATGAAATTAGTAAATCCTATCAGAATCCTATAGTTTGATGATAGGAATATAGATTTTAAGACATTAACTAAGAGCTTCAATGAAGCTATTGAGTAGATTAGGGATAATGAATTGCCAAGCGCCGATCACTTCACTACGTTGGGGAACATCGATTCGATGTTATGTCTCAACAAGAACCTCATGCCATGTCAGAGCTTGAAGATAAAGGATTTCAAATGGTAGAAGGATGCATGTAGGGCCATGTTTCTGAGTCTAAAAAATCCACATTCCCACACAGTGTAGGAGTTCGTGAACACTTCCAAAAGCTGGAAGCTAGTGCATTAGACCGTGGGTGAGGAAGAGAAGATTGGCGGCGAGGATTGAACAAGATAGTCATTTTTAGTTACATTTTGACATCTATTTTATAACCATTTTTTTGTTCATAACTATTTTTTGTTTTAGCCAAAATGGCTTGGTTTTGATGTAGGCCTTTCAAATTCTATAATTGAACTATAAATGCTAGGGGTTAGAAATAGATAGTTAGAAACTCTGATAAATAGATACTTTTAAATAGTAATTGAAACATAGATATGGATATTTTGATTTTTGAATGACTATGTGCATGAAGGTGCTGTAAGATGTGTGTGTGTGTGTGTATAATCTTGAATTCGGCTTGGAAACTTGGTGTTTGAAGTATTTAGATCACTATTACTTTGGGAACTCTAGTTTATTGGTTCAAGATATTTGATTATTGTTCTTACTATAAATTCATTTCAATTAAGGTGTTTGGATGATTGATATCAATTTTTTATGTTACTCATTACTTTAAGATAGATATTTTGTGGAAGTATAGTTCGATGAATATTTATTTTAGTTGTTTGAACTGATTCTAACCTCACTACCTAAGAGTACATGAGAGGTCCTTATGCACTTTCTAGTAAAAGTGCAGAGATAATTTTGAATTCATTGCAATTTTCATAAGGAAGTTGTACCTTTAAAATATAGAAAGAAAATGAAATAACATGAGATTTTCTCAACTATTGTGAAAATTTTGTGTTTTCCATACCTTGGGCAATAAAGTGGGTTCGTTAAATAATTGAAAAGATAATCTATTCACTAACAGTCCCATAACCAGAACCCCTCCCAATAGCCAGGACAATAGAAACCCTCTTGGAAAGGTAATCAAAGTCATTCAGCAGGGTCCTCAAAGGCCCCACAAACACAGTAGAGAGGTCAGTAGGACACTAGATAGAGGTCATCTCAAGGTTACCAGGGCTCTAACCCTAAACAATGCTAGAAATAGGGCCCTAGATGTGATCTAGTAGGACCAAGGGTTGGTAGTAGTCTAGGCCATAGGGAGTATAGATTTAGACCTATGGGCCTTGTTATGCTTGTGGTGGTATGGGTCATATTGCGAGGAAGTGTTGATAGGGTTCTATAGTAGGCAGTCAACAATGAGCCACCTCTAAGCCTACAATAGGTGATATGGGTAGATCCCAGAGGGTGTTTGTAGTGGTTGATAACTGCTACGCCATGGTGATTGAGGCTATAGGTATGCTTAGAGTATATAAGGTTACTATACTATTTGAATCTGGAGCTACAAAATCTTTTATATCCCCTTTTGTAGTGGAGTGATGTAGGCTAGTGGCAACTAGACAAGATGTTGACTGGGAGGTTTAGTTAGAATCAGGGGCTAGGGTGTCAGTTGGTTCCTTGATCCATGAGTGTTTCATATAGATTGGATACATATTACCACATTTGACTTGTGTATTACTCCATTGGAATCCTATGATGTAGTCCTTGGCATGGATTGGCTTTGCACCCACAACACCTAGATGGATTGAAGATAGAAGATAGTTGAGTGTGTAGATGGTCATGGTACAGCTAGAGTGATTTCAGGAGTTCAAATGCCAGTATCCCTTTGTATGATTTCTGCCATATAGATTAAGTGGTGCATGTGGAAGGGGTGTTAGATATTTTTCATCACCATTAATGATAGAGAGGAGGATGTAGGGGAGGAACCTTCCCTCAATGACTATTCAATATTACAGGAGTTTGAAGATGTGTTCCCACTAGAGCTTCTTGGTATGCTACCTCTAAGGGTAGTTGATTTTCATATTGATCTCCTACCAGGAGATGAACCCATATCTAGAGCACCCTACATGATAGCCACCTATAAGCTCAATCAGCTTAAGATTTAGCTAGAGGAACTTTTAGAGAAGGGGCATATCTGACCTAGTGTGTCACCTTGGGGAGCACTAGTGATTTTTGTAAAGAAGAAGGATGGATCACTCAGATTGTGCATTGATTACCAAAAACTAAATAAGGTAACTATCAGGAACTGATACCCATTACCTAGGATTAATGACCTATTTGATCAATTATAGGGTGCCTGAGTATTCTCCAAAATAGATTTGAAATCAAGGTACCATTAGTTGTGCATCATGGAAAGTGATATCCATAAGACTACATTCCATACAAGATATGGTTACTATGAGTTCATAGTGGTGCCTTTTCGTCTCACAAATGATCTAGCTATATTTATGAGCCTCATAAATGGGGTATTCCACAAATTTTTAGATAAGTTTGTAGTAGTGTTCCTACATGATATATTGGTCTATTCTTGTGATGAAAAAGAACACATAGAGACCTACGATAGGTATTGCACTAGTTAAGGGAAAATCAACTTTATGGTAGCTTGTTGAAGTGTGCCTTTTTCAGATAGGAAGTGTATTATTTGGGTCATGTGATATTAGGGGATGGGATATTAGTGGACCCATCCAAGATTTGGGCCATCATGGATTGGCCAACACCTACCGATGTCACAGAGGTCAAAAATTTTATGGGATTGGTAGGATATTATAGGTGTTTTTCGGTAGGTTTCTCTAGGGTAGCTCACCCTATTACCTCTCTTCAGAGAATGGGGAAGAATTTTTAGTGGATAGAAAAGTATGAGGAGGCATTTTAGAAGCTCAAGAGGGCACTCACTAGTGCACCCATTTTAATAGTACCTGACCCCTTATTTGACTTTGTAGTATGCATAGATGCTTCCTTGGATGGAATTAGAGTTTCTCTAATACAATAAGGTCGAGCCATAGCTTACGAGTCAAGGAAACTCAATACTCGTGAGCTCAATTACCCTACTCATGATCTCAACCTCACAACAGTGGTCCATGCATTGGAATGATGGTGTCATTTCCTTTTAGGGTGACAATTTGAACTTCATTTCGATCACTAGAGCTTACAATATATTTTAACATAGCCAAATCTCAATGCTAGGCAAAGGAGATGGATGGAGTTCCTATGTGAGTACAATTTTGACGTGCATTACATTAAGGGTAAGGAGAATGTAGTGGTAGATTCCTTGAGTAGATGAGATCATGAGCTCACTTCCATGGTTACAAGCATAGTTTTGAGGGAGCATATTATGCACTACCTACTAGAGGATGAATTCTATGTAGAATTTTGCTAGATAGTCCACTCTTAGAGACCCATTGAGGGTAAATTTGTTGATTATTCATTGGATTCTAAGGGATTATTATTACATAAAGGCCACATATATGTACCCTCCATAAGTGACTTGCATGAGTTCATTATTATAGAGGCTCATGAAGCACCATATGCAATGCATCATGGAGTTAAGAAACTTCATGCTGACTTAAGACAGCTATATCAATGGCCAAGTATGAGGATGCAAATTGCTAATATTGTAGCTAGATGTTTAGAGTGTCAGAAGGTTAAGGCAAAACATGGACATCCAAGGGTACTCTTGTAGTCCCATGAGATACTGGAGTGGAAGTACTATCTCCATGGATTTCATTGTTGGTCTTCCAATGTCTTCTTGTTGTCATGATGCCATCATGGTGATGGTTGACACCGTGACCAATGTTGCCCATTTTTCACCAATTTGAAATAGCTTTACCACCCCTATAGTTGCATAGGTGTTCTTGTGAGACATTGATAGAATTCATGGCATTCCTTGCAAGATCATATTGGAAAAAGATTCCTTATTTACATCATCTTTTTGGAGGGAATTACAAGTAGCATTGGGTACCAGACTCAACTTCGGCACCGCATATCACCCTCAGACAGATGGATAGACAAAGAGGGTTAATCAGATTTTAAAGGATATGTTGTAGATGTATGTGATTGATAACTAGGTTAAGTAGGAAGAGTACTTGCACCTTGTAGAGTTTTCCTACAAAAATGGGCAACATTCTTCCATTGGTATGCCTCCTTATGAAGCCTTGTATGGTAGACCTTGTAGGACACCCTTAAGTTGGGATAGGATCGAGGACAGAGTATCCATTGGACCACAGTTGTTCAAGGACATGGAACAATAGGTGACATAGATTAGGAAATGACTTAGAGATGTCCAAGATAAATAGAAGAAGTATGGAGATGCCAAGAGGGCAAATAGATAGTACATGGGGGTGATAGATTATTCTTGAGCGTCTGACCTCACAAGAGTCTAATCCATTATGGAAAGGGCTCTAAGGTAGCACCTCACTTTGTTGGAACCTTCGAGATTTTGGAGTCGATATGACTAGTTACCTATGATCTATCCCTACCACCTAGCTTATTGCATATCCATGATGTATTTCATGTTTCTGTATGAAGGAAGTATATTTATGATGAGTCTCACCTCATAGATTGGGATGCATTGTAGGTGAATTCAGACATATAGATAGCCTTGGAGCCCATTCACATATTGGCTTGATGGACCCTCTCACTTTGAGGGAGAGAGCTAGACCAAGTTAGAGTCCAGTGGGACTGTTATGATGGGGTCATGACGTCATCAAAAGATGCATCACAAATGAGAGCACAATACTCCAATCATTTTGATGAACTCTAGGAGGAAGTTCATGCCTAGGGAAGGAGGATGTGAGGCCTGTCCCTGACCCATCATAGAATAGATATTTTATTTCCATTTTGTTACCAAGGACTAGATATCTCAATATATATTTTGATACTTGATTGACAATAATTTTTTCTACTTAACCGATGATATTTACCTTGTGATTTTCCATTATGGTATGTATTAGAACATAATTGGCACAGTTAATGAATTAATGGATATTTATTTAATACTTCATTATTATATTAGATATGGGTTTTAATGTGATTCTAATGCTTAATGTGATCTTGTTAAGGAAGTTAGTAATTTACAATTTTTGAAGGCTAATGATTAAATGTTATATGTAAATGATAGAAATAGGGAGTTAATAAAGAAATGCATTATATGCGAAATGTAGGGTAATGAAATTATCATGTATCTTTATTTTCATATGTGATATACATACATACATACATACACACACACACACACACACACACACACACACACACACACACACATATACATACATACATACATACATATATATACATACATACACACACACACACCCACACACACACACATGCGCACACACACACACACACACACACACACACACACACACACACACACACACACACACACACACACACACACACACACACACACACACATATGGCTTTTCATTGGACTATTGATCCTTGAGTTTAGTGTGCAGGAAAGGAACCATGGAAACATAATAAGGAAAAACAAGGTAGAACCACATGTTAAAATGATACTACCAAGGTGAATCTTTATAAGATTCGTAAACCTCATTGTGATGTATTTATTTTTTAAATGTGAGATGTATGTGTGTACTATGTATTTCATGTGTAGATTATGAACGTGTCGTGTGTGATGTAGAGTGAATTTTGTGTGTGACTCTTGCACTTGTACTTATTATGTGAAAATGACATGTTCTCTAATGATGGATCATGTGGCCAACTTATCTCGAATTAAATACCTTAATTAAGAAATTTGACTATTTCCATAAATTAGTAAAGACAACATGGTTACCATCATAGGAAATTTGAAATTTTAACTTACCTAGCATTTTGAGGGCCATAAAGTAGCTCTAAGGTGAATTTTTGATAAAAATAAACCCTATCCATGTTAATACTATAAGTAAGGGGGCTAATAGTGACCACTAGGGTGCCTAGAAGACCTAGGAGACCCCAAAAAGTATGTATTTTATATTGAATCCGAAAATTAGAGTTATATATAGAGGCATGGCCATAATAAAAATTAACTTGGTCACTCTCTATCTCTAGAGACAACTAGGGTTTGGAGGAAGAGGATAAGGAGCTCTAATACAACTTTTCATTTATCATTGCTTGGAGTGAGGTTGGTATCCATGACCCATGGTGTTCTTTATTTGCATGTAGATTTGATATGGTGTTCTTCATTCCATGGTAAATTTGGTGTATTGTAGATGTGGTTTTTTAAAAAGTATCTTTTTGTTTCAGTGTTGCATGTGAGAAGTTTATGTGATTTCTTCCTTGAATCTTGTTTTGTTTCATGTTTTGTATTTGTGTAATGGGTTTTAAGCATCACTCACCCTTGGGAGGGAAGAGATGCTTGGGTGAAGGGGTTAGTTGGGCTCACTCGTGTAGTTTAGGAAATATTTCATGTTTGGAGATGATTTTTATGTGTTCAATGGAGTATGGACTTCTTGTTTACTTGCATTTTGGGAGGTATAAGGAGGTGTGTGAAGAGGGAAGTAATTGTAAGCCTCCAAAGGGCATGTTGATAATGAGAATATGTGCATATTTTTGAATCATAGCTTGGAAATACTCCTCATGGAGAGAGCCCACCTTCACCATATAACTTGACTCAATTGTTGAATCTTTCGACAAGCCTTGGGTTGATTTGTCTTGTAATGTATTGTGTAGTATTTTGTTATATTGTTGTGATCATGCATGTTATGTGAATGTGAAGTGTGCAATCATTTGTGCCATGTTTCCGCAAGCTTGGGTGTGGCCTCCTTGAGGCCTAGGATGGTCGGTGAGCCTCCATGGTTCCCCATTTTTGTCTCTCTTTTACATGTTCTTACTTGATGATCTTGGAAGCTTGGAGCTTCATGTAGTCCACTCATTGCATAGAAGAGAAGACTCCATTGTATTGTGTTGGAATGGAGAAATAAACTTGATCTTGTTATGTGATTATATTGTATTGTGATAGTGTTGTCTTGTTCTATTCCATTTGTCAATAGAGAGATTGTAAGTTATCTATGTAGTGAGAAAAGATATTTCTATTGTGTATATTTTTCAGAATAAAGCCTTCACCTCCCTATGTTCATGTATGAAAAGAATGTAGTATGGACAAATGAAAGAACTTTGAAAGAGAATTATGTTGAATTGTAATTTAGTTTCATTTTCTTGGATATGAACATGTTGAAGAAAAGAATTAAGTGTCATGGTAGACATTAGAAGGATGAATAGATGATTATCATTTAGTTTTTCTTATTTTATCAAGTCTCATATGTATAATCTAGATGCATTTGTGTTTTATCAAGTGTACAATTGGTTATTAAATGATAATGGATTCATAAACATGATGAGTACTTCACAATAAAATTGGAATAATGGAAGTTGATGAAATTACAAGTAAAAGATTGTATTATGTCTCATGTAAAATTATCTTGCAATTTAATTTGATAGTATTAAGGCATTTGTTATATTTAATTAAAGTAACCATAGAGAAAATTGTGCAGCAAATGAACCAATAAACTCAACCTAGAAACAAAGTGCCTATAGATGTGTTGGAAATAGAGATGGAGTAACTAAGAGGGGAGGGGTGAATCAGTTACCACAGAAATATTTCTACAGATCCTTAGATGTCTTAAAATAAAATTGCTGCTGGCACTCGGTAACCACACAAATAAATGCTGAAACTTGATAGATGTTCTGTTTAACTTATTAAGCATTTAAAGTGATTAACATGCATGCATAAAGAAATAACATGAACACAGGAGACACCAAATTTAATGTGGAAACCCAATTTGGGAAAAAACCACCAAGTAACTAGTTACCAATTTTCACTCTTCTGAAGTGAGCCCTATTAGGAGCCAACTCTGTTAAAGGTTACAAAACAAACTATTAGGTGTGACCTTGTTAGAGGATTTAATCACCTTGTTAGAAGTGGCCTTGTCAGAGTTCTTTAAAACAATTCAACTGAACTGTCACCTTGTTAGAGGATTTACAAAATGGCTGTCAAACCAACTCTGTTAAGAGATTTTGAATCAATGTTACAATGATTAGAAAGCAACAACGAAGTGATCTGAAATATATGCAACTTATCTTTACTAAATATGGATCTTTTTTCTGCTTCACTGGATCCTCATTGATTGAATACAACTTTGCAGCTTCATAGGGATATCTAATCCTTCCTCAACATTCACTCATTTATACAATCGCATTCTTATGCATCCATACACTTACACACTATGAATTCAAAACTTGACCTTTCATATATACCTTACAGATTGTCAAGTCAGCTCAATTACAAGTTTACAACAATTGAAAAACATAAATCAGTCGACTGCACAAAACAATTAAACTTAATTCTTTAGAACCATAAAATTCTTTGCTGCCCGACCCAGCTCAGTGACCACTACTCTAGAATGGTTTCCCAATGTTAACCAAGTGAAGCTTAGTAAACACTGCAAACCTTGCAACTTCCTTCGGAGACCGAGTTAACTCGGTAATCAATGACCTTCCTTCGTTTACCGAGTGAGCTTGGTAAAAGCTAACTTTCCTTTGCTTAACAAGTGAGCTCGGTATAAGCTAATTTTCCTTCGCTTACTGAGTGAACTCGGTAGACATTGACTTTCCCTTTGTCAACCTTGGGAGCTCGATTTACATTAACTTTCTGCTACAAAATTATTTGATGTTCGAGTGAGCTCGATCAGAGCTAACTTTTTGTGTAACTTTTAGGAACACTCGGTAGTCACTTATAAATTGCTTTGTTGACAGTCTAAGCTCGGTAAACTCTGCCTGATGACTGATATGACATTTATGTAACATCAAAGACAATACACAATTAATAATTGTATCCAACAAGATAAATATTTGGTTTTTGGAAAATGTATGGGAAAAACCAAATAATGTCTCATCCAGTATAGGTCAATAAAATAATAGACCTTGAATATAATAATAATATCTTGAAATTGATAGGTTAGAAATAAATCATTTCCAATATCTTCCCCATTAATAAAGTATCAAACTTGAGTGATGAAATCTTTGATTCATGATAGGACCCTATACAAAAAAGATATATACATATAATATATACACACACACATATATATATATACATACATATATGTATGTATGTATATATGTGTCTATATACATACATACATACATACATATATATATAGATATATATGTATATGTATATATATATCTGTGTGTGTGTATATAGACATATATATACATATGTATGTATGTATATATGTGTCTATACACACACATATATATATATACATATATATATATATATATACATATAAATATATATATACATATACATATATATATATATACATATATATGTATATATACATATGTATATATATACATACATATATATACATATGTATATATATGTATATATATACATACATATATATATATATATATATATATATATATATATATGTATACATATAGATATATATGTATATTTCTACATATAGATATATATGTATATATATATATAACAAGAAAAGAAAGAAATCTTTTATAATTCTAAACTTACCTCACATAATAAATTAGGATATATTCTTTTATGTCCTAGCCCATTTTCTCTTAACTAAGGATACCACATCTCATTCTATCCAAAAAAGCAACCTCGAGCAAAAAGTTAATAAAGAAAATTATGATGGGATGCCACTTGGTGGCCATGGAAATGGTTGACTTAGGTGGTGTATTAAAATCAAAGCATTCTATGTTAGACAAGGGACAAATACTCTCCCTAGGCACCTAGTCTTGGGAGAGGTGAAACAAATGATAAAAAAAATAAAAAACTAATCACTCATCCT
This sequence comes from Cupressus sempervirens, assembly GCA_028749045.1. Taxonomy (NCBI): domain Eukaryota; kingdom Viridiplantae; phylum Streptophyta; class Pinopsida; order Cupressales; family Cupressaceae; genus Cupressus; species Cupressus sempervirens. The sequence continues at coordinate 896,448,944 of CM053787.1, forward strand.
CAATGCCTAGGAACAAGTGAGAGATCTCGGGAAATGTATCAAGAAAGTTTTAAGTTGATTTAATGTATGCTTCCTTGAAAATTCAGCAACCCATGTCCACCTTCCTCAAGCTGATCCCTAGGCACCAAGCGAGTGGAGTAATGATTTCGTTTTAGTGTAAAAACAATAAAAAAATCAAAATCAACTTAACTATACCTACTCCCTCTTCAAGGAATCTTCTTGGAAGCCCATGTCTTAAGTACATGCCTATCAAAAAATTAGTGGGAACTTTCCTAAGTGTCCCATCTTTGTAAGATGTCATACACACCCACCTAGGGAGTAAAAGTTTGGAAGTAGGAAGTAATTAGAAAAAAAAATATTGCATTTTGACATAGTTTAGTGAAGGAAGTTTTAGTGGCATGTGTCCCCATGAGTTAGGAAGTCAACATGGGAAGGGAGATAGGTCTGAATTAATAAACATAAAGGATGAAACATGAGTGGTATGGGTTAGATGTGTTAATAGGACATAGAATTAGTTAGATAGTGGACTTAGAAATATTTTGTTAAAAGGTTGTTTTAGTATTATGCTACGTAAATGTAGAAGATGTTAAGTCTAGAATAGTTTTAGGAAGATTATTTTTGGGAAATGTAATGTATATTGCTTGGATTAATATTTGTTAAGGGTAGCATAGGAAGATAAGTAGATAGGAAATTTAACTTTAGATCTGTTTATTTCAATTAATTATTTTCTTGTTATTGTTATTAGCCATGGTAGATGAAGATCTATGTTTATTGTAAGAAAGTATAGGGTTAGACAATAATTTGATCCGATTATTAATTGAACATTAATTTGCAAATATAGTATTTTTACTTTAATATTAAATAATAATAATAGTAGCTATTAAAATAAAAGATGTATTTTAAGAATAGAAGGTATAGGTGCTTTTAAAATAATAATAATAATAATAATAATATTAATATAATGATAATCCTAATATTAATGGAAATAAAATGATTTATTGATAAGAAAATCTTCTCGTTGTAATCCTTAGATCTTTTACCACTAAATTGACACAAATTTTAATTTTACTTGCACGTCAAAGTGTCTCTTTTTGGGTGCAAAAGATTAAGGGCTCATAACCATAACACCTTAATCTAGTTTTACATTTAGTAACTAGCAACCAGGTGACCACCTCATAGAGAACTTGAAATCCAAATTTTGAATAAAAAAAATGTGATTCCATCATCTTACTTCATCACCTTAAGTTTAAGGATAGGTTATGTATCTTATCTTCAATTTCCTCTCATGCAAAAAAATTAGTTGGTTTTTTGTCTTATAGAAAATTGGACATGACAACCTTCTACTTAAGGCATCTGCATTAGGTTTTGGATATGTAAATATATACTACAAACTCTGATGGTTGGAATGAAACTATAATCTATGACCTAGAGGGAAGTGTCACCACCTCATTAAAGCATGAACAACTACTGCAAGCTCTAGGTCATGAGTAGAGAAATTGAGTTCATGAGTCTTCAACTTCCTAGACTTGTATGAAATAGGTCATCCATCCTACATAAGGACTACCCCTATACCATCAAAAGATGTAGCTGTGCACACCACAAAATCCATAGAAGGATTTAGCACTACAAGGATTGATGCCCTCCAAAGGGCTTTCTTGAGTTCTTGGAAAGTTACCCCACCCTTCTCTGTCCACTCATACTTCTTCCCCTTTCTCTGAAGAGGTGTGATTGGTTGTGCTAATCTAGAGAATTCCATAATAAAGCATTGGAAATATCCTACTAGTCCCATAAAACTCCTTACTTCAGTGACAACGGTGGGTGCTAGCCAATCCAAGATAACCTCAATCTTTAATGGATCTACTAAGACTCCATTGCCTAATATAACATGACCCAAATAATGTATCTCATCTCTATAGAACACACACTTCAACAAGTTATCATTAAACTCACACTCTCTCAACTTCTATACCATTAGTCTGAGGTACTCTTCGTGTTCCTTCTCATTATGATAGAATATCAAAATATCATCTAGGAATACAACCACAAACTTATCCAAAAAGGTACAAAATACTCCATTCATGAGTCTCATGAATATAGTTGGAGCATTTGTGAGGCCAAATGGTACCATGGTGAACTTGTAGTGACCATACCTCATGTAGAATGTAGTCTTGTGGATATCACTCTCCAGAATCCTCAATTGATGATAACCAAGCTTCAGATCTACCTTCAAGAATACTCAAGCACCGTGTAATTGATTGGAGATATCATCAATCTTGGAAAGTGGGTATCGGTTCTTAATGGTTACTTTGTTCATCTATTGATAATCAATGTGCAACCTAAGTGATCCATCCTTCTTATTTATGAAGATCACTGGTGCATTCCAAGGTGACACACTAGGTTGAATATGACCTTTCTCTAAGAGTTTCTCTAGCTAATTCTTTAGCTCACCAGGCTCATGAGTATTCATCCTGTAAGGTGCTCTGAATACTAGCTTAGCTCCTAGCACAAGATCTATGTGAAAATTCATCACTCTAGGAAGAGGTATATCAGGGAGCTCTAAAGGAAATATATCTACAAACTCCTCTAGAATGGAAAAGTTATCGAGGGATGGCTCTCCCTTTGAATCCTCTTCTCAGTCACTAAAGGGGATAGTGAACAACTGACATCCATTTTGCATGCACCATCTAAGTTGTATAGGAGAAATCATAAGAAGAGATACTACTCTCTTTTCTCCAAAGATCACTCTAGAAATCCCATATTCATCCATACATTCTACCTTCTTTTGTCAACAATCCATCTTGGCACTATGGGTATAAAGACAATCCATGCCAAGGAAAACATCATATGAACATAGAGGGGTAATGTGTAGATTAAACATCATGGTCATGTCTCCAATCTGAATCTGGCAATTATGCACCATGGAACTAACTAAGACTTTGGCTCTTAAGGCTAAATCTACTTCCCAACTGACATCATGTCTAACTACCACTAGCCTAAAACAAACCACTACATATAGAGATATAAAAAAGTTATTAGCTTTGAAATCAAATAGAACAACAACCATAAGACCCTGTATTATACCTATGGCCTCAATAACTATGGCTTGATGCTCAACCTAGCAATTCCCAACCACTATAAATAATCTGTGGGATTTACCCATGTCACCAACTGTAGGCTCTGAGGTATCTCCTCTCTAACAATTAATTGACTATCCCTATGGACACTCTCTAGCTAGATTACCCATACCATGAAAAGTTTAGCATAGTCCTCGAATATAAGTATGTATGCCCTGTGATCTAGATTTTTGTGGACCCCTAGTCCTACTAGATCCATTGTATCCACCCCTAGAAGAATGTTGAGTCTTCGTTGACTGTGACTATGAGGCCTATGCCTTTTGATCTTGTTGAGGACCCTTTGACTGCCACTGCTTGTTCATAGAGCCTTGATGATCCTATAATTTTTTATGTTGCTACTACTGTGGTTTTTGTTGTTGGGACTGATGGACCTAAAAGGACCTTGCTACATAGTTTTGATTCCCTTTCCAAGGGGGTTTTTGCTATCCTGACTGGTGAGTAGAGTTTCAGTTCTGAGACTAATCTTGAGACTCCTATCTACCCTAAGTATCCTTAGCAATTGGTGTTATCTCAACTACTTGTCTGAGTGTGGTAGGCAAAGCCAAACAGACTATACCCTAGAGTTTGGAATTTAGGCCCACGATGAAGTGGTGGATCTGAAGTTTCTCATCCTCCATGTATTCAACATAAGGAAAGAGCTTAAGAAACTTACTCTCATTCTAAGCTACTATGAGTCCCCTTCGCTATAGAGAATGGAACTCCTCTATTTTCTTCTATTTGAAGTGCTCAAAAAGGCGCCTCTCTCAAAATCTAACTAAAAATGTATCCCATGTGAGGGTATCCATCCTCACTCCTATAGATTCCTCTTGTTTCCACTAGATGAAGGCATTCTCCCTCAGCCCATGGACTGCTAGTTGTTCCTTTAGATTACTTCCATAAGGACTAATCCAAATACTACTACAAACTCTATAACCAAGCCTCTAGTACTACTCGATCAGTGGAACCTAGAAATAATGGTGGCTAGAGTTGTATCAACTCCTTGATCTCATCACCTACATGTCTAGCAAGTCTATTGTGTGGTGGTCCTAATTGGTGTACTAAATCATCCTCATGATTGCCTTGTCCCTCAACCTACCTTGGTGGAGGACTCCTACTCCTCTCTCTATCCTCTTCCCTACTTCCTCTGGGTACTTATGCTCCCCCTTTGGGAATCTACCATTTAGGCTATACTATGGGTGGTAGCCTTTGCTGGATTACTCCAATCAAGGTTTGGAGAGCATCCAAAATATCATGATTAAGGTTTAGTGGTGGTGGTGGTGGTGGTGGTCCATCTTCTTGTTCTGCTCCAACACTTGCAACTCTACGACCTCTGCCTCATTGGGTGTTTCATGTGACAGGAGATATCCTACAAAAATTAAAGTTTAGGTAAGTTGAAATGTAATGGTTTTAGGTTCCCAGTGTTGAAACATAGCTCTGATACCAAAACTTCATTCCCATAATATTGGGGCAGAGACACATGGAATATTTTTAAAATTATTTAATCCACTATGTTAATACACGTTTGACTAAATGCACACAAGACACGTTAGGTTTTCTAAGGTTCCAGTTTTCATTTTGCGTGTCGGTTTGATCTACTAGTTTAACCTAGTTTCATCATTTCAGAATGTTGTCTAATTACCTTAATACTTGCTACCATTATTTAATTGAACTTAAACTAGTTACAATCATTAAATATGGACTATTAAATTATTCAATAAATTCAACTCATAGGTTAATTTAACATTTAAAATCAATTTAACCGTTAACCCTAGTTATCTATCATAGCTTTCTAATTGCAACCCTAATCTGACTTAGTCTTAACCCAAAAGACTATTGTTCATAGTTACGTATTTAACTTCAATAAATCTATTATATTAATAGTTGAAATTCAATTACCAAAAGTCACAAAAAATATATTTAAAAGTAGACATCAAGAATTATAAAACCTATCCCTATTTGTTTAAAAACAAACATATATATGTAACCCTTTAAAGACATGACTTATAAAATGATTTACGAAAGTTGAAAATTTAACTAAACAATAATAATAAAAATGCGAATAAAATGATAAAATTAATCAACATAACTTAATTCCAACAAATCACCTAACTAACCCAAGACAAACATGAGATATTATACATTTTATCTAAATTCAATTAAACTAAGACAGTAATAATTAAATTATTAATCTTATGTACTTTATATGTATAATATACTAATCTTTATCTACACTACAACCAACTCATTTCACTTTTTAAATTATATGGAAAAATAACCAATTGGAAATTTTCAAATAAAATCAAATAAAACTAATTACAACTCAAACATTTTAATGCTACACCAAACCAATCTTAATTATGACTAACATCTACTAAGCCTTTAACTACCCTTTTAACAAAACATGACATAGAATTTTTTTTTAAAAAGATGATAATTAATAATCTAGATATTAATAAGAAAATTCCTATTACCTATCCTAAACATATTAATCCATTTTACTTTAACTAAATATGAGGTTCTTCCATACCTCTACTCTGAAACACAAAGTTTATAATAAAATAAATAGAATCAAGCAGGGGGAGTTGTTCTGGAAGAGAAAAATGATATAGGTGTTGAGACTATATCTTTCTTCTCTAATCTTCTTGTGAGTGATCCTAATCTTGTGGATCAAGATCAACTAGAAATAATTTCAAATATCCTGGCTCTAATCCAACCTAAGGAAAACTCTATGATTGAGGCTATCCCTTCCCCTTTGGATGTTGACTAGGCTATCTTTTCCCTTAAAGCTGAAATGTCCCCAAGCCTAGATGGTTTCCCAAGTCTTTTCTTTCAAATGTTCTATAATGTAGTCCTCATAGATGTCACCAAAGTGGTTCAAGATTTCTTTGGAGCCAAGAATATCCTCAAGGAGGTAAATGCCACTTTCCTTTTTCTTAGTCTAAAAGCACCTGGGGCAGATTCTTTGGAACAATTTAGACCTATCAACCTCTACATCCAATCTTACAAGATTATTTCTAAAGTGTTGGTTGCATGGATTATCAAGGTCCTCCCTTCCATTATAGCACCTCAGTAATCTAGCTTTGTCCTGGGGCATCAAATCCTAGACTCAATTATGATTGTCCATGAAGTTATCTACTCTTTGCAAGAAGGAAAGAGAGTTCAAGGTTTCCTCCTTAAGCTTGACATGTCCAAGGCTTATAGTCAAGTGGACTAATCCTTTCTTTTTAAAGTTCTTAGAGCCTTTGGGTTTAATTCAAAGGTCATCAAACCTATTAACTAGTTGGTGACAACTACCTCTCTACTTGTTTTGGTCAATGGCTTCCCCTCAACTTTCTTCAAACCCTCAAGAGGGCTCAGGCAAGGATATCTAATCTCGCCCATTCTTTTCATTATTTTGGTTGAATGTCTTGGAAGGATGATATCTACCAACAAAAATTCTGGAGTTCTATTTGAAATCAAACCTTCTAGTCCCCTAGTTTTCTCTCATCAACAATTTATTGATGACGCTATTATGGGGGAGAAATCCATGGTTGGTGAAGCCAGGGTGGTGCAAAATATTTTGAGCTCTTACTCTAGAGGCTTGGGGTAGCTAATCAACTAGAACAAGAGCTTTATTTTCTTCATTAACACTTTGATTGAGAGATAGAAGAAGATTGCTGATATTTTGGGCTATTATTTGGGAACCCTCCCTTCTATATATTTAGGTCTCCCCATGGGCCTCAAACCCCTTGATTCTTTCGTGAATAGCCTAATTGATAGGCTTAATAAGAAATTGGCTGGTTCGAAAGGAGTCACTCTTAGCCAAGCTAGCAAGATTCAGTTGGTCAAATCAACTCTTCAAAATATCCCAATTTATGCTTTAAGTCTCTAAGGGATTCCTAGCAAGTATGTTGATCATTTAAAGAAGATTCAAAGGAATTTTCTTTTTTCTACATTAGAAGACAATGAGAGATTTCCCCTAGTGGTGTGGGACAATCTGTGCCTCCTAAAACAAAATGGGGGATTGAGTATAAGAAAACTAAGACCTTTCAATAAAGCTCTCCAAGCTAAATAGATTTGGAGAATCTTTTCCAACAAGGGGGAATGGAGGGACATCATGAAAGACAAATAACTTCATAGTACATCATGGAGGGTCAATTCCCAATGGATCAAATATATGGAATGGCTTTCTAAGAACTAGAGAGATGGCCAATAGTAAGGAAAAATGGAGTGTTGGTAATGGGAAGGACACTCTTTTGTGGTAGGACAACTAGCTAATCTAGGGGCCTCTTGACAACATTCCTAAATATGAATGATGGGCTTGTATTTGTATCCAGAGTTATGGCAGATATGTTAGTGATTATAGACAAGGCTAGGGTTGGAGGGACCTTTCTTCAATATCTAGGTACCTCAAACCTCTTAGGACTATTCTCCACTCTATGGTGTTGAATGAGGATCTGGACCAACTTGTTTTGGAGAACACTTCTAATGGCATATATTTAGTGGCTTCGAAGTACCAAGCCATTATGAGGTAGAATTCAAGACCAGATTAGGCTAAGGCCTAGTTCCGTAGTCTTATCCGTGAAATTAACACTTTCTTTTGGCTTTACCTCAGAACAAGATCCTGACTATAGTAAATCTTAGTAAAAGTGGTCTTCAAATTCCTAATAGACGTGTACTTCAAAAAAACTAGGCTGATTCTATAGATCACCTATTTATATATTGCTCCTTTACTAGAGAGGTGTTGTCTTTTTTAAGTCAAGCTTTTTGGATAAGCTAGTGTGCTTCTATCTTGACCTTTGAATTCTTCAAGCAATAGAATAACTTTTGGAAGGGATCAGGGCTCCAAGCAATAAGTAAATAGGCTTTGACTCATTTTTTATGGGGAATTTGAAAGGAATTCAATAATAATATCTTTAGGGATGCCAACTCTCTTGCCAAAATTATGTCTGGTAAAATTCAAAATGACCTTTTGTAAATTATATATTTAATAAAGGATCTAACCTATTCATAGGTGAAATGGTAAGTAGTAATGATAATTAGAAAAGAACAAAGGAATGTCATCGATCTTTACCCCCAGAGGGTTGGCACAAAGCCAACTTTGATGGAGTAGCTAAAGGTAACTCAAGAGTTGTGGACAGTGGAGGGGTGATCAGAAATTGTCATGGGTATGGTGTATCAGTAGTTACTTTCTCTTTGGGACACTAAACTAATCGCTCTTTTGAGGCTTGTGTTTTTCTTCAAACTACCAAGTTGGCAAAAGAGGTAGGGGTAAAAAGCCTATGTCTTGAGGGGGATTCAAATAATATCATTAAAAACCTAAGAGTGGAACACCCCCATCCTAGAGTATAAATAATATGATGGAAGAAACTAAAAAAATATTACTTACCTTCAAGAGATTCTATGTGTCACATGTTTACTATGAGGCTAATGTGATTGATGACTGGATGGCAAATGAGGTAGTTAGAAGGGACATGTCACACAAATGGCCAAGTGGTGAGGGGATTGTAGCATTTGCTAAAAATTTAATTGAGATTGAGAGATTCCAAGGGAGGATTGGAAACATAAAGTGTAATAATGGAAGTTAATGTTTTCAATCTTAGTTTTAAAGTAATGAAAGCCTGGCATGGGCCAAAATAGATTTATCATAATTAGGGGGCTTTGTGACACATTTTTTGGTGATTGGTAATTATTATTACAATTTCTTTACCGAGGATAAAGGCAAGTATAATTATTGTGAGAAAAACTAGTGTTCCTCTCTTCAAACTTGGAGAACATAGAGTAGTTATTCTAATTTTTGCAACAATATGGTGGGGGAAAGGCATCATAGAGACTTAGAGGGTGAAGTGGAGAAATGGAAGAGGAGATTGAAGGTATGGTCAAAGATGAGGGAAGGTGACATCACAAGATTCATAGAGAAACTTCATGGTTGAGATCCTAAGATAATAGACCTTATGGTAAAGTAATGGAAAGATGGGAAGGTGAAGATAGATGGTATTTACTTCTAGGTCAATGAAGGAGTCATAGTGGAGGTCATTGATTCTCCTAATTAGGGCATTAAAATTCTTTAGGGATAAGAAAATATCCCTAAATGTTTTAAAAGAATTTGCTAAGGATGCCAAGGAGATGAAGGAATTAGTAAAGACTGGGATGTACTATGAACCTACATCAATAAAGAAACTTTGGAGGTTTGTTCTAAGGGTGATTATCTCTTACATAATGCTTGACATTAGGCACGATATAATCTATACCCACCATTTTGTTATCCTAAACCACTTCAGCTATGGAACAAATTTCTTCATTCCCTTCTACCTTTTCTTCTCTATAAATAAGAATATCATGGGTTTGAAGAAGAAAGTGTGTGCTAACCCAACCTTCCATGAGGGTCTATTATTACTTATATATGAGCACTTTAAGGCTCAAACCCATGGAAGAGTTGTAACCCATAAGATGGAGGCCTCAGAGGATACAAAAGCTCTTACCTTCCTTTTGATATGGAGGATAGTGTAGGTTTGCATTTGGATCATCAAGAGGAGGTGGCCAAAATTATGAAGGACATGGGCATGAAGAAAAATAAGAAGATTGGGAAAGGAGGGAAGGATTATGCTTGAGGTCAGCACAATGAAGGATTATAGTGAAGAGGAAGAGGGGATGGAAATGGATGAGGAGGTTAATGTGAAAGAGGTGAACACTAGTAAGGCATAGGAATGCTAGAAGGATGTCATCTTGACCAAAAAAAGGAGGGGTGGAGATAAGGAAGTAGAGAAGGCACATGCTAATGGAAAGGAAACCAATCTCAAAGCATATGAAGAGAGTAAAGAGGAGTATGGTTTAGAAAAAAACTACTTGTACTCTTGGTGCAAAGGGCAAGAAAATAGCATGGAGGAACTTTAAAACAAGCACAATGAAAATGGGTCTGGTAAGAGAGCATATTCATTTGAAGGTATTGGAGGGAAGGGATGGCAGAATTAAGTTCGACAAACTCATTAATTTGGCTTTGCTGATTCTAAGCAGTAATGTGAGAGAAAAGGGGATAAATGTCCTAAAAAATGCCTACAATAGTATGATGGAAAATTTTTGGTCTATTAAGTTGATTTTCCATGAAATAGAAGAGATAAAGATTAGGATGTAGCACTCTCCATAGCTATGCTAACCAGAGCCTCAACATTATCAAAGGATTAAATGACAATATAATTCAGGTACACTTTATGATGGAGGAGAGTAATAGGGGGAAGTAGGGAAAGGAAAAAGAGGAAATTAGGTTTGCAGATGAAGATGACTTCCTATAGGATGAGAGCCCAAGCGAAAGGAGGAGATCAAAAAAGAGGAAGATGAAAAAGTAGGAGTCTCCGAATGATATTCATTTGAAGACTATTGCAACAAAGACCATGGGAGAGTTGGAGCTCAAGACAATGGAGCTGGTCAAAGATATGGTGCCCTGACTAGTGCTCCTATTTTTTTGTTTGTCTCCTAGCTTTTGGTGGTTTTTGTCTACCTATTCCTCTTTATGGTTGTTTTTTATTTTGTTTAGTTCTAGTGGCCTAGTTTGGCATATTTTTTTATGTTGCTTTATTACCAACACTAGACTTTTAGTACTATTTTGTTGTTAACTCATGTATTTCAGGCACCCCTATAAAAATCATCTTTTACTTAATCAAAAAACTAATCCTACTTTCTCCTACCCCACCTAACTTCCTAGCTCCTAGGCCATGTGGCCAAGTGGGATTCCCCACTTCCCTAGACCATGGGTGCTTCTCAAGTGCATGCCCATACTACCCAAGGTGGATGACTACCTCATGCCCAATAAAAACATGGGCGGGGATTGCTAAACATAAATTTAAATACACCTCATCTTATCTCCACCATTCACTACACAAGGACAAGTAAGTGCATAAAGGTAATAGATAAAGTTTTTGATATGAATTTCTCCTCTTCAGCCAAGCCATTAGATATAGTATGAAAGATCCCATGAAAGGATATTTGGATAAATAAAGGAGGGAATTAATATAGGTTTAAACAACAAAGTCATCCCTCCAATTAAAGGCCAAGTCAACCAGTTGGTATGCATGGGGCAGGGGGGGTGAACAGGTGACATCATCCTGCCAGCCACACACCTCACATGGGTTGGAAGGAATAGAAAATCCAGAGCCAATTAGTTGGTTATCCAAGCTTGTAAGGAGATGAAGGAGTTAAGTATTAAAGTTTAGTGGGTGAGGGTTGAGATAAGGTAAGAATAGGATAGGATAGTTTTATTTAATTGATTTTATTTTTACTTTATTTCATTATATATTTATATATTTATTAATTTATAAGTATCAAGGATTTAAAAGAGAATCCTTTTAGGAATATTCCCTAATACCAAAGGGAATTAAAACCTTTTTGCATATAATTTCTAGAGAGCAATTTTTCTCTAAAAGGGATGATTTTTTTTTTTTCCAAAGTATATTTTTCTCCTCCAAGAGTTTTTTTTTTTTCTAAAATTTATTATGGTATAAGGAGGATAATTTTTTGTTCATTTCATGGGTGGATTAAAAGAATAGTTTTTTTTTTTGTTTTTTCTGATATATCATGCATTCAAATAGGATTTTTTTTTTAATTTACTAACAATGCAAAATAAGGTAACATTTATTTGAATCAATTTTCTTATAACACATAATCATAATCAAATTACATAACCTTGTCTAACATTATTGTTTCTAATTACTGTTGAGCATATGCATATGGAATGAATTATCAGGAGTACACAAAATGTCATAGGGAATGAATTTCTCTTTTCTTTAACATACGTGGGCTAGCCACTTCATATATTTTTTATTGAAAGACCTAATTCAAGGATTCAATTGGGAAAGAATTAGGAAAGAAAACCTAATATCATTTTCATTACAATTATAAACTTTAATAGTGAATTTAATATTAGGATCATATTTTGTGAGAAGAAGTCTCCATAACATTGGACTCAAGAACACAAAAACTCTAAATCCATCTCTTCTCTATATCAAGGTATCAACCAAACAATCTTCAAATTTACATAAAGATGACCATAGACAACTAAAATTGATCGAGTGTCAATTAGACTAAATCACATAGACACATTAAACAAACTAATCCCATCCAATGCTTTTACAATAGGTTTTATATCAAACCAATACTTGAGAGAATATGGATTTTTCTAGGGTAGGAGATGTCAATCACAACACCGAAATGCATGCCTCTTTTGAGGCTAATAATCACAAATGACTTTTGTTCTTTCACTCCTTATCTTCCTAAGTACAAAAAAAATTGTATTGACAAGTAGGGGCCTATAACACCCTACTTTCTCCCTCTCCTCATCATGAGGAGAGACTCTGCACCAGCTTGAATTCCAATTAAAGCCCTCATCCCATACATGGAAACTTCTTCCCTGTTTGAGCGTGACTAATGCCAACACACCCTTAATAGTTATCCCCAAAAAAAATATGGAAAAAGTGAAAGGAAAACAAATAGGAAATGCACAATAACCCATCCCTCACATGTTTCATCACACACATGCAAGAGGTTTACTTAAGTAAACAAAAAACAAAGCATGAAGAACAAGGCCATGAAGGATCCTACCTTCACAAAGGTTATGGAAATGGTGTTTTTGAGAAGAGCTAATCCTCCTTGCTCTTCAAATCCAAACTTGACTCTCTTTAAATGTAGAGAATGGGAAAATACCCTTCAACCACAAATTGATAACTAAATAGACTTTTAAACTCACCCACCTAAAATGACAATAACTCTAGACTTGACTCAAGCCTTCTAGGGTCTTCCAACTTAATTCTACCATTAAGGAAAGCTTTATGGTGAAGTGTAAACTTGAAAACTCAAGGAGATGTTCAATTTTCACACTAAAGGGAAAATGAGATATTTAGGAAGTCATAAAAGTCAACATAAGGATTTAGAAGGGTGGAAAATGTCCCCAACCCATACACATAACCCCTAGGCACTTGGATTGCATTAATTTTGATCCTATAGGATCATTTTAGAACCTATAAATTGGCTTGAAATGTTTTAACTTACTAAAAACCCTAGGAATGCAAACTTTCCACTAAACCCTAATTAAGGTAATTAATCTAGGTTACCAACTAATAGTCTTAGGTTACTAACTTAATTAATCTTAGATTATTAGGTTACTTTACTAACCCTAATCAACATGTTAATACACATATATGAACTGCGAATGTCAAGTTACAACAAAAGATTCACTATTACATATCATTAAACACCTTACTATTTTAGAAAGATACACACATTCAGATTACAATACAAAAACAATATGAAATAATAGGGTTTAATCTCTTCATTATACTCAACCCTAGGTTTCATAGATTATATATAGGGTTTATTTTTTATTCTCCATTATATTTCATGGTTAATAATCCTGCACACTCAATTTGCACATCAGTAGATCAAGAAAAATCACATGTATATATTTAAAATCACATTAATAAAAAACATCAAACTTTCATTTAGATCAACTTTAGCTCATCTCCACACACATATTTAATCATTATAAATTTTCATAATTAAATTATTTAACATATTCATAATCCTAAATTCATTTACAATAATACAACATCATTATGAATGCTTATAAAACATTAAATAGCATTATGAAGCAGTTTTAAAGTAAAGCATCACACAACATAAATTAATATAATAATGTCCAGTCCATCAGATAATGTCTCAACATATCGAGTCATAATGTGTCAAAAAATAAATGTATCAGATGTGTTGTGATGGATTGGGGTGAGGCCTCAGAATAAAGTCCCATGTCTCCTTGGGTATCTTGTGAATCTCTGAGCTTGTGAACTTGCAAGTATGTCCTCATTCAAATAGGAAAGATATGTATAAATTTACTACTAAACTAAGCTAAAGTTAATTGATGAAACATTTATGGATCCTAATTCCCATCTAATTCCCTTCTTGAGGATAGAGTTTGTATTTAGGCCCTTAGGTAGACTTTTTGAAGCTCTAGTTAAATATAACTATTTACTAAGAACCTTTTTCTCACAATGCTCCTTTCTCTTCAAGTTCTTATGGATAGCTAGTGTTAGATATATCCATCCTTTCTAGAAGAGATGATGTAGGAGCATCTTAGGGTAGTTGGCTATCCTACATGTTGGAGGAATTTGGTAGAGTTGTGTGGACCTATTTGGGTTTTGGTTGATTATTTTTTATGTATTTAATAAATGTTGTAAGCCTTTTAGGGCATTTGATATTTAATTATTATTGGAGGTAGACTTGTGGCTCTACATGTATTTAATATAAGGATTTATTTAATTTTTAGCTTACTAGGTTGACTTTTGTCTTAGGTGGGGATAAGTAGTGGGTATTATGGAGTCTTTAGTCATGATTCATCCATTCTGGAGAAGAGGATGTGGTTAAGGAGAAAACTTTGAGAAGAGCTAGTAGATGTGGCTTGGGAAACAAGGAGATTGCTTGGTGGGCTTTTGAACTCAAGTTTATATCTTCCTTGGAGGCTTCTACCAGAGTGTGCATCTAGACTAGCTAGGGTTTAGATTGGATCTTGGGGGATCTTGTAGAACTATTACTTTCTTTGGATTTGGTCATAATCGGGAAGGCCTTACACCCAAACACATTGTATGTAATTAGTTATTTTATGAATTTAGAGTTGTAATTTGGTACTAGATCTTGCATTGTTTTTGTATTTGTATTGTGTAGTTATTTATTGAGGGCTACTACATCTCCCTTGGTGATTCTCTTGCCTTTCACTATGTTAGATCGTATCAGAGCATGATTGTTCCTGAGTGTTAAGATAAATCATCAAAGTTGACATAATTTGCACCATGACATTGGGGTGAATTTTACCATATCATAGTTTAATCTTGTGGAATATTATTTTTGGAGTCCTAGATATCTTTATTGTGGGGTTGTAGATCTTGTTTCTAACTTACAATTACAGAGGACTTGTAGATGGATCTATGGTTACAAAGATGGAAGGTCGACCTTATTTAGGAAGACCGATCTATTGGTGATTTGTTGTAGAGGGGTTACAAAGATCTTAAAGATGTCTCTGAGAAGATTGGACCTCAAGATGAGTGTGAATCTCCATGATATAGTGGAGAGGAGGATTAATGAGATAATAGCTCAGGTGGACATTATTGTGGACGCTTCTTTTTCTAAATGAGTTGAGGAACAAAAGAAGGAAGTTGTATGTTTGTGGAGTTGGAGTCTACCAATCCAAAAGATAGTTGTTTTGCTGGTTAGAAGACTTTTTTGAGAGAAAAGATGGCATAGGAAGGTTGAGGTTGGTTTTGTTGATCAGTTTCTGGAGTCTGATAGAGAACCTACAGAGAAACTTGAGGTTTTTGTTGAGGATATTCCTAAGCTTATTAATTTTGGGATGGAGATTGGTTTTCATGATCAATTAGTTAGATCTAACATGGAAATTGCAAAGTACTTGGTCATGGATAATCAGGTTTTCATTGGTGATGAGTTATGTGTTACAGAGCATCTTGTTGTGAGAAATGAGATTGTTAGTATTCAGAGTTTGGCATATGTTGCTGAGGAGTTACATATTTCTTCTAATGTAGATTTTGTCTTGGATCTACATGTTGTGATTAGGGATGTAGAGTTGGATGCACTTGTTGCTGATATAGATGGATGTGATAAGTTACATGTAGATTGGTTAGTGGTGATTTAGATGCTTCTGATTTTTGGATGATTAACAAATAATTCATAAAGTGTAATTTAGTTTTAATTTTAATATTTAAAATAAAATATATATTTTTTATGGGTATGCATAGGATCATGGTGGGCCAAAAAGTGGCAATGTGAAAAAAATGGAGTTTGAAAATTTTTAAAGCATTTCAAAATCTGCTCTGACTTTTTTCCACCCATCTTGATACCAAAGCTAAAAAGTTAGGACCAAGCCTTTTCGGGTATCTGATCTGTAATTGGGTATCTAATTTTATATTGGATACCTAATGTTATATCAAGTATCTAATATGAAATCGGATACCCAAAACCTGTAACGTAGATTTTTTTTAAAAAAAATAGAGAGCTGTTTTTACATTGCCTTTCTTTTGGTTTGAGTGTTTATCTCCATTAGGGTATCAGATTTTGGAATGGTTATATGATAATGGTAAGTTTATTTTTAAATTTTATGAATGAATATTATTATAAATTAGTTATTTTTAATTGAATTTGTTAAAAATTAGGTTTTTTTAATAGAAATTTTTGAAATTTAGGTTGTTTTTTATAGGAATTATGTTATGCAAATTAATTGGTATGGATAACCAAAATGATGATATTGAGGTAGGAAACAATGTTCCTCATAACCCTCCACCAAATGATCTAGTACCCACTCAAAACTATCCATCAAATGATCCACTACCCCCTCAAAACTCTCCTCGAATTGAAGATTTGATATTTGAAATTCTCACCAAACTAAGGGTTTTGCCAACCACATATAACACTATACTTGCATTGGCTCCCATGCTATCCACATTAAACACAATAGTGGATAATATTGAAACACTTACAAATGAACACAATGTTGCTCTTCCCTAGTGTGACCAAATTCATTCCATCTTTGATAATGGGTTAGACTATGATGATGTTGCGGCCCTAAATATAACTAAAGATAATATAGGTAGCCTTTTTGTGGACCCAAAAATTGGTAAACAAGTAGAACACACAAAGTTCAAACTATTAATTAAATGGTGCACAAATGAGACTATTTGTGTCAACTTTTGGGATCATTGGTTGATGGTTTTTAACATCCCTCCACATATCAATTTAGAGGTGCTATTTTATTTCAATAGAAAATGGTATGCCAAATTTCTTTTGCACCTCAAGCTGAACTATTGGAGCATGAAGCCCAACATGGGTGTAAGAGGAGGAGATCCTTAGGATAGACCCTTTGCCTAGCGGAAGAAAGTTGGAACTTTTGTCCCCCTACTAATGTCTCCCCTCCCTCCCCACCCCCCGCCCCCCACCCCAACTACAGCATCCTGATATCATTGTAGAGGCTAGCTCTTAGACCATTAGAGCAATCCATAGATTGAGTAGCCTATTGATATCCTAGGCTAGGTTAGTGGTGCCTCCCCACGTTGTTGATGCTAGGCCTGGCTCATCATCAACAAGCTCATCACATGTTTTTGTGCCCCATACTTGCATAACGTGCAAGAATATTTGTCTGGGTCCCATAGGTGATCTTTTCAAGTATCAATTTTTATTTGAGGAGGATACACTAGATGTGCATACAGAGGCTACACACCCTAACATGAGAGAGGAGGGGTATGTAGAGGCATGGAATCCTTCTATGTTGGTACATGTATACATTTTTTGTTACAACATATGCAGTTTAAAGTTAATATTCACAATAGAGTAATTTTAATTTTTAACCCATACTAACTTATACATGTAAGTGATCTTCATTCTTTTTTAGGTAATGACTGATGAGGAGCTCAAACAAGTTGATAATGTTGCTCTTGGCTATTTCATTTGGCCTTGAGACATCTATGGTACATTGTGTTGTGTTCTCATTTTTTTCTATTTGATATTGGAGCATATATGGTTTCTAATATTCTTTTTCTCTTGCAAGTATCACCTATTAGTGAGGGGGATGAGGCACAACCCATTGACAAGGAAAAGGTAATTAGGTGCTTTTAAAGTGATTAAATGATGCCTTCTTGTAAAATGTTTGTGGTAATGAAATTTAATTACATTCTTTATTGTATAGCACATGGTTACTGGTGATGAGTCTAGGTAGATTTCACATCATAGACCCTCTGGCATTTCCATTCATAGTGATAGCCCTATCCTATGTATAAGTATCATTTATTTTTCATTTTCCTTATTTTCATAAATAAATACAAAACTGATTTCCATGATATTAATAACTAGTATTTTATATCTCATAGGAAACACCTAGTGCATAGAAGGTTGGATGGCAGAGTTTCGTATCTTTGTTGATGAAGCCATTATATCTAGAGGAGGAGTACACATAGGTAAGTTGTAGTTTGAATTCTTGATTATATGTTATAAATTTACTATGCTATGAATTATAATTTTATAGTTTAAGTTGTAGATTCATCTGACAAACATAATTGAACATACATAGGCCATAATCAACAAGGTTCAAGTATTGTTGAGGACATATGAGAGGACACCTAACCAACATAGGAGATTAACAAGAGAGTTATTTATGATGAGATTTTAATACAATAAATCTTCATTAAAAACAAGATCTTTATGCATTTTATTAATTCAATGTTAGATAAATAGAATCATATAAATTTAGCAATCTAACTTTGGGTTTTCCTTTTGTTTTATGTAGGAGGCATCTGATCCACCTAATGCAGTGAAAACGCTACATTTTGATCATCCACTGGTAGCATAGGATAGTATAATTGTCATAGGATGTGTTATGAGACATTTTGAGATGGCATATGCCACATTGTATACATAAACATTGATATTATACACATTTTGAGGTATTTATGGATCTATGTATTTTGATATATATTTGCATAATTTGTCTATGGATACATGTATTTTGATATATATATTTTTATCATTTATGTGCAAAATGATATACATATTAATTTTTTTATAGTATTGTTCATTTTATCATGGATCATTTGTATTGTTCATGTTTAAGGAATATCATTCATTTTGATCGTGTTCATTATATTCAATTCAAATGAGATAATTTGTGAATAACATTTTAAGAACCTTTATTATCAAATTTTGATGCAATGTTTAATTTGAAATGCTATCATATATGTTTAATTTTAAATAATCTCTACAATCCCTTAAGATGTCACTATGGTTCACCTACCCAAACACACTTAGAACACATTGGAAATGAGATAGGTTATTGTAGGCCTTACATGATCATCTTGTAGCATTTGACATTTCATCAATAGCCCACATGAGCTCTGAGTTATGACCCTTGGAAGATCGACCATGAAACACACTTACAGCACCTTGGAGACTCTTCGATACGGGGTAGCCACGAATGATGGAGGCTCTCTGCAACTAGAACAAGGGTATCACTAGGGTTCTCCCAACCATCTAGAGCTAATGAAACTGACAATGTTATGCTAATATCAGTGGTTTCAAAGTTACGATGTGATGCACTTATGAACTAAGGCACACTGTGAGTTTTGGCATTGAGTAAGATCATTGTGCCAAATCCAAACAGAATGTCATATCTCAAAAATGAGATAGGTTATCTCAGCCCTTGACATAATTGTCCTATATCATTTGATATTTCATTGATAGCCATCACAAGCTTTGAGTTTCAACCCTCAGAAGATTGACCTCGAAACACACTTAGAACACCTTAGAGACACTTTGGTACAGGTTGGCTGCAAGCAATCAAGGCTCTCCACAATCAGAATAAGGGTGTCACTAGGGTTTGCCCACCCATCTGGAGCTATTGACATTGATGATTTGATACCAAAATCAATAGTTTCAAAGTTACGTTGTGATGCACCTGTGAACAGAGGCAGACTATGAGTTTTGGCATGGAGCAAGATCGATGTGCCAAATCCAAATGGAATGTGATCTCTCAAAAATGAGATTGGTTATTTTAGGAGTTAGCATGGCCATCCTATAGCATTGAACATTTCATTGATATTCCTCACAAACTCTGAGTTATGAACCTCAGAAGATCAACCTTAAAATGCACTTAGAGCACTTTGGATAATCTTCGGTAGAAGGTGGCCATGAATGATGGAGGCTCTTTGAGCTAGAAAAATGGTATTAGTAGGGTTCACTCACCTATCCAGAGCTAATGGTGTTGAAAATTTGATGCCAAGATCATTGGTTTTAATGTTACGTTGTGATGCACTTATGAACTGAGGTACACTGCTAGTTTTGGCATCGAGGGAGATCACAGTGCCAAATCCAAATGAAATGTAATTGTTACCTCCGGTTTTACCGCCAAAAGATTTAAATTCAAATCCGCGGCCTGTTCAACGGTTAGCTTAAAAAATTATTGTTTTAATGCCCTGACCTGCCAAGGTTTCTCTCCATCAGATTTTAGATGGATCGACGGTCGGCGCGATCTCGTCATCAAAAGTCGCACGGGAGATAGTATTAGCAACATCTCGCCCGACCGACACATGTTTGGTGGGCCCTACGGGTGGGTCACAACAGAGGGTGATTGGAAAGTTTTCTGATGCCGCAGGCCCTATGGCGCTATCGCACGCCAACCAGAAAATCTCCATGGTGACATAGCGCCCGGCGGAGATGCTCACGACGGCGGGCGGGTCACGTTGCCAAAAAAAAATGTTGCGACGATTAGGTAAAAGTTTGGCAGGCCAGAGAAAATAAACGGTGAGAACTTCAGATAAATATTGGGCCCCATTGCATACCTCATCTACCTAGTTGGCAGAGACCGTGTCACGGCAGTGAATCAAAAAGAACCATGCACAGATAAGGACACATCATCGGTTGGGTGCTATGGCGCTATGGAAATTTAACCTCAATTTTCCCATAGCGACATGGCACCTGGTTGACATGTGGTCACCCTATGAGGCCAAGTCGCAAGATTGCCCAGTGGTGTTTCGATGGGCCAGTGAGGAACTGCTGCGTGTAACCAGGATGGAGTCTCTATCAGTATGGTTGGCATAGTCAAGGTTTGCGATCTCCACTGTTAGATTTAATTGCATCGACGGATGGTGCCATCTCGCTATGGCGGAGATGCGCAGATATTATCATGGCGACATAGCGCCCATCCGCCGCATGGCCATTCTACGGATCAAGTCTCAGGTTCACCAATCAGATGATGCCATGTGTATATGTCAGGACACTGCAACCATGGGCTTAGTAGTTTTCAGGAGGGATGGCGAGCAAAGTACGAGGTCGCTCTGATCGTCAGATCTGCAAGATCTATGATTGGCGCTATATCGCCATCAGGAGCTGCCCGAACTTTAGCATCAGCGACATAGCGCCTGTGCACAAGGTGTCCTGGCAGGGCTGCGTTTCATGCCGTCAGAGGCAGATAGGGTGGGGTGATTGACGAACCAATAGGGGGACACCACGTGTTAGCAGGCCCGGCAAATCAATAGGAACGGAGGGTTACAGAAGGTCAAGTTCTCCACCGTCAGATGAGAAAAGATCAATGGTAGGTGCCATGTCGCCTTAGCAAAACTGCAACATTTTTACCATGGCAACACCGTGCCCAATTGACACGTTTCGGTGGGGTCAGGTCTCGCCGGATGCATCATTGAGGTGGTGCCGATTCAGATGGGGCCCAGTCGCAGGAAGGAGAGTCCACGACAAATCAGAAATAACCACATGTGCTGAGTCAGAACACAGTTATGTTGAGGGGCCAAATTTCCTGATACAATCAGTGCATTAAGAGGTGGATTCTCCACCATCAGATCTGCAGGAATCTAGGGTCAGCACTATCTCACCATGGAAGAACTGCGCAGATTTTACAATAGTGAGTTAGCGCTCGAAAGACACGTGTCCTCACGTTTCAGTTTTCGACATGGTAATTAGCTAACGGCCAGCGGTTAGGTAATAAGGTGACGCAGTTAGCTCGATAAAGGCGGTCAACTGCGGAAGGACTCTCCAAGTGGTAAGACAAAGGATGACGGTTGGCCCGCATGGCCTAGTCGGCTTATAAAGAAATCGGGTCGACTGATAGACTTGGATGATTCATAAACCAAGATGCAGAGACGATCGACATATCTTGCGATCTGATCTTCACAATCATTTTTGACCTACCAGGAATGAATTCAGGACATAAGGACACTCCACCCATCCAGTCGATCCATCTACCATGTCAGGGAATGTTGTGGCACCGTTTCTATCTTCTCCAGGCTCTTCTCAGAAGAAATGAGATTTCTCGGTATGCAGGCCAGGATTTTCAATCTAGATCCCCGATTGGATTCTCAAGATAGGAAGTTAATGCCAGTAGGTAAGAAGTGAATGTAATGCAGAAATCTTTAGTTGTGCCTGATCTATAAAGGCAGTTTCGTGATCTGTTCTAAAGGTCAATTCTTCCTAATTTTCTCTGCTACTGCTTGCAGACTTGTAGTGGAAAATCCCTTTATCTCTGAACCATGTAATAGCCTGTATCATCTCTTTCAGCCATCAGTGTGAATGTGCATCACTTTGCCTCCTATTGGTGTATTGTTGAGATCAACGATTTGCATATTGTATCTATCTTTGGCCTATCGGATAATACATAAGTGAAATCTCCTTTTCCTAGTGTCATTCGGTTGGTTTCTTCTAATCTGTATGTAATTACTAATCGATATAAGTCTGGATGTGTATGACTTTTGCATGTTATTATGGTTTTGTAGTATAGACATGGGCAGGAATGAATCTGAACACTCTGTCTTGGTGCATCACCGCCTTAGATTAGACTAGGTAGATTTGCTTTGATGCTCTCTTTCTCCCTTTCCCTTCTGAGAATAGATAGGTGCGCCTTGATAGTAAGATGAAGTCAGCCTTCTCCGGAGACTCAACCTCGTAGTTCAAGTCCCACAGCTTGGAGGTTGTTTCCATGTTTCACTAGGTTGTCCTCGCGCATAGGCCTTGGACAAGGGTGCAAACCTATGTGACAACAGTAATCTCTCAAAATTGAGATAGGTTATTTTATGCCTCAGCATGACTATCCTATAATATTTAATCTTTCATCAATATCCCTCACGAGCTCTAAGTTATGATCCTCAAAAGATCAACCTTGAAAAACACTTAGCTCACCTTGGAGACTCTTTGATATAGAGTGGTTGCGAACGATGGAGGCTCTCTACAGTTGGAACAAGGGTGTCACTAAGGTTTAACTACCCATCTAGAGCTAATGGCAATAATAATTTGATGCCAAGATCAGTGGTTTCAAAGTCATGTTGTGATGCACCTATGAACTGAGCCACAATATGAGTTTTAGCATCAAGCGAGATCACTTTGTTGAATCTAAATGGAATGTGATCTCTCAAAAATGAGATAGGTTATTTTAGGAATCGACATGACTATCTTGTAGCATTCAAAATTTCACCAATAGCCCCCTCGAGCTTTGAGTTGGGAAAAAGGGTTTCAATAGGGTTCACCCACCCATCTAGATCTAATAGTGTTAATGACTCAATGCCAAGATCAGTGGTTTCAAAGTTATGCTATGATGCACCTATGAACTGAGGCACACTAGGAGTTTTGGCATCAAGTGAGATTGTTGTGTTGAATCCAAATAGAATGTGATCTTTCAAAAATGAGATAGGTTATTTTAGGGCCTCAACATGGCTGCCTTGTAGCATTTGACATTTCATTGATAGTCCTCATGAGCTTTGAGTTATGACCCTTGGAAGATCAATCATGAAACGCACTTAGAGCACCTTAGAGAATCTTCACTATAGGGTGGCCACAAATGATGGAGGCTCTCCATGAAAAGAAAAAAGGTGTCACTAGGGTTCACTCACCCATCTGGAGCTAATGACACTAACAATTCAATGCCAAGATTAGTGGTTTCAAAGTTACAATGTGATGCACCTATGAACTGAGGCACATTGCGAGTTTTGGCATCAAGGAAAATTGTTGTGTCAAATCCAAATAGAATATGATATCTCAAAAATGAGATAGGTTATTTTAAGCCTTACCATGACCATACTATAGCATTTGATGTTTCATCAATAGCCCCCATGAGCTCTGACTTATGACCCTTGGAAGATCAACCTTGAGACGCACTTAGAGCACCTTGGAGACTCTTTGGTATGGAGTGGCCACAAATGATGGAAGATTTCCACGGCTAGGTAAAGGGTGCCACTAGGGTTTACTCATGCATATAGAGCTAATGTCACTAATGATTCGATGCCAAGGTCAGTAGTTTCAAAGTTATGTTGTGATGCACCTATGAATTGAGGCACACTGTGAGTTTTGGCATCGAAGGAGATCACTATGCCGAATCCAAATAGAATGTGATGTCTTGAAAATGAGATAGTTAATTTTGAGCCTCAACATGAGTTTCATATGCTCTGAGATATGACCCTTGGAAGATCAACCTTGATATGCACTTAGAGCACCTTGGAGACTCTTTGGTATGGGGTGGCTGCAAACAATGGAGGCCCTTCGTGATTGGAAAAAGGATGTCACTAGGGTTCACTTGAAAATTTGGAGCTAATGGCATTGAAAATGTAATGCCAAGATCAATGGTTTCAAAGTTACACTGTGATGCACCTATGAACAGAGGCACACTGTGAGTTTTGGCATCGAGCGAGATTATTGTGTTGAATGCAAATAGAATGTGATCTCTCAAAAATGAGATAGGTTATTTTAGGCCTTGGTATAACCATCCTATAGCATTTGAAATTTCATCAATACCCTCATGAGCTCAAAGTTATGACCCTCAAAAGATCAACCTAAAAATGCACTTAGAGCACCTTGGAGACTATTCGCTATGGGGTGGCTGTGAAGGATGTAGGCTCTCTGCATTTAGAACAAGGGTGTTACTATGGTTAGTATTAAGTGAAAACTTATTTTTTACCTCTCTCAAGTTTTTGGCATTTGGCATAGTGCAAGTTTGGTGTTAGTATGTATTAAAATCATCGTTTTTTAGGTCCCTCCACATAAATGGCATTAGGTAAAATCATCTTTGTTTCTTAGATTAAATCAACAAGTTTACATTTTCAATATCTCAAGTGTTTCATCATTATTACATCAACACAACTATCAAAAATCGTAGTGTCAAAAATGGAATAGATTTTTCTTCATTCTACTCCTTATTTAGTTTTTCAACTTCTTGCTAGGCTACTATTCACGATGTACCTATTTTCCAATATCATAAAAATTATCAGTAAATTATTGTATTAAACAAGATAATCATTCGTTCAGAAAATCATTATGAAAAAAATAACCTAAGAAGTAAATATACTTAGTTGACTATTACAGTAGGGTCCTCTCTCTATTTTAGGGTCTCCAATAGGGCTTCATGATCTACATTAGTAATAGTAAAAAGTTCTTTTACTTTTGGTCTTTCTTGATGCTTCAACAACTTCACATTTATTGCTATAATAAGATGCAAATATATCATAATTGTTTTGTGCTTCTTATAGTATTCGAATGTAGGAAATCCATTCCTTCTAAGTACGTATGTCCTCAGCTATGTTCTAGCAAAAACCATTAAACCAGTAGGATATGTGAATCCATCATCATATTGGATCAGTTGTGCAAGCTTTTGTTTACCTCTCACACGACATGCTAACCAATAATCTAACTTCTCATCATTCCCCTATGGTACAACCAATGCAAAGACATATCTTGGCAGAAGAATATTTGATAGATGGTTATGCTCAAGTGAACTTTCCATGTCATTATATCTAATAGAGGGTATGATAGACAATGGAGTAAGATAATGTGGATCCCATGTGTCCACCCACTCACTTGACTCACAATGATCCCAATCACACTAAAAAAATTTAGGACAAACGAAAGCTAGTGGTTATGTTCAAATGGGCCATGTACTAGAATTAGAGCTCTGGAATGAATGCATTTTTTATGAGTCTCTCACTATAGCACAATCTAATCTACCACCTATTGACTGTTCCTCAACCAACCAAAAGAACCTGCATACTACTAAATTAAGAGTCCCCCCCTATGATAATTTTAAACTACACCAATCAACAATGCTAAGAGAATCAAGAAGCTCTGCTCCTAAAATCTTCAATTACTCCTTAACTAGAGCTCTCTTCACACATGCCCCTGCTCCATCATTTTCCCCTTTCCCATGGCTAGACTCAAAAAAAATTGAAATATGAGGAACCCCCCTATCTACATACATACTACACAACTAATAAAACCTACAAGCACTATTGAATTGACTTGTGCAATTATCTAACCAAATGATATGTCTATCCATAGTAATGTCATTCTCCTATAAGAAATCAAAATAATTCTTCAGATAATGTTGCACAAACTCGTGGGAGTGAGATCTATCACCATTCATATTAAAATGATAATCTCTAATAATCTTCCTATTATCTTCTGTACTATCAAGGGCATGTTTATATGTTATGTAATTAAAAATAGCGATCTGAATGAAGTTGTAATATTGAGATTGTGTCTCATTTTGAGGCTACAATGTATAGTTCTCAGCAAAGTCAACAACTGATATAATAGTACCAATGGAAAAAGACTCCTAACACATTCTAAATTTTTGCTCCAACCACTGAGACTTCTGAATATTTCTTGCATACTTATAGAAAATATTTGTCTTGAAATCTAAATAAAACTAGCCAGATTGATTTCTTTTGCAACCAATTCACATCTAGAGCCCTCACTACCAATCTTTAATGTGTATTTGACAATTTCATATCCCATTTTTTTTACTATTTTCTTCCCAAGATCTTGTCTGCACCCTTCATCAAAACATGTGTCAAACTTGGATAAGCCACCACATTTTGAACACTTCTTATTGAAGTAAGAATTTCTATAAAAGAAACAACCATCAACTCTATGACATAAAAATTGATCTAGAAAGTATCTTGATGATTTTGGAAGACCACTAGCGCCACAATTCTCCAACATTTATTTACTACGCAAAGTAGAATGGATGGAGTATAATAGTTCATGGTGAATAGAAAACTTGACATGATATTTGCAACAACATGTATTTGAAATTTTAAGTGGCACACAATATAATAGCTTCAAAAATTCAAAATCCCTTTGTGATATATGCAATCTTGGATGAATCTCTCTAAATTTTTTGAACAATATAGTTTGACTTAGCTCCAAATAATATTTGGGATGTGGCATGTAGTCTCCATTGCCAATTATTAACTTTAACATGTCTTTAGCATTGGGTGATATTCTTGAGCTAGAGGACCAAAACTATGTAATTTCTTCGTTCACATCATCGAATAGCTTCTTATCAAAATTTCGAAGTCTCCACCAAAAGCCCATGTTTCATTTTGAAGAGGATTATTAATTCTTTCTTGCCTACTAAGTGCTCTTCTCAAAGTAGTATGATTTAGGTTCAAGTCAATACAAGTTTGTCTCATATATCTACCCTTTCTCAAATGATGACTTACCAAAGAGGTTGTAATAACCCTTCAAGAAATTCTCTTATCCTTATCCCTACTATTTTTCCCAATGCTATTGAGAGCACTGAAAAGATTCTTCACAATAATGGCATTTCTTTCTAATTTTTTATTGACATGAATCTTCAATTTGGGAAGCATAGGTCTCATCTTTTGCATCCTTAATAAGTGCATAAAAAGTTTAAATTGCTCCATCACTATGTTGTTCTTGAAAGACATCTTATATATTCTTGAAGCCCATAACTGAATGGTTCTTTCTGATCTCCTTTGAAATTGATAATAATCATTTCATAAAGCTCAATTATCCATTTTGGTGTTCTAGAACCTTCATGTCGATTATAATTAGGAGATATGTAATGTTCCTATGCATTGTCATTTTTGACATAGACAATCATGCAATTTACATTATGAACTGGTAAAATTTCATTTTTCAAATTTTCATTCTCCAAATTTTTATTCTCTAAATTTTCAATTCTAGCATTATCATTATCAATTGGTACATTTTCATTCCCCAACTATATATATTCATTATCTAAGTCTATGATTTCACCTTCGATCAATACATTGTCAACTTGACTCACATTTAACATACCTTGTCTCTTCCTTTGGTGATTTACCTTGATCCTTTCCCTATATGTTGCAATGTCGTCATTTGATACCTTCATTTTGCATTTAGCCTTTGGATGACTACTAATCCCCATTTAGAAAATAATATCAGACACCTAACCATACATTATAGAACCTTTTTCAATCGTATGGGCCCCAGGAAATCATTTTTCTCCAAATTCATGAAAATGGCTTGCAAAAAATGTGATTGTCGGGTTCACAATGGCAGAGAATATTTTGGAAAAGCATGCCACTATTTTGGGTACCTTATCCCATATCAGATATGCAATCCCAAATGACATACCCGATATGATATTAGGTACCCAAAATGGATGCCCAAATTTTGTAGGAAAATCAAAATTCAGAAAGTGTGGACAATGTGAACAAATTTGTAAAAATGTTATTAGGTTTTAGTATTTTATTAAATATAATAATTTTATATAATTATTATTATGAATATTATTATTATTATTCTTCAATATAATATAGTAATTTATATTATTATGATAATTATTATTATTATGACCTTTAAATATAATATATTAATATATGATTATTATATTATATTATTATGATTACTATATTATATTATTATGACTTCTACTATTATTATTAAATATAATATATATATATATATATATATATATATATATATAATATTTAATAATAATAGTAAAAATCATAATAATATAATATAATAATCATATATATTAATATATTATAGTTATAGGTCAATATATATATATATATATATATAATTTAATAGGATATTATATATGATTCAATCGAATGGGTTGAAAGATGCATTTAATGACAAGATATGTTCCTAAGGGCCTTAGGACCCCTAGGAACCCATTTTGTAGATTCAAATATGTTGAAAGCTATGACCCCTTTCGACACATTTTATGACAACATATTTTCCTAGGTGCCCTAGGACCCCCAAGGACCTATTTCTTTGGTTCAAATTCATTCAAAGGGGTCACACAATAACCTATGACCCCTTTCAATGCATTTCATGACAACACATGTTCCTATGGGCCCTAGGAACCCTAGATACCCATTTGGTTGGTCTAAATGCTTCAAAAGAGGTCATAGGTTAACCTATGACCCTGTCATGACCCCAAATTTAAAGATATATGAATATTTGAATAACATACTATACAATAATAAATATAAACATTATTAATAATATACATTAATGAATAATTGAGTTACGCAATCTATTCCTAGCCAATAGCATTTGTATTACATATATTTTAATAATAAGTGAATATTATAATAAAAAAAATTATAATATATTTAATTAATAACTAATAATAATAAATTGATTAAATTAATCGATATAATATTATATATATAATACAAAAGTTAATATAAATAAATAAAATATATTTATTTAACATATAATATTATATTTAATGCTTATAATCTTCCAATTAAATAACTCTTACAAACTTATATTACCTTTATTTAATATAAATGAGATTATCAAATAAACAACAAATTAAATAAGACAAATAAATAATGAATAACAAATTAATCAAATCAGAGAGTTAATGATAAGGCACATCCTTCTATTTACATCCTACCAAGCCGAGGTGTATAAGAGGAAGTCATAGTGAATTACATGGAGGAAGAAAATCATAAGTGGGCTGATCAAAGCACAGTGAGTGTAGTATCAATGATGTTGTCTCTTCGCACTTGCTATAATCAATCAATGTCCTCCTAAGCCACTACCTTATTTACTTGGACTTGTCAAATTTCTTCCTTATTTCCCCCAATGTCATTCGATCCTCTCCATTTTTGCATGCACTTTTGCAAAAATAGTGCTATGTGCAGTGCATTGTGGTATTAAGGTTAATGTCTCCACGTGACTGCCACTTCTCAAAGCATGTACTGCTGATATACTCTGATGTCCTCTTATGTCCTCTCCTTAATACTGACCAATACGAGCATCCAATCCCACATTGGTCAGTATTAAGGAGAGGACATAAGAGGACATCAGAGTATATCAGCAGTACATGCTTTGAGAAGTGGCAGTCACGTGGAGACATCAACCTTAATACCACAATGCATTGCACATAGCACTATTTTTGCAAAAGTGCATGCAAAAATGGAGAGGATCGAATGACATTGGGGGAAATAAGGAAGAAATTTGACAAGTCCAAGTAAATAAGGCAGTGGCTTAGGAGGACATTGATTGATTATAGCAAGTGCGAAGAGACAACATCATTGATACTACACTCACTGTGCCAACGTGGACTTGGGAAAGAAGGCAGAAGACACATTCATACAACTACATCAAGCAAGGTGCCACAGTAAGAAATGCAAAGGAGATACAATATAACATCATTCGTATTACTAACAAATAGAATAGAATAATGAATCTGCATTAAACTCATCGCACATCGACTAAGGACATGGACGAGGATAGATTGACAATCATTTTCCAAACCACAAGAGGGAAGAAGGATTAATGAATCCCCATCAGTGTTAATTGAAAGGTACAAGATACAATGAAATGCATGGAAGAATGTAATCGCTAGGTCTGACATCAACATCATGGAAAAGCCGAGGGAGCTACGAAGGACGGTATCAAATACCACATTCGCAAATAAGTGGATATTATTAAGAGGATATCCTCATGAGAAGCTATTGTTAATAAGTTGCAAATTTAATTTACTTAAGGGAAAAGGCATAAACCTATAATAAAGAATAAAAAAAACTAATATATATAATTAGGGAAGGTTCCTAACCACATGAAGTTATCATCCTCTATATGTGCATAGAGTATCAAGGATTTGGAAACCCTTGGGAATAAATACTTAACTTCATTTGCAAGTATAGAAGACAAACTTTAAGTTATTTATAAGATTTTAAATTAGGAAACTAAGAGCAACTTGAGGGTCAATAATCTTACATGCAAGAGATCAACATATCTATATTTTCAAGAGTTTGGAAACCTTTAAAGATTTAAAATAAAAAAAACATTAAATTCAATATATTTCCAACTATAGAGCAATAATTGAAGTCATTCAAAAAGGGCTTAGTTGGAACTAAGAACAATTGGAGGTATAGTCCTAAACAAGACATTACAGACCCCTTTTAACACATTTCATAACAACACATGTCACTAAGGGCCCTAGGACCCTTAGCGACATACTTGGTCGGTCCAAATTTGTCAAAAAGAATTATAGGTTAACCTATGACCTTTTTTGATGCATTTATACCAACCAAATGGGTATCTAGGGTTCCTAGGGCCACTAGGAACATGTGTTGTCATGAAATGCATCGAAAGGGGTCATAGGTTATCGTGTGACCCCTTTCTATGCTTTTGAACCAAAAAAATAGGTCTTTTGGTTTGAATACATCACAATGGGTCATAGGTTAACCTATGACCCCTTTCAAAACATTTCATGACAACATATGCCCCTAGCCACCCTAAGACCCCTCGGGATGTCAAAAGGGGTCATAGGTTAGCCTATGACATCTTTTGAAGCATTTCATGAGAACATATGTCCCTATGGGACACTAGCACCCCTAGGGACCCATTTGGTTGGTTCAAATGTGTTGAAAGGGGTCATAGGTTAACCTCTGACACCTTTCGATGCATTTCATGACAACATATGTCCCTAGGGGCCCTAGGATGCCTATGAACCCATTTAGTTTGTTCAAATGTATTAAATGCTTTTCATGACAACATATGTCCCTAAGGACCTATTTGG
This sequence comes from Cupressus sempervirens, assembly GCA_028749045.1. Classification (NCBI taxonomy): domain Eukaryota; kingdom Viridiplantae; phylum Streptophyta; class Pinopsida; order Cupressales; family Cupressaceae; genus Cupressus; species Cupressus sempervirens. The sequence continues at coordinate 896,480,402 of CM053787.1, forward strand.
TTGGTTCAAATACATTGAAAGGAGTCATACAATAACCTACGAACCATTTCAATGCATTTCACAACAACATATGTCCCCTAAGGCCCCTAGCACCCCTAGGTACCAATTTGGTTGGTTTGAATACATCAAAAGTGATCATAGCTTAAATGTATTTCATGACAACATATGTCCCTAGGGGTAATTGGACCCCTAGGGACATCAAAATGGGTCCTAGGTTAACACATAACCCCTTTTGATGCATTTCATGACAAAATATGTCCCTATGGGGCCTAGGACCCCTAGGGATCCACTCGGTTGGTTTGAATGCATTGAAAGTGGCCACAAGTTAACCTCTGACCCCTTTCAACATATTTCATAAAAACATATGTCCATAGGGGCCCTAGGACACCTAGGGACCTATTTGGTTGGTTTTATTGCACTAAAAGGGGTCATACGATAACCTATGACCCCTTTCGACACATTTCACGACAACTTATGTCCCTAAGGGTCCTAGCACTCCTAGGGACCCATATGGTTGGTTAGAATGCATTAAAAGGGGTCATAAGGTAGCCTATGACCCCATTTGATGCATTTCATGAGAACATATGTCCCTAAGGGCCCTATGACCCCTAGTGACCTATTTGGTTAGTTCAAATGTGTTGAAAGGGTTTGTACGATAACTTATGATCCTTTTCGATGCAATTCACAACAACATATCTCCCTAGGGGCCATAAGACCCCTATGGACCCATTCGGTTGGTTTGAATGTGTTGAATGGGGTCATAGGTTAACCTATGACACCTTTCAATCCATTTAATTATAAAATATATCCCTAGGGGCCCTAGGACCCCTAGGGACCCATTTGTTTGATTTGAATGCTCAAAAAGGGTCATAGGTGAACCTATGGCCCCTTTCAATGCATTTCATGACAACATATGTCCCTAGGGGCCTTAAGACCCCTAGGGACCTATTTGGTTGTTTTGAATATGTTGAAAGAGGTTGTAAGTTAACTTATGACCTATTTCAATCAATTTCATGACAACATATGTCCCTAGGCACCCTCGAAATCAAAGGGATGTCAAAAGGGGTCATACGTTAATCTATGACCCTTTTCGATGCATTTCATGACAAGATATGTCTCTACATACCATAGGAGCCCTAGGGCCCATTTTATTTGTTTGAATGCATTGAATGGAGTCATAGGTTAAATTATGACCCCTTTCGATGCATTTCATGACAATATATGTCCCTAGGGACCCCTAGGGACTCATTTGGTTGCTTTGAATATGTCAAAATGGGTAATAGGTTAACCCATGACCCCTTTCAAGACATTTCATGACAACATAGGGCCTTAGTCACCCTAAGACCCCTAGGTACATTGAAAGGGATCATAGGTTAACCTATGATCCCTTTCAACACATTTCATGACAACATATGTCCCTAGGGGCCCTAGGAACCTAAGGGACCTATTTGGTTGGTTTGAATGCTTCAGAAGGGGTCATAGGTTAATCTATGACTCCTTTCGATAGATTTTATGACAACATATGTTTGTAGGGGCCCTAGGACCTCTAGGGACCTATTTGATTAGCATCATAGGTTAATCTATGACCCCTTTTGATACATTTCATGACAACATATGTCTCTAGGGGTGCTAGTACAATTAGAGAATGATTTGGTTGGTTCGAATGCATCAAAAGGATTCATATAATAACCTATGACCCCTTTTGATGCATTTCATGACAACATATGTTTGTAGGAGCCCTAGGACCCCTAGGGACCTATTTTGTTGGTTTGAATATGTCAAATGGGGTGATAGGTTACCCTATGACCCCTTCCGATGCATTTTATTATAACATATCTCCCTGGGGGCCCTAGGTCCCCTAGGAACCCATTTAGTTGGTTTGAATGCATCAAATTAGGTCATAGGTTAACCTATGCCCCCTTTTGATGCATTTCATGACAACATATGTCCCTAGGGGCCTTAGGACCCCTGGGGACCTATTTGTTTGTTTTGAATATGTTGAAAGGGGTCATAAGTTCACTTATGACCTTTTTCAATCAATTTCATGACAACATATGTCCCTAGGCACCCTCAAAATTGAAGGGATGTCAAAAGGGGTCATAGGATAACCTATGACCATTTTCAATGCATTTCATGACAACATATGTCTCTAGGCACCATAGGAGCGCTACGGCCTATTTTATTTGTTTGAATGCATCGAAAGGAGTCATATGTTAAACTATGACCCCTTTCGATGTATTTCATGACAACATATGTTGCAAGGGGCCCTAGGAGCCCTACGGACTCATTTGGTTGGTTTGAATACATAAAAATGGGTCATAGGTTAACCTATGACCCCTTTCAAAATATTTCATGACAACATATGCCCCTAGCCACCCTAGGACCTGTAGGGATGTCAAAAGGGGTCATAGGTTAACCTATGATCCCTTTTGACACATGTTTAATGACAACATATGTCCCTAGGGACCCTAGGACCCTAAGGGACCTATTTGGTTGGTTCAAATGCTTCAAAAGGGGTGATAGTTTAATCTATGACCACTTCAATGGATTTTATGACAACATATGTCCGTAGGGGCCCTAGCACCCCTAGGGACCTATTTGGTTGGGGTCATAGGTTAATCTATGACCACTTTTGATGTATTTCATGACAACATATGTCCATAGGGGTGCTAGGACCACTAGGGACTGATTTGGTTGGTTCAAATGCATAAAAAGGGTTCATATAATAACCTATGACCCCTTTCGATGCATTTTAGGACAACATATGTCTGTAGGAGCCCTAGGACCCCTAGGGACCTATTTCTTTGGTTTGAATATGTCAAAAGGGGTGATAGGTTAACCTATGACCCCTTTTGACACATTTCATGACAACATATGTTCTTAAAGCCTTAGGAACCCTGGGGACCCATTTGGTTGGTTTGAATGTGTCGAAAGGGGTCATCGACTTATTTCATGACAACATAAGTCCCCAAGGGCCCTAGAACCCCTTGGGACCCATTTGGTTGGTTTGAATGCATAGAAAAGAGTCATAAGTTAACCTATGACCCCTTTCCATGCATTTCATGATAACATATGTCCCTAGTGGCCCTAGGACCCTTAAGGACCTATTTGGTTAGTTTGAGTGCATTGAAAGGGGTCATACGATAACCTATGACCCTTTTCAATGCATTTCATGACAACATATGTCTGTAGGGGCCATAGAACCCCTAGGGACCCATTTGGTTGGTTTGAATGCATCAAAAGGGGTCATAGATTAACCTATGACTCCTTTTGATAGATCTCATAACAACATATGTCCCTGTGGGTCCTAGGATCCCTAGGGACATATTTGGTTGGTTTGAATGTGTTGATAGGGGACTCATTTCATGATAGAATATGTCCTTAGAGGCCCTAGGACACCTAGAGACCTATTTGGTTGATTTGAATGCATCAAAAGGGGTCATATGATAACCTATGACCCATTTTGACAAATTTCATAATAACATATGTCCCTAGGGCCCTAAGACTCCTAGAGACCCATTTGGTTGGTTCAAATGCATCGAAAGAGGTCATAGGTTAACTATGACCCCTTTCAATGCATTTTATGAAAACATATTTCCCTAGGGGCCTTAGGACCTTGAGGAACATCAAAAGGGGTCATAGTTTAGCCTATGACCATTTTTGATTAATTTCATGATAACATATGTCCCTAGGGGCACTAGGACACCTAGGGACCCATTTGGTTGGTTCAAATGTGTCAAATGGGGTCATAGGTTAATCTATGATCCCCTTTCAATGCATTTCATGACAACATATTGTATGCCTAAAATGTGGGCACACTTTTATGAGTCATTATATCTAGGATTGCTCAAGAATGAGGTCTCAAATGGTGGCTCATAGCTCTTTATACATGGAGTGCAAGGGTTTGTAATGGATGCCCTTAGTTTGACCTAATTTGTGCTCATGCAAGTACACCATAAAATGAGAGATTCAAAAATGTGATATACATGCAAATGGAGATGAAAACAAATCTATATGATAACAATGCAAAATAATGTAAGATCTAATCTATCAACTCATCTCTAATCTATGAAATCGAAATCTAAGCTAATATGAAAATGCAAGGATAGATCATGATGATGGAAGCCATGGATGCATGAGAGAAGAAGACAAGAAGATAGAAGTTCTCCATAAAAAGCTTTAGTATTCAAACTCCTTCAAAATTTTCTCTCCAAACTTGTAGCATAACAATAGCCTAGAGTTTTTGTATGTAAAATGAGTAGAGGGCTCTCCCTTATAAAGAAGATTGGATGATCAAGATTAAGAGGTAAAAAATTTTAATCAAGGGTGGAGAAAGAATGATCCATGTGAAATAAAGATCCACATACGAGAAAATAGTAAAAGAATTAAATGGAATCCCACTTAGAAATATGTGCATTTAAGTGTAGAGGAATTTTTAATTTTTAATTATTTTATTTTCTCTTTAAGTGGGGATTATTTAATTAAAAGGGAGAAAAATCTTTTAATTAAATAATAAATATTTAATTAAATTAAAAGAGGGGTTTTTCTTTTAATTAATTAAATGTGGATGAATTGTTTAATTAAAAGAGGGATTTTATTTTAATTAAATGGGGACTTATTTTATTTAATTAAAAGGGATATTTTCTTTTAATTAAATAAGACTTAGGATAAAATGATCAACCTTAGAAATGAAATAATCGAATTTGATCAAGTAAATTGATTTGAATTGATTTAATAAAATATTGCAAACCATTGATTCAGAAAATTGAATAATGGGGGCCCATAGTTTGGGTGACCATCTTAGGGTGCATACACTTGCCCCTCTTTGACTAGTGTGTGATCCATTTGGAAACACATGTAGTCAAAGAAAGAAATTAAAGTGTGAGGTAAGTTTGGGATCATAAACAACCCAGATGTGTGGTTGATTCAAGAACATGTAGTGCCTCTCCCATTTGACTTCTGTAAGTCGTCCTGATGGATGCAACCTTGATGATCTTTTGTTGTGATGGGATCATGATTGTGACCCTGAGTGGTCTACACCGTTGAGGTGTTTGGATTTATGTTTCTGTATCAGTTGCTTTGATTATGCTTTTGATTGATCTTTGAGATTATGATGTGATATTTGGTTAATTGAGGTTTGTGCCAGTGGTTACTAGGATCGATGTGGTATCATGAGGTTGTTCTGTGATTACCCTGAGATGTGTGCAGAGATTTCACTATGTTCTTTTACCATGCTACACTGGACTAGGGTCCTGTAGAAGTGGTTAGTCATGTTTATGACGGTGTTTTCTTATGTGTTTTAAATGCCTTTTTAATGCAAAGTAATTAATCATTATTAAATGCTTAAGTAATTAGAATGGATTGTTCTTGTTGGATTATTTGGTTATGTGTTGTAGACATTTACCTTCTTTTATTTTCATCTGAGAGATATATGTTCTCATGTTATGTTTACATTTGAGATGACTTGAGGGTCAAATGTTACTCTTTGATTCCAGTATCATAGATATTAGACTACTATACTATTCAATTAATCATATTGCATGATGATGCCATTTTGAGATGACAGTGTGTTTTATGATGATATTTGGTCATATGGTATTTGGACATACCTCTGATTATGTTATGTGATGGATTTAATGTTATGGTTATTTACTTCATTCCTGTGTTGCTATGCCTTTTGTGAACGTGAGTGATGTAAATAGATTATTTTAATATATTTAAATAAATCGTTAAATTAGGTGATTTAATGCATTTATTGCTTCGGCTATGTTATTATATGCAATTGCACTTGATCGTGTTGTTTAGTGTGCAGGATTATATCCCTGGCAGTGGCACATGGAGTTAGTGATTCAGCCTTTCATATTTTACCAATGTCGTCCTTGTATGGTCGATGTATCCTTTATTAAAATGTTTAATTTAAACCTTTCGGTGATTATTAAATCCAAACTCATTTGCATTATGTGATTAGACAAGTAAGCGTGTCTATGCATTTAGAGGTTCGCATTGTAGTGAAAATTTATTAAGGAGGTTTATGTGTTTTTGGGTTTTTGGGCTTTTTTAATTGATTTATTTTAATTTCTAGCAGCTTTTCCATAGATGAATTCCTGTTTACAAGAATAGCCTATTTTCGTTTGGGTCGATTTGGGGTTTAACTAGATTGGCTGGTTATTTGCGCTAATCGATTATTCACTCAAAAAGTGAATAAGTATCAAAAGGGGAATTTAATTCCTCACTTCTAACTTTTGAATTGGAAAGTTGGAGAGTAAAACCCAAAATCCTCTTCATGAGGATTTACTATTTTGTTCGTTGTGGGAGCTACGGGCGTGGGATCGTTGCAAGGGTGGGCTCGTTGTATCCAGCTCAGGGAAACCTTGGATTGCCGTAATTTTTAGCTACTTCTGTAAGATATTTATTTTATGGTTCAGATTCTCATTTTGCCCTTTTGGCTATGAGGAATGGCTTTCCTGTTTTACTATTTCTGCTCCGTTTCTACTTCTATTTTTGGTAGCCGTTTGTTTGGAGGCTGAGAACTAGTGTTCCCCTCTATTTTTGTATGCTAGTTCTACCCGGTTGGGCAGGCATGATTATTTCCCTATTTTTTGAGATGAGGGTTTGGGATTTTACGCCGTTATGCTGGCTATTTTTGCATACGGTGTCCGATTCTATTTTGTTTAGATTTTTGGGGTTTTTAAACCTAAAGGCCAAATGGGTTTTAATTTTGAAGTTTTCCAAATTTTTGGGGGTTTTTTACCTCGTTTCATGTGCCACCCTATTTTCTCAGGTTTTCTTGGCACAATGTGGGTCGTAGACCTTGATTATCCATTTGGATATTAGTCAGACCGCTTTTGCACTTTTATGTTGCATTGCGATGCATGTTGCATCTGTACTCTCGACGTTGTGTTCGGCTAAGTGATTTTATACCTGGTGTTATTGTTTCTTTTAGACCTTTGCTTTTGTTTCGTGAATGCTTGGATTCATGTAGAATCCATACTCTCAGATTGAGGCCAGTTGAGTAAGTTCATGATGTTTGGTCTTGTCGCATCATTAGGATTCGTGTAGAATCCATACTCTCGGATTGAGGCTAATTGAGTAAGTTCATGATGTTCGATCTTGTTGCATCATTGGGATTCGTGTAGAATTCATACTCTCGGATTGAGGCCGATTGAGTAAGTTCATGATGTTCGGTCTTGTCACATCATTGGGATTCGTGTAGAATTCACACTCTCAGATTGAGGTCGATTGTGTGATTTTATGATGTATAGTTCTTTTTGGCTTTGGGATTCATGTAGAATCCATCCTTGCCATGTTGCTTTTAGTTGGGTGTTTTCTTTGCATTGTGTTCTCATTCTTGTCCTTGTGTTATGATCTTCGTGATGGTGGTGTACCACACAGGAGTACGTGCGCGTACATTTGTTGGGTGACTTGCGAGGCCCGATCTTCGGTGAATTTTTTGAAAGTTGTGATCATTGGGGTTGGGATGGGAGTATGCATGCCCACGGGCACTTGTTTTAGGATGAGCATGGGTTGGGTAGGGTAGCATCTGGAGGGGGCTTCTATCTCGCAGCTCGGCATTCATGGCGCTAGAGGTTCATGGATGATAAGAAGTTTTAAGCAAGTGATAACTAAATAAAATGTGTGATTGTTAATAAAACTTAAGATAAGTAAAATGTGTGAGCACCCAATTAAGTTCGAGGACACAATGTGTGAGCACCCAATTAAGTTCGAGGACACAATGTGTGAACACCCATTTAAGTTTGAGGACACACGATCTAAGCTTGGGCTTTTTAATGCCAAGTAACTCTCTAGGATGTTAGCCCCTACATAGTAGCCTATTGAGTGTCTAACCAGGACTTGTACTCCTTGCATTGTCTTAGGTTCTTGGTTGCAACCATCATACTATCTGGCGTGAGTGTTAGCCTTGGATATTGTGCTTTTGTGTGTTTGTGGTTGGATCATTATCTCCATCAACAAGGCGGGTGTGGATCTATCGGTGCCACGTGGTTGGGAGGCATAGCTACCTTCACCACTACTAGGGACTAGTGTACAGAGATGGTCTCTTATCCTAGTGCGACCGTTGCTGGATGTTTTCACTTGGTACTTCGAGTTTTGGAGTATGCTTTCTTGTGATTTATGCTTTCATTGGGATGCTTGTATATCATGTTTAGATGATGTTATTTTATTTGGTGCATTCCCTTATTATGATGTTTAGCATATGATTAGATGATGTGATTTTCTTTAGTAGTATATCTGTTGCTTACTGCTATTTAGCATGTGATAGGTGATGCTATCTACTATAGGATTATCTTATGCATTATCACTAGCATGTAAGAGTTTCTTATGATGTTATTGTTGCAAGTTTTTAGTAGTGACGTCCTTATTACGACAGTACCGATGATCTGGTCGGTGGCTTGGGATGTTATGCGTGGGGGATGGCTAGGACCCACGATTGTTTTATGATGCTATTGATGGTTGGGAGGAACCGTGTACTTAGTGTGGTTGTTTAGTTCATTGTGATGTTGCTTTTGTTCTCTACAATGCTTATTTTTAGTGTGTTCTTTGCTGCTGTAGTTTAGATGGTTTGGTGTTCTTCATTCTATGTTGTTCTTGCACTCGAGTGTTTATTCTTCGAGCCCTTGTGGATCCGGTACTCCCCGATGTGGAGGTTCTTTTGTTGGGTTTTCTTCGTTTTTGAGTTCTGGAAGTGTTTTTACTTTCTATGGGTGACATTTGTTCAGCATTGTGCGACACTGATAAAGTATCGCACGCCCATAGAAAGAATGTCATACGATACTATAAAGTGTCACACGCATTACTGGAGAACTGTCATACGACACTGGAAGAGTATCGCATGGCTTTATGAGAAGTGTTATGCAATACTTTTCCAGTATTGCATGTCTTCTTGAGAAGTGTCGCACTCAGTAAGCGAGAAGTGTCATCCTCCCTTAGTAAAAAGTGTCGCACGATTTTTGTGAAAAACCTGCGCGTGCCATCAGCGGGCACTTTTCTTTGTGATCCGATCTTTTTGAGAGTGATTTTGGATACCCTTTTGGGCGTTCTTTGAGCCTATGTTGTTGCATTTTGAATTCAGGAGGTTTCTTTTGAAATTTAGTGTTTGGTTTCTGTTGTAGTTCTTTGGGGTTTAAAATATATCGTTTAAGTATAAGTTGACGTATACTTAATTCCTTATACTTAAGATATATTTTAATATATGAAAAAAATCATTTGAGATAGGTTTCAGACCTCTCAGAGATAAGTTATGGATTCTAGGAAATTTTAGGGCTTTAGAAATCCAGTGTTAGCCAATTTTCAGGGCTTTAGGATTTCAGGCTTAGCCAAATTTTGAGATTCTGCATGTTACCCCAGCTTGGTGTTTTGTTGATGAGTGGTCATTTCTTGTGCCCTCATCTTGTTGTGGTGGTTGTTGCCTTTTGTTTGGGTGTGTCAGTTGGGTAGTGGCATTCGGAGATTCGTTGGTTGTCGGGATTGTGTTGAAGTCTTCTGTTGCGATTGTTGTGATCCTTGTATGATGTTGTCATGTGCATTCATACTTGTAAAAAAAAAAATATCTTAGCTTGATTTGAATCCTTGTTTCCAAGGATCTCCAGGCGGGGCATTACATCTGGTATCAGATCCCATGTTCAAACATTGGGATCTCTATGTTTATGTTGCCCTTGTAGTTGTTGCTACATTGGTTGAGTGTGAGTGTCTTGGTGAGAACTCATGATCTCTGTTGCTTTGGTATCTACTCATGATGGACTTTCTTGTCTAGTAGATGCAACTACAATAGTGTGTGAAGAAGGAAGTGAGTCTTCCTAGCTTTGTAGGTGGGATCATTATGCCTTGTTTGGTTGGTTGCGTGTGTGACCCTTTTTGGATGGAACCGTTGAGTGGTGTCCATGTGTTGGCTTTGAGAGCCTCTCTTTGTTTCTCCTTGTGGAGTTAGGTGCATTGTTCCTTGCTTTCTCCTTGTTGTAAGTAGATAGATGAATCTTATTTTTGATTCTATGTTTTATCTTTAGGGTGATAAAATCGTTCCTTTCATTGAAAATGAGTGTTTATTGTGAATCATTGCAAAGTAGTAGTTTTGCATTATATCCTTGGGTTAATGACTTAAGTCCCCAATCTGAATACTTCTTAATCTTATGGAAATTTGTATTTGATGGATATCTAAATGCTGCATTGCATGGAAATTATTGTTATCTGCATATGCATGAGGTTACTGATTGTATACTGTTTGATGTGTGTGAGTGTGTTCTTTAACGATGCTAGGATGATGTATTCCTTAGCATTGTATGGTGATTTATCGCTCTTGTGTGACTGTACTCAATCATCACCTATAATGTGATTTGTTTGATGCCTTAATTTATTTGGCTAGAGGTACTTTCCTCATGTTGTTGGGTTAGCATTAGTTTTTAGTATTTTCCTCTCTTGGAGTAGTCATCAAATTTTATCTATCGCTCTCTTTGTGACAGTTGTCACATTTGACTTATTGTTGAAGTGAGCTCTTTTTGGTACTTACTGTTGGAATTGATAATTCTCCCATTTGGGCTTTTTTATTATGTTTCATGATGACTATTCTAGATGTGTTTTACTGCTGCCCAATTGTGTGTTGTGACTCTATCATGTTCATCTCGAACCTCTGGTAGTACGTTCAAGGGATAATATCATGGAGAACATGCTAGTGTGTCTTTGTTACATCTAAAGTTGTTATTGTAACTGAATGGTTTAAATGGTGATTAAACTTAATGTTATTTTTTAAAGAAATTGAAAGGTATGTACTTGTTCTATAGTGACTCTTGGACCCATGCTTGAAAATCTTTCAGTTCATTATGCATTAGTGCTTATGTTATGCTTAATTAATGAAATTATGAAAGAGGAGTGATGATGGTTTCAATGTGTGATTTACCTTTCATTCCATGCCTTATGTTTTTTTGGGCATGTGTGCTCTTGTGTGGATTTGGACATTTTGTTCGTTGCTTGTCTTGGTGACCAAGGCTGTTGGTTTCATATTTGTTGTTTTGATTTGAGTGGTGGCTCAGATCGCAAGTCTTGGTCTCTCTTAGCTTCTTCATGTTGTAGTCCTTGTCGATATCTTTTCAACACTTTTCAATGGATTCAATCCGAGTCCGGCTGTGAGGCTATGGCTTCTGGGGTTGCTGATTGATGTTCCGAGTACCTTTTCGAGTAGAGGCCATCTCAATCATGACATATCATATTTATGGCCATTGGAGAAGTTTAATTCCTCATGTTATTCATAAAAAAAGAGTTATCTTGTCTTCATAATCTACTAGGTACCTGTTGGTGTTCGTGCTTGGGTTTTGTGTTTCCTATTGCATTGAACTACCCTTGTGTGGTGTAGTGTGGTTTGTGAGCATTCCTTGCTCAGGGTTGATGTTTTCATGTTGTTTGGGAGTGACTCAATTCCTTGATGAGTCTAGATTCTCCTTTTTGGATGTTGACCTTGGCACATCTCTATATTCTTTCTCTCTTGAGAGAGTAGGCTAGTGTGGTTATGCCACTAGCTCAATTAGTGTTCTCTTGTGAGTATGTGGATGGTTGGGGGAATTGTGACTTCCCTAATGCATCTTGGGCTGATTTTGTGCAGAGGTTGAGAGTGACTCCCTCTCAGTCCTAATACTCTGTAGTATCCTTCTTCCTAAGCTTATATCTTCATGTCGATTGTCTCGGTCAAATTTTCTCATTAACCGTTGACTGGAGGCTAGGGATTGAGTTTAGCGGTAGTTTGGATGCAGTTTTCCTAGCATGGTGCTAGAGGGACATGGTATCATTGGACACATGTTACGATCTCGTGAGTTGGTTGTTGACATTTCATGATTGTGTCCACTGACGAAAGTCTTTGAACCTTGTGAGAAGGTGATATCTTGTCTGGTTGGGTTGTGTTACCCTAGTTCCCAATGATAGTTGAGCTCTTGTGTCTTGGTGAGGTGTTGTGCTCCTGTGCTTGGTGGTGAGAAGTCTTTTGGAGTGTGTCCTTTTTTTGGTAAACTTTAATCCTCTTTTTTCTAAGGGTGAGTTTACGTGGATTCCAGAATGATCATGTGTGACATGATAGTATTCTTGGGAAGTTTGGGATGGTTATTCCCCATGATTCCAACTTTTGTTGGAAGTGCTTAGTGTTTTGACCTGGTTTTGCGGTCTCTTGGTAGGTGCATGTTTTGTTGGGCACCTGTAGATGAGGTAGAGGGGCTTGTTCCTTACCTTGTATTGTTTACTCTATGGCTAGTTGGGTTCTTCCTAGCGCATAGAAGGTTCCTTGTTGGAGGACCTTGTGTTTGTGTGACACCCATTCTCTCATGGTTAACCTATTTGGGGGTTAACGTGATGGTTTGAGAATGTTGGAGTGATTTGGGTTTGACTTGTAGAGAGTTGTTGAGTCATTCCTATTGCTCGCTTTTGATTTTGGTTCTTGTGTGTTTTGGGTTCTATTCTTGGATTGCAGGCTACCAGGAGTAAGCCTAGTCTTTGGGGGTGATGATGTTGTGCCTCTACCATTTGAATTTTGTAAGTCATCCTGATGGATGCAACCTTGATGATCTTTTTTTGTGATGGGATCATGATTGTGACCCTGATTGGTCTACACCGTTGAGGTGTTTGGATTTATGTTTCTATATTAGTTGCTTTGTTTATGCTTTTGACTGATCTTTGAGATTATGATGCAATTTTTGGTTCATTGAGGTTTGTGCCAGTGGTTACTAGGATCGATGTGGTATCATGAGGTTGTTCCGTGATTACCCTGAGATGTGTGCACAGATATCAGTATGTTCTTTTACCATGCTACACTGGACTAGGTTCCTATAGCAGTGGTTAGTCATGTTTATGACTGTGTTTTCTTATGTGTTTTAAATGCCTTTTTAATGCAGAGTAATCAATCATTATTAAATGTTTAAGTAATTAGAATGGATTGTTCTTGTTGGATTATTTGGTTATGTGTTGCGGACATTTACCTTGTTTTATTTTGATCTGAGAGATATCTGTTCTCATGTTATGTTTACATTTGAGATGAATTGAGGGTCAAATGTTACTCTTTGATACCAGTATCATAGATATTAGAATACTATGTTGTTCAGTTAATCATATTGCATGATGATGCCATTTTGAGATGACAGTGTGTTTTATGATGATATTTGGTTATCTGGTATTTGGACATACCTCTGATTATGTTATGTGATGGATTTAATGCTATGGTTATTTACTTCATTCGTGCATTGCTATGCCTTTTATGAACGTGAGTGATGTAAATAGATTATTTTAATATAATTAAATAAATGGTTAAATTAGGTGATTTAATGCATTTATTGCTTCGGCTATGTTATTATATGCAATTGCACTTGATCATGTTGTTTAGTGTGCAGGATTATATCCCTAGCAGTGGCACATGGAGTTAGTGATTTAGCCTTTCATATCTTACCAATGCCGTCCTTGTATGGTCGACGTATCCTTTATTAAAATGTTTAATTTAAACCTTTCGGTGATTATTAAATCCGAACTCATTTGCATTATGTGATTAGACCAGTAAGCGTGTCTATGCATTTAGAGGTTCACATTGTAGCAAAAAGTTATTAAGGAGGTTTATGTTTTTTTGGGTGTTTGGGCTTTTTTAATTGATTTATTTTAATTTCTGGCAGCTTTGCCATAGATGAATTCCTATTTATAAGAATATCCTATTTTCGTTTGGGTCAATTCAGGGTTTAACTAGATTGGCTGGTTATTTGCCCTAATCGATTATTCACTCGAAAAGTGAAAAAGTATCCAAAGAGGAATTTAATTCCTCACTTCTCACTTTTGAATTGGAAAGTTGGAGAGTAAAACCCAAAATCCTCTTCATGAGGATTTACTATTTTGTTCATTGTGGGAGCTATGGGTGTGGGATCGTCGTGAGGTTGGGCTCGTTGGATCCAGCTCAGGGAACCTTGGATTGCCGCAATTTTTAGCTACTTCTGCGGGATATTTATTTTATGGTTCAGATTCCCGTTTTGCCCTTTTGGCTGTGAGGTAGGGCTTTCCTGTTTTACAGTTTCTACTCTGTTTTTGCTTCTATTTTTGGTAGCCATTTGTTTGGAGGCTGAGAACTAGTGTTCCCCTCTATTTTTGTCTGCTAGTTCTACCCGGTTGGGCAAGTATGAACATTTTTCTATTTTTTGAGATGAGGGTTTGGTATTTTACGCAATTATGCTAGTCATTTTTGCATACGGTGTTCGATTCTATTTATTTTTAGATTTTTGGGGTTTTTAAACCTTAAGGCCAAATGGGTTTTAATTTTGAAGTTTTCCAAATTTTTGAGATTTTTACCTCATTTTGCGTGTCGCCCTATTTTCTCAGGTTTTCTTGGCACAATGTGGGTCATGGACCTTGATGATCCATTTGGATATTAGTCAGACCACTTTTGCACTTTTATGTTGCATTGGGATGCGTGTTGCATCCGTACTCCCGACATTGTGTTCAGTTGAGTGATTTTATACCTAGTGTTATTGTTTCTTTTAGACCTTTGCTTTTGTTTCGTGAATACTCGGATTCGTGTAGAATAAATACTCTCAGATTGAGGCTGGTTGAGTAAGTTCATGATGTTTGGTCTTGTCACATGATTGGGATTCGTGTAGAATCCATACTCTCGGATTGAGGCTAGTTGAGTAAGTTCATGATGTTCAATCTTGTTGCATCATTGGGATTCGTGTAGAATCCATACTCTCAGATTGAGGCTGGTTGAGTAAGTTCATGATGTTCGGTCTTGTTGTATGATTGGGATTCATGTAGAATTGACACTCTCGGATTGAGGTCGGTTGAGTGATTTTATGATGTATAGTGTTTTTTGGCTTTGGGATTCATGTAGAATCCGTCCTTCCCGTGTGGCTTTCAGTTGGGTGTTTTCTCTGCATTGTGTTCTCATTCCTGTCCTTGTGTTATGATCTTCGTGATGGTGGTGCACCACACACGAGTATGTTTGCGTACATTTGTTGGGTGACTTGTGAGGCCTGATCTTCCGTGAATTTGCCGAAAGTTATTACCATTGGGGTTGGGATGGGAGTATGCATGCCCACAGGCACTTGTTGTAGGATGAGCATGGGTAGGGTCGGGTAGCATTTGGAGGGGGCTTCTATCTCGCAGCTCGGCGTTCATGGCGTCGGAGGTTGACGAAGGATAAGAAGTTTTAAGCAAGTGATAACTAAATAAAATGTGTGATTGTTAATAAAACTTAAGATAAGTAAAATGTGTGAGCACCCGATTAAGTTTGAGGACACAATGTGTGAGCACCCAATTAAGTTCGAGGACACAATGTGTGAGCACCCATTTAAGTTTGAGGACACACGATCCGAGCTTGGGCTTTTTGATGCCAAGCGACTCTCCAAGATGTTAGCCCCTACATAGTAGCCTATTGAGTGTCTGACCAGGACCTGTACTCCTTGCATTGTCTTAGGTTATTGGTTGCAGCCATCATACTATCTAGCGTGAGTGTTAGCCTTGGATGTTGCGCTTTTGTGTGTTTGTGGTTAGATCATTATCTCCATCAGCACGGCGGGTGTGGACCTATGAGTGTCACATGGTTGGGAGGCTTAGCTACCTTCACCACTGCTAGGGACTGGTGTACAGAGATGGTCTCTTATCCTAGTGTGACAGTTGCTGGATGTTTTCACTTGGTACTTCAGGTTCCGGTGTATGCTTTCTTGTGATTTATGCTTTCATTGGGATGCTCATATATCATGTTTAGATGATGTTATTTTATTTGGTGCATTCTCTTATTATGATGTTTAGCATATGATTAGATGATGTGATTTCCTATAGTAGTATATCTGTTGCTTACTATTGTTTAGCATGTGATAGGTGATGTTATCTACTATAGGATTATCTTATGCGTTATCACTAGCATGTTAGATTTTCTTATGATGTTATTATTGTATGTTTTTAGTAGTGACGTCCCTATTACGACAGTACTGACGATCTGGTCGGTGGCTTGGGATGTTATGCACGGGGGATGGCTAGGACCCATGATGGTTTTATGATGCTATTGACAGTTGGGAGGAACCGCGTACTTAGTTTGGTTGTTCAGTTCATTGTGATATTGCTTTTGTTCTCTGCAATGCTTATTTTTAGTGTGTTCTTTGCTGCTATAGTTTAGATGGTTTGGTGTTCTTCATTCTGTGTTGTTCTTGCACTCGAGTGTTCATTCCTCGAGCCTTTGTGGATCTAGTACTCCCTGGTGTGGAGGTCCTTTTGTTGGGTTTTCTCCATTTTTGAGTTTTGGAAGTGTTTTTATGTTTTATGGCTGACATTTATTCAGCATTGTGCGATACTGATAAAGTATCGCACGCCCATAGAAAGAATGTCGTACAATACTATAAAGTGTCACACACATTACTGGAGAAGTTTCGTACGACATTGGAAGAGTGTCGCACGACTTTATGAGAAATGTCATGGGATACTTTTCTAGTATCGCACGCCTTCTTGAGAAGTGTCGCACTTAGTAAGGGAGAAGTGTCGCCCTCCGTTAGTAAAAAGTGTCGCACGATTTTTGTGAAAAACCTGCGCGTGCCATCAGCAGGCACTTTTCTTCATGATTTGATCTTTTTGAAATTCAGACTTAGCCAATTTTCAGGGCTTTAGGATTTTGGGTTTCTTTTGAAATTCAGATTTGGGTTTCTGTTGTAGTCCTTCGGGGTTTAAAATATATCGTTTAAGTATAAGTTGATGTATATATGCGACAAATCATTTGAGATAGGTTTCAGACCTCTCAGAGATAAGTTATGAATTCTAGGAAATTTCAAGGCTTTAAAAATCAAGACTTAGCCAATTTTCAGGGCTTCAGGATTTCAGGCTTAGCCAAATTTCGAGATTCTGCATGTTACCCCAGCTTGGTGTTTTGTTGATGAGTGGTCATTTCTTGTGCCCTCATCTTGTTGTGGTGGTTGTTGGCTTTTGTTTGGATGTGTTAGTTGGGTAGTGGTGTTCGGAGATTCATTGGTTGTCGGGATTGTGTTGAAGTCTTCCATTGTGATCGTTGTGATCCCTATATGATGTTGTCATGTGCATTCATACTTGTAAAAAAAAAATATATCTTGGCTTGATTTGAATCCTTGTTTCCAAGGATCTCCAGGCGGGGCATTACAAAACACATCAGGACAAAGAATAAAAATAAATTTTTACTTTAAAATGTCAAAGATAAAATTGATAAAATTGAATCAAGGATTGCAGTTGATAGGTACTTCCCCCTTGTGATTGAAATCAAAATGAGATAAAGGAGAAACACCAAATTGATAAATTTGATCAAATCAAACTAAAGATAAGGTTCTTGATATAGGATTAATGATATAAGAATTAGAAAACCAATGTAAATCATCAAGCATGAAATATTATACCCTAAAGTTGAATCAGAAGAAATGATGTGGGGTAAAAGAAAATGTAAGATAGAAGTTTGGAAGATACGAAAAGAAATAGAAAGAACAAAATATAATGCCCCAAAATCAATCAATTGTTTCAGATAGAAGTTTTGATTGAGATCTAAAAGAAGATAAAGAAATGAAGATAAAAATATGACCACAATTGATTAAATGTCCACAATAAAGATGAAGGGAAAACCCTTTCAAATCATAATGCAACCTAAAAATGAAAACTAACATTAAGTCTAATAATGTAAGCTACATGAAAATGCAAAGGTGTACTCGCAATAGGGAAGCTATAAAATTGGATTTTGTGTTCATTGGTCTGCCTCACAATAGGTGCATAATAATCATGCTCAAGGACATGATTAGATTCAATCTAAGGATTATTTTTCCCCATCATGGGGTGCATTTAATCTTGTCAACCCTGGGATGTATACTTGAAATGGTCAACATAGTATGTGTACTAGGTCTCTTGATGAGTCATTATGCTTATGTTGTAGGAAAGTAAAATGCAAGGAAATAATCTACACTAGTGCTGTAGGAAACTAACACACTTAACTCTTTACTGAAACTAATACTGGAAATGTACTAAAATGTTAACATATATTCTAACTTAGTTCATCTACTATAACTGTTCTTACAGATGCTGGAGGAACATTCATAGTGTATGTTGCTACAGGAAGGAACTTACAACTTCTAGTTTGCAAAACTAAGGATGCTAAAAAAAAAAAATTCTATACTACTCTTATTTAATCTACCTCCCAAGTGGGCCCCCTTGGTTGGCTTCTGCTAATCTACTAGCACACAATGTAACCCAAGAACTATCTCATTGTGTTTCAGAAATTCATTACATGTCAATAATACATAGAACTATAAAAACAACTCATTGCAAGAGTTAATAGTTTGTTGTCATAAAATTTCTTCTTCTAAGCTTAACATAATTGGTCTGATCCCTATAAATAGAAGATCGACACTTATTCCAAAATAGAAAAGAAAACAACCTAGCTATAAATTCAAAAGAGAGAAAGAAGGAAAGACAACAGCTCAAGGTGAGAATTAAAGATAATGGCTCAAGCTAAGAATAATAAGGTCTAGACAACCACTTTGACATAATAATAAATGCACAAAATATAGCAAATCTTCATAGCTCCTCCATACTAGAAACTGTGTCCTTTGGTACTATTATAACTTTTCCACCATGGCTAAACCTCAACGTCATTCTCCTTGAATGCTATTGGTTGTCTTCAACATTGATCTTGAATTATTCCAATCATCTTCAGCTTCATTGCTAACAAGTTAGTTATAATGTAGAGATATTTGCAAATAAATAGTGTCAAATTAAATTCAAATATTAGGACACACATTTTGATGGTTATATTAAATACGGCATTATATATATATATATACATATATATATATATATATACATACATATATATATATATATACACATACACACACACAGACATATATATATGTGTGTGTATGTATATATGTATATGTATATACATATATATATATGTATATGTATATACATATATCTATGTATATATATATGCATATATCTATATGTATATACATATATATGTATATACATATACATATATGTATATGTATATACATATATATATGTATATACATATACATATATGTATATGTATATACATATATATGTATATACATATATATATACACACACATATATATATATATGTCTGTGTGTGTGTGTGTATATATATATATATATGTATATATATATGTATATATATATAATGCCATATTTAATATATATATATATATATACATATAGATATATATGTATATAAATATATATATATATACATATATATAATATTGGAAAAGGATGACATACTATCTACCCATAGGTTAATCATTGGTTTAGGTAACCATAAGTTCACAAATCTCTTGATGAAAATAAAACAGAGTGTTAACAAAGTGTTTGAAACTATCATAAGATAGAGGCAATAACTAGCCTCATCATCTGCCCCCTGGTAAATTAATGCTTGTCCTCAAGCATTGCATTTCCAAGTCAATGACCTAAATTCCCCAACTTAAGTCCTTCCTTTCTTGCTACTCTTGAACGTATAGTAGAATCCTCGTGTTTTTTCCAAAACTTCCCTTTTTTTGTCTTCCTGTAGCTTGTCAAGTCTGTCAACATTAATGTTATATAAAGGCCACATGAGCATTGGAGGTTGCATAGTAAGTGGGCACCATAGTTCTAGTCTATCCTATTTCCCTAACTCTATATACTTTGGAGCTTGATGAAGGGTAACCTCTGAATTGATGGGACTATGTGGCTCTAACATTTTAAGTGACTTAGGTAATCTGGCCCATCTACTTCTAACACCAACCATGGCTCCCTAGAAGGAAAAGTAGGGTAAGTTCTCATAATAAACATAGGCCTTGGTTCTAGAAGTGAAGATTTTGTCCCTTACTCCCTTGTTCTTATCCCCATAAGTTTATCTAAACCAATCCCTAAGAACTTCTTCTAGTTTACTCCTCACAACTCTTAATCGCAGGTGCTCTATTCTCTCCTCATCTTTGTAATTATTTAGTTGCCTATCATAGTTTGCTTCAATATACTTCTAGGACATCAAAGCCCTTAGATGTATATCCCCTATATAGAGTAAAGGATTCCATTGGGTTTCTGAATGGATAATAAAATTGTGCACATATAATTCATCAAGAAAATTCTATTGCTAAGATGGAAAATTTTGGTATAAACCATAAAATTCCTCAGCTGATTTAAATTTTTCATTTATATTCTTAAGGGTTAGCATAAGTTGGAATAAAAGAAATTGTTTGTTTAAACACATGGCATAAATTTGAGGTGGTAGCCTACAAGCAAGTGTTTGATCGACCAATTTGAGGGTACAATCCATTCTTTGTTTTGTATTTTCTAATTTCTCCTTCAAATCTATGATTTCTTCACCTTGGGATGCTATGACTTTCTTTATTTTTTTCCTCTCCTATTCCCATAAGGCCATAGAAAACATATGTTGTCCAAACAATTGGAAAAGGAGTTTTTGCAGGGTAATAGAACTATTGTCTTTCTCATTGTTTCTTTTCCTCTTTCTCTATTCCCTCTATAACTATTCTACAAAACTAATAAACCATGTTGATTTATAGGGAACTAGGCTAGTGTTTGGATAAACTTGTTTAGGAGCTGTTTCATCTTTACTGCTCGAAGTACCTGGTTGGCTTGTCGGGGTATCATTTTGATTTTCATTGACTTCAACCCTATATTCCTCATTAGGGTTTTTAGGAATGTTTACAATTTTAGGGTGAGGAGGAGAGTTATCAAGAACAATTTGTACTGGAGTTTCTTTAGTAGCTGGCTTAGACGAAGTGGATTCTTTAGAAAATTTTCCTCTCATTCTAGGACTTCTTCTTATGGGGGTTTCTTTTGGTATCACAACCTTCTGCCTACTTCTTCCTTTTGGTGTCTTTGTTGTAGGAGTGACTATGGTAGAATCCTTCTTAGTTTTCTTTTGCCTCATGACCGTAGAGTTTGGCTCTTCTTTTATTGGTAAAAGGATTTCTTCTTGCAATTTTTGTTTTCTCTTTGTTTGGCTTGAGGTAGGTTTCTAAGTTTCTTAAATAGTTAAAGACACATTTTCTTACACATTCTTAGTTTCAACATTGAGTGTTTTGTTCGATGGGTTCATCAGTGGGAACTGCATTCTCTTCACTGGGTTGTTCACTAAGGGCAGCCTGGGGTTGTAGGGTTTTAGCTTGAACAAATTCTACCCATGACATGGCAAAAACATCCCTAAGTGATATTTTTATGAGTAATTTAATTAGGGCATGATGGGTGATAGAATTTTGCTTCCCCTTTTGGGTTTCTTCAAGACTAATACGTAGCATATTGTACAAGAAATTGGGAACATTTACTAGATAGTTATGCCTTATACAACTGAGCAATTTAAAATGATGTGTATGTAAATATGAAAATCTTCCTTCACATGTGAGGTACATGATAATGTGCATGGCTAGCTCATTTTATGGTAGCACAAGAGACATCCTTTTGCAACCTTTCTTTGTAATATCCAACTGAGGATCAATTGGTATGAAAAACTGAGCCTTGGCTGATCTTGCATCATGCATATTAGGATAATGTTCTCCTGCTATGTAACCTAGTTACTTCTGCTATTCACTCTTCTATAGAAACCACCCTTAAACCCCATACAGAAGCTTCTCCCTCATCAAACATCCTTTTGAATTATGTGACTGCTTCTTCATCCAATGTAGTTAAACTTAAGAAATACCCTAACCAGCCAAATGCATTAAATCTCCTCACTACCTCTACATCTACGAGATAAATAGTATGCTCCACTAGTTCTCGTCGCTGCAATTGTCCACCCATTTCTTCTTAACACTTTCACTACCTACACTACTTGCACTATTTCCCCCTTATGAATCCAAGCTTCTTTTATTATTGTTTTATAGACCTATTTCACATTTTATTTAACAAGTAATTAATTTCATAAGGATTTGTTGTGAGCAATAATATGGCTTTAATGAGATAAATCATGGACATGTGAAGATTGTCTAAAAATGGGATTCAGATCACTTGAAATTTAAATACAATTCACATCACAGCCTAACAATAAAATAATTCAAGAATAAGGGGTATGACACCTAGACACTTGTGTACTTATGAAAATTGAATTCCATCAATAAAGAAAGTGTGAAGATTTGGAAAAATATTTACGAATAAATAGGAATCTAATTGGGTTTTAGTAACCTTCCTTGCCCCAATGAAATATGGACAGGTGTCCACACTTGTCAAACTTGGGACAGAGTATGGAACTAGCATAGTGCTGCCATAATATAAAGAATGTAGTATTAGATATAAGCAATGAAATCTATGTACTATAAATGAATAATAATTTGAAAAGCTTATACTTGATAGTTGATCATTGCACATACCAAAAGGTGATGAAAGATACATCAGTAGTGACAATATCCATCAACAAACTTGTGGTGTTTATCGAAAGCATTAGAAATTGATGATGTGGAAGGTGGATGGGTGGAAGGTAAAGAAATGAGATGAGGTGGAAAAAAGAAGAAATCAGAAAGTGAATGGAGAAATTTGGAACTTTACGTAAGCATAAATTTTTTATTATGGGCAAAGAAATTAGTGTTGAAGAGCTACAAGTGGAAGGTTAGTACCTTCTGCTGTAGGAAGAGTTACCTATGTGTATTTGAATTTGGCCATTGAAACTACTATAGGAAGTCCTCTTTTGTTTGGGGTCATCTATATAACTTGAGTCTATGACCATTGACTAATAATTTAAAAGGAACTAGATCAATGGTATTTAATTGGATAGCTCCATTTTCAAAGATGTGATTAATTTCATATGGACCCAGCCATCTTGTCTATAGCTTCCCTAACATATCTTTAAATCTAGAATCATATAGGAGTGCCTAGTCACCAACTTGAAATTGTTTATTGCTAACGTGGGAGTCATGCCATTGTTTTCTTTATTTTTGTATAATTTCAGTGTGCTCTAGAGTAGATTTGCACATTTCATCCAAAGAATTAAGATGTAGAAGACATTCTCTCTATGCTACAAGAACTTCAATGTCTAACTCTAGTGCACTTCTTAAAGTTTTATGTCCAAACTAAATGGGGAGCATTGCCACTTTCTCATATAGTAGCTCAAATGGTGTGAATCCTATAGTAGTCTTCCATGTTGTTCTGTAGACCCAAATAGCTTCTAGTAACCAACTATTCCAATCCTTATGGTGCAAATGAACTATTTTTGTTAGGATGTTCTCTATCTCCCGATTTGTGACTTCTATTTATCCATTAGCTTGAGTGTGATAGGGACTTGATCTCTGGTGCTTGATGTTATATTGTTTCATCTATTTGGAGATCATATTAGAAGTAAATTATGCACCTTGGTCAATAACTAGTTCTTTGGGTACACCATAGTGAGTAAAAATTTCTTCATACAAAAATTTTGCAACTTTGTGATCATTAGCATTCTTCATTTCTTTGACTTCAACCCATTTTGTTAGGTAATCAATGCACACAAGGATATATGATTTCCCATTGGATGGAGGATTTTTGGGTTGAGAGGCATTTCATCTATTCTTGTTGGGTAGCCCATCTTTTGACACTTATCACACTTTCATGTATAGTTGGTTGCATCTTTGTGAAGTGTAGGCCAATAGTAACAGGTTGTTAAAATTTTCAAGGTTGTTATTTTTGTTGCAAAGTGCCCTCCACATGGTTCATTATGACATGCATGTAGAATGTTATATGTCTCATCTTCTCTCACACATCTTCTAATAACTTGATCAGGTCCAATGTAAAACAAGAGATTATCTATCCAAAAGAAATGGAAACTTTTCTCTACAAGCAACTTCTTTTCCTTGTAAGAAAAATGTTCTGGCATTTTATTAGATGCAGTTTAATTAGCAATATTTGTATACCATGGAGTTTGAACAGAAATATTAAATAAATTCTTATCTAGAAATGCATCATCTAGTAGAGTAGTGTCGTTCCCATCATGGTGAATTCTTGATAAATAATCAGCTACCACATTGGCTTTTCTAGGCTTATCAATGATAGTTATATCAAATTTTTGCAACAATAGTAACCATCTTGCTAACCTGCCTATTATAGTAGGTTTTTTCATGAGATATTATAATTGTTGCATGATCAATATGAAAAAATATGGGATAGCCAGTGATGTAGTGTCAGAATTTGTTAAAAGCATAAACTACTACTAATAGTTCTTTTTCAGTCACTATGTAGTTTAATTCTGGACCATGAAGGCTCTTACTAATATAATATATTGACTGTTTAAGATTTTGAGATTTCTATCTTAGAACTACACCTATGGCATAGTCAGAAACATCTGTATATATGTGAAAATGAAAATTCCAGTCAGGGCCTTATAAAATTGGGGTTGTTGTGAGAAGTTTCTTAAGCTACAGGAAGGCTTCATTACATTTGGGTGTCCAACTAAATTCAGCTTCCTTTGTCTGTAATTTATACAAGAAACTAGTTATTTTGCTAAAATCTCTTATGTAATGCCTATAATATCCATCATGACCTAGAAAAGATCTAACATCTTTCAGTTTTGTAAGTATGGGCAATGTTTGAATTACCTCTATCTTAGCTAGATCCACTTGTATTCCTACAATTGATATGAAATGACAAAGTACCACACCTTCCTACATGAGCATGAAATATTTTTCACTATTAAGTGCCAAATTATGTTTTTGACACCTTATAAAAACTTTTTTCAAATTCATCATTTCTTCCTCAAAAGTGACTCCAAATGTTGTGAAATCATTCATATATATTTCCATACAATAATGTGATGTATCAGCAAAGATGCTAACAACAACTCGTTGGAATGTTGCAGGAGCATTACATAGACCAAATGAAAAAATAGAGTATGCAAAAGTAACTCATGGGCATGTGAATGTGGTTTTTTCTTGGTGTTCAGGAGCAATACTGATTTGATTGTAGCAACTATACCCATCTAGAAAAGAGAAATACTTCTTTCCAGCTAGAGTGTCTAAAACTTGATCTATAAATGGTAAAGGAAAGTGATCCTTTTTAATGGCCTTGTTTAATTCTCTATAATCTACACAAATTCTCCATTTTCTTCCCTTTTTGGGCACTATGACTAGGGGTGACACCCATTTACTATTAGATATAGGATAAATAAAACTAGCATCAAGCAATTTTTGTAATTCAGTTTTAAATATTTCTCTAAGGTTTGGGTTTATCCTTCTCTAGGGTTGATAGAGTGGTGGACACCCTTCATTGATGTATATCCTATGGCTGCACAATGTAGGACTCAACCCTTTCATATCATCATAGTCCCATGCAAAAGCCTTTTCATGTTTATGTAGAAACTTTGTTAACTATTCCATTTGTGTGGGTGTTAATTTGTGGTTAACATGGAGATTATGACCTTTGGACAACTCAATAGGAGTGGTAGACTCTATCATAGCAGCTTCAAAGATTAGACTTGCTTCTAATTCACATGGTAAGTTTTGATGAAGAATGTTAGGTTCTTTGAAAAGAGTACAATTCTCATCACATTCCTCATATGTGGTTAATTGCAACACAAAACTTTTAGTTACATCTTTTTCTACCACACAACTATTAGTAAGAATACTCTAAAGTACTGAATCTTCCTCTGGCAGCTTTAGATAGGATTTTCTATGTAACATCATGAACTGTGCTATAGAATTTAACTCTTCTTTTTCATCTCCTAAATTAGACCAAACAAATGTGCTTAGATCTGGCAATGGCTGTGATGGAGGATATATGTCAAATTTATTTCTTGCTTGGCCATTGGATATGGTCATATTCCTTGACCTACAACTTATATTTGCATATGTTGTAGCCAACCATGGTTGATCTAGGATGACAAGGTAATTGGATAGATTAACTTTGGGGGATAGAATCATGAAGTCTATAGGATACTCTAGAGAGTCTAATGTACAACTATGTTTTCTATCATCCCATTAGGGGTGATAGTAGAACTATCTACAAGTTGCATAATTGTTGGAGTAGCCCTTAATCCTTCTATTTTCAACTTCTTCATGGTATCCTTGGTCATGACATTCATAGTAGCACCAAGATCCATTAAAGCATTTTTGACAGACTGACCATTTATAGTCACATCCACAACTAGACTATCTAGATCAGAATATTTTGGGGTGATCAATTTTCCTAACAGGATGTCAGCCAATTGTCCCACAACATGAACTATGGTGGGGTCCTTTTTCTTCCTCCTAAGTTTTTTCAGGTAGGCATCTCCAATGGTTTTTTCGTAGATTGGAACATCTTTAATAGCTTGGAACAAGGGTATTTGGACGTGCATGTTCTTTAACTAATCAACAATATCAAAAGGTTGTTGCTCTATTTATATAGGTTTACTTTGTATAAGCTTTTATGGAAAAGGAAGTTCCACTACTGATTGAGCTTGGGCTAAGATAGTAACATTGGTTGGGTTAACCTCTTGAGAGACTGAGGGTTTTGATCTTGCAGGAGTATCTAGTATTTTAGTTATAAGAGGAGGTTTAGACACTGGTAAAGTTCTACCAGATCTTAGATGAATATCTACAATACTCAGAGCATAAGCAGGATATTGCTAAGCATCAACAATATATGTGGGTTTTTGTGGCTATTGGATATTTGGATTTGGATGAGGTTTTGTAGGTAACTATGTCTACTTTTGAAGTCTATGATTTGCAGGTGGTTGCATTAGAGTAGGTTGTTGAACTAGGGGTGGTAATTTTGGAGTACTGGTATTTGGGTTAGGCCACTGCTGAGGTCCCCTCCATTGGTTTTTAGACTACTAATTCCCTTGGGGTGGTTGCCATTGGTTTTGTTGGTTTTTCCTGTAATTCTATTGGTTGGGCCAAGATGATTAGGAATTCTAAGGCCATTGAGGCTAGTGTAGATAGTTCTGGCCAGCATTATTCCAATTAGGTTGATGATATTGTGGAGGACCTTGGGTATTAAAATTTTCTCATTGATTACCATATGAATTTGAATTTTGCAAAGGGTCCTGAGGCATACCTTGAGGTTGGGCCCATGGCCATCATTGAGCAACAAAAAATACGTGTTCATCATCTCCTTCTATCTTAAGGTACTCAGTTGGAAGAAGTTGGGTCTCCATACTTGCAACCAGTTTGCACTAGCAATCCGTCTTTTACTTCTAGCAATGAGGGCAATACTTAGCTAGTTGTAATTTAGCTTACACATGCCTCTTCTTAGTATTCATTGTGTCAAGATGTGTAGCAACATCATTTATAATATCTTGCTTAAAATCTGACAATAGGTTAGATATCTCAAGCTTTGAAATACCTTGACTAATTCCTTTAGTGACTACAGAGTATGGTCCATGACCTTTCTTCATAGTTGACCTTGAATAGTTTTGGCAGATCTTCTTGAGGTCATCCCAGGAAGCTTGATATACATCACCACTAGTTGTTAGGTCCAATGCATCTAGACAATTATCATTCACACCTCTCAGAAAGACTAGGTTTTGTGAATCCTCAAACAACACATGCTAAGGGCTCTTTTGTAGTGTATAAAAGAAATGTGAAACATAATCTTCCAATGTTTCTTCCTCCTTTTGTGATATCCTAAAGACATCATCTCCTCTTGAACCAAATTCTTTGCAATACTCCTTATATTTATCTAGAAATAGAGTTTGCATTTCATCCCAAGTTCCTAATGCATCCCAAGTTTGTACTACATCAGCTCATAAGCCCATGAACCATTGCAAAGCTAACTCTTTTAATGTTGTCGGATATAATTTGAGCTTATGGTCATCACTGTATACAAGACTTGTTACAATTTAATGTTAATGCTGACTCTTTGAGCTTATGTTTTTTGTATCATAATTTGAGCAAAATGTTGAAGACCACTTGTATCTATAGGTTTTTCTCTTGATGATTATTTTGTAGGAAAAATAGGGCTTGCATCTTCAAAAGGAAACTCAACTTCTTCTTCTTTAATTTCTTTGTTCAAATTAATAGACTCCTGTAGAAGAAATCTTTCATTTTCATCTCATCATCTTCCTCTTTGATGCATGCAATCGAATTCTTCACACTAGTGAAGAATGTTTTAGGACTGCAAATTTCTGAAGAAAAAAAACTTAACTAAGAACTATGGCTTAAAAATTATCCTAGCTTGACACCATCCCCAACAACGGCACCAAAAATGATTTGCCTCACAATAGCTATATAATAATCATGCCCAAGGCCATGCATAGGAATAGTGTATTCAATCCGAGGATTATTTTTCCCCACCATGAGGTGCATTTAATCTTGTCAACCAAGGGACATATAATTGAAATGGTCAGCATAGTATGTGCACTAGGTCTCTTAATGAGTCATTATGCTTATGCTACAGGAAAGTAAAATGCAAGGAAAGAATATACACTAGTGCTGCAAGAAACTAACACACTTAACTCTTTATTGAAACAAATATTATAAATGTAATGAAATGTTAACATATATTCCAACTCAGTTCATCTACTATAACTATTCTTATAGATGTTGTAGAAACATTCACAAAGTATGATGCTATAGGAAGGAACTTACAACTTCTAATTTGCAAAACTAAGGATGCTAAAAAAATAAATCTACACTACTCTAATCTAATCCACCTCCCATGTGGGAACCCTTGGGTGGCTTCTTCTAAGATGGAGTGGAAGCCTTTGGAAGTTTGAAAGCCAACTTTGAAGTATTTTCAATATTCAAGTCTATCAAAAGAGTCTTGGGAATCTATATAGCTTTATAGCCTTAGATTTTTCTTTTCCGTTGGATGCTTTAGAGCACATTTCTTCAATGATGGATTTAGGAACCCATATTTGCTTTGATTTAGTTCTTTGGCTAGTAGACCTTTGTGGTCTCTTGAATAATTGTTCTTTCTTTGTATTCACATGTCGATTAGATGGGACAGAATGATATTCATTTTTCAATGGATTCTTATAGTTTTTTAAAAATTGATCATCCAAATTGCTTCCAAAAGACTTGGGATTTGTGGATGAATAAGGATTATATGACTAGTTCATATGGATAAATGAATGGAAATTCATCGAGAATGAGTGTATTTTTTGATCTCAAGGTATGATAGGAGAGCTAGGAGATGAGATAGGAGTGAAAGTGGGATATGGAGAAACATAAGGTCCCAATATAGATGGAAGGTTTGAAGCCTTTATCTTTGATGGTAAGGACCAAGGATAGATTTAGGAGATGCAAAGTGATAGTGAATAGGGATATTAGCATCTTTAGAGTGACCAATGTGACCAAGGCCATCAATAGACTCATGAGTACCTTTAATAGGAGTGTTTGAAGCTTGAGCATAGTTTTGAAGTGAATATGGACAAGTAGAACAAGAAGATGGAAGACTTTGATCCTAAAAAGTTTCTTTGGATAAAATAGGCATAGAAATTTGTTCACAATTTTTAGTAAGCTCAAGGAAAATAGTGCAAGTACTTTCTTCATCATACTTAGGAGGTGGATAAGACATAAGGTATGGAGGGGTGACATCTTGATCTTTCTTGACATTTTTATTTTTATCTTTTTGAGACTCCTCTTGACATGGATCCACTTCTAAGGACAAGGGAATATATAAGCTTTGCATGATAGGATCTTGAATGGGTAATGAAGGACTAGTTGAAGTATTAATCTTAGAATGGATATGACAATTGAGTGTCAACACAGTAAAGAAATTTTCCAAGTTCATGCTAAGTTGCAATAAGTGTCGAGTCACAAATTTTCCAAGTTCATGCCAACTTGCAATAAGTGTTGAGTCACTCATGTGCCTAGCAAACAGTAAGTGCCAAGTAGATAGATAGAGCCAAGGAAGTTTCATGTGCTGAGTGAAAACTAGATGTCAAGCAAGTTCAAGTGTTGAGCTAGACAAAATTTCAATATGTGTCAAGCATCACTATTATCAAGTGTCGAGTAACATAGAATTGATCTAGTTGTTTGTGATGGCACAAACAACTATGTAAACCATTTTTGAGCTGATATATAGATAGATCTCAAAGATTTAAACATAAAATTGAATATATTTGGATTCCCTATCTGATCAACATGAAGCCAATGAGAAAAATGGAGGGAATTAAGGAGGAAAATTGGATGAATCTCAATCGTAGATTCATACCTAACCCTAAGACACCAAATTCTTTTTAAAGAGAGACAAAGCCCCATTTTTTATATAGGGAGTGTGAGAGAGAATGCATGTGAGGAGGTAATGCTAGAAAAGATTTGAAGGAAGTGAAAGGAGTGAATTAATTAGGTTGAAGGTGACTTAGAAGAAGGATAGAATTGCAAAATTAGTTACCATAACAAAGGATCAAGATTACAATAATTTCATATCAAATCAGAAAAGATTGAGATGAACTAAATAAGGATCTAAAATTAGCAATATCAGATTGTAAGTGTATTAGATCAAACATTCTATTGTATTCTCTAACAATTGTTATAGCAGAATGAAATCCTATGGACATAGGTTGGTTTAACAACCATTGTATAAAGACTTTAATAGGGTGACATTCCAATTGAGTGTTCTAAAGCCCTTTAGCTAGGCACACTTCTAATAGGGTGATAAAATCCTTTAATAGGGTGGGATCTAACAATCCTTTGTAAGCCTTTAATAGGGAAGACCTTTCATAGGGTAGATCGTGAGAATGGTGAAAACATGTAACCTTAATAGGTGAACTTTATTGTTGTAGTAGTGAAGAGTTGTGGGTGTCATCCCCACCCCATTTTTACCTTCTCATTGGAGGTTTTTTGGGTAATCATATGTGGTGTCATGTGTTTATGTGTTTGCATTCAATTTGCATGGTATTTCTATATGTTTATCCATGCAATGTTTTAAAGTTGAAAGTTTTATTTATTAGAGTTTAGTACTTCTAATTCACCCCCGAGAAGTATACATTTCCCATTTGGATTTCCAAAAATTGGTATCAAAGCCTAGTTCTCATTAGGAGAAGCCTTACATCTTGGAGAAAGGATCTTGAGATGGTGATTTACAAGTTGGGAAAGACTATTGAGAATCAAGAGATTGAGATACATCACTTACTGCAACAACTGGATGCAGCTAGAGATGCTTTGAGGAGTTCGCTAAAGAGAAGGAAAGAGATTGCAATAGCTAAAAATGACACTCAATAAAAATAGATTGACACCACAAAGTTATTTATAGATGGTAACTCTTGTGAATTTGATGTAGCAATTGTAGATCTCATGGACAAGAATAGAGCACAAGCTAAGGAGATCAGAAATCTCAAGTTGGGGCAAAAATCACAAGCTATACTACTATTTGAGGTGAGTGAGAAAAAGAAGAAAGCTATAGAGGATAGGGCCATGATTGAAGAGGACAAAAGAATCTTGGAGAATAGATAGGAAGAAAAATCAATAGAATTGTCTAGGATCTCAAATATGCAATTAGACACCCTAAGTCAAATGATGAATGCCCATCATGAGTTGAATGTTAAGGACATTGAGATAACTACATTGAAGTTATAGAATGAGCAACTGTAGAATGACCTAAAAGGAGAGAAGAAGTTTTTTGAAAACTTCAACAAGCCAAATGAAGCTATCAAGTACTTTGAGAAACTACTAAAATCCCCTAGATCTAGTAAAGACACATCAGGTTTGGGCTACACAAACCCTTAAGAAGGAGAATCATCCAAAAGTGTTGAAGAAAGAAGCAATAAAGGTAAGAATTATAATCCTACTTGTCATTATTATGGAAAGAAAGGGCATGCAACTAATATTTACAAGAGCAAGAGTCCTAGTTAGAATGCCAAGCCAAGGAACATGATCCATTGTTACAAGTGCAAAAAGCAAGGTTATTAGGCACATGAATGTAGAACAAGGACCATGCATGCACTAAGATTTGAAGGACATTGCTACAATTGTCAGAAGTTTGGACACAAAGCCTTTAAATGTAGATCCAAGTCAACATAGTCATCAAACAAGGGAATAAGCCATGAAAATTCCTATAATTGGGATTACAATACAAAACATAGTCATCACTACTATCAAGAGTATGGACACATCCCTGAAAATTGCATCAGAACACATTTAAGTGGAAGCTACAACAAATGGTTGAGTCAAACTACATGCTTTAGTTGCTTGAAGAATGTTCATATTAGTAAGCATTTCCCAACAAGGACAAAGGCACCTAACTCGAAGTCAAACAAGGGAAAAGGAAAGGTAGATGTTGAGCACATTAGAGGAGAGATGAATAAGACATGGAAGAAGAAGAGATGGATGCAGCACATCAAATGAAGGGATCACTTCACCTGAAGGGTTTAGTGGTAACACTTCATCCAACTAAGAAAAAAGAGGTATGTGGGATTGATATTTAAATATTTCATCATACATCAGTTCAAAGATAGGTTAAGTGCTGAAAAGGACAAATTAGCATGAATAAAGATGTGAGTTAACAAGGAAAAGCCAAGGTCAAACTTTAAGTTTTTCATCTTATTATCAAATAGAACTCTAGTGTATGCCAAATTATTAGCCAAAGTTAGTTGAGGCTGAGTTAGTAGTGGTTTCCAAGTAAAATGAAATTCCTACTGAAGATGAGTAAAGTAGAAATCACATAAGGAGCTAAGGTTACAATTGTATATGCACTAAGCATTAAATGTTATGGTTTGAAAGGGCATAAGAAACAATTTCGCTCATTCTTTGTCATTAGAAACACAAAGCAAGAGCAAGAAAAGCATAGAAGTGATTGGCAACCAAAGATTGAAGCTTTTGCATAGATTCCAATAGAGATTAAGCACTATTTTATTGATTTAAAGGTATTTCTCATGAGCCAAGCTACATAGTTATGCAATTTTATATTTTGAAACCCTAGCTTGTAAAAATAGCCTCTAACTCTAGGAATCCTAAGGACAAGGAACCCTTTAAAGTTTAATCGGTTAGTATCGAGGTCAAGAAACTAGATTTTAGGCCAATACTTGAAGTCACATACAAGAACGACCTGGTAGGGGCATTGTCAATTGTTCCACCAAAGTTTGTAATGGTACAAGATGTAAGGAAATTCTATAATTACAAGGTAGGAGCAATAGGTTTTGGTCTTAGATTGGTTTTGACAACTAATTGTCAACACACTTAACCACTTTCTACATAAAAGGTGAGTACATTGCATATGGTGAGCTATAGTATGTGTCAAGCTATAATTTCAACAGGTACTGAGTGACTTTAGGTGCCAAGCATTATACAAGTTTTGAGTGATACATAGGTGTCGAGTCACAATTGATACCAAGCAAGTCAGAATGCTTCATGTGTTGAGTGAGCTAGAACTATGCATGTGCCATGTAAGATAGAATGTAATAGGTGTGAAGCAAACTAGGATCAAACATGTGTTGAGCAACAGTAATCATGTATGTGTTGAGTAACACAAAATCAATATATGAGTTTGTGCCTTCACAAAATCAAATGTAAACCATTTTTTGACCTGATATAGAAGGATTCTGAAGGATAATAAGGATAAGAATGAATCTTTTATATTTCCTATGCAATTAGCATGCAACAAATAAGAAAAATGGAGAAGGCATGCAACCAATGAGAAAAGTGCAAGGAATGAGCAAGAATTAAAGATTCAATATGGATCATAGATCCATACCTAACCCTAGGTCTAAGAAGTCCTTATAAGAAGGCTTAGGCCCCATGATTTCATGTTGCTGAATAGAAGTTGAGGAAGTTGCTAAGAAGATAGCAAAATTGTAGAATAGGGAAAACAGTAGGGGCATCACAAACTTAGTAAATTCAACAACAATTACTTATGCAGTTGATCAAAATAGAACAAGGGTTATGAAAAAATATCATATCAAGCAAGGATCACATTAGAATGAGCATATCAAGTGCCTAAAATCAACAATTGAAGATTGTAAAGCAATTAGGCCAAAGATTTCTAATACTCTCTAGCAATTGTACTAGATAGTGATAGCCCTATTATGATAGGTTAGCTTAACAACTATCTTGTAGATCCTTTGAAGAGGTGACTAAATCCTTTAATAAGGTGACACTACATCTAAAGTGTTTGTAAATCCTCTAACTAGGTCACTATTGACATAGTGTAAAGCCTTTAATAGGGTAGACCTTTCATAGGGAAGACCATCAAAAGTGGTCAAACAATTATTGTTGCAGTGATTTTGTCAGTATTATCCCCACCCCAATTTTACCTTCTTATTCCTAGAGGATTTTTGGGTTACCAAAATTCTTGTGTTATGTGTGTTGATGCATGTGTTTACTTTATGTTAATTTAATATGTTTGCATGCATGCAGTTTACTTTTAGTTATTTGTTTTAAATGATTTGAAAAGGTTAAAGTGTGGTACTTCTAATTTACTCCCCCTCTTAGAAGTACTATTCCCATTTGATTATTCCAACAAGTGGTATCAAAGCCAAGGTTTTCATGCAGAGATGCCTAAAAACTTAGAGAAAAGATTTGAAGATTGAAGTCTCCAAACGTGGGAAGATCATAGACAATCAGGTGATTGATGTGCACCTCACTCTACAGAAATTGGAGGAAGCCAGAGAAGAATTGAGAAAGTCCTTGAGAAGAAGGAATGATATAGCCATAGCTGAAAACGACATAAACTACAAGTAGATTAACACCACACAAGTTTTTTCAAATGTTGATTCCAAAGAATTCGATGTAGTAATAACTAAATTGATGGAGAAGAATAGAGCTCAAGTAGAAGAAATCATAATACTCAAGCTTGAACAAGAATCAAAAACCATAATGCCTTGTGAAGTGACTGAACAAAAGAAGAAAGCCATTGAAGATGATGACAAGAGAAATCTTACCAATAGACTAGAGGAGAAGACAATTGGGTTTGAAAGAATTTCAAACATGTAGCTTGCCACCTTAAGCTAGATGATGAATGCAGATCATGAGCTGAATATGAAAGACATTGAGATCTGTACATTGAAAATACAAATTGATCAACCAAAAATGACTTGAAAAGAGAGAAAGAAGTTGTAGAAAGCTTCAAAAAACCCAACGAGGCTATCAAGTACTTTGAGCAACCACTAAAATCATGAAGGACCAGTAATTATACTTCAGGACTTGATTACACTAGCACTAAACAAGGAGAATCATCCAAGAGTGTAGAAGAAAGGAGTAACAAAGGTAAGAACACTAAACCCACTTGTCATTTATGTGGTAAAAAGGGGCACAC
Source organism: Cupressus sempervirens (assembly GCA_028749045.1). Classification (NCBI taxonomy): domain Eukaryota; kingdom Viridiplantae; phylum Streptophyta; class Pinopsida; order Cupressales; family Cupressaceae; genus Cupressus; species Cupressus sempervirens. The sequence continues at coordinate 896,515,517 of CM053787.1, forward strand.
TGCTAATGTATGTAGGAGTAAAAAGAACAATCAATATGACAAGCCTAAGAAAGAAACCTATTATCATAAGTGCAAGAAGCAAGGACATCAGGCACATGAATGCAAAACCAAGACCATGAGTACACCAAGATTTGATGGTCACTGCTACAACTGTAAAAAGTATGGACATAGAGCTTTTGAGTGCAGATGAAAGCCTATGTAGACACCTAATCAACTTGGAAGGAGAAACAACCATGCACACCACTATAACTGGGATTAAATACCAGGTATAACTATCACTACTCTCAGGAGTATGGGCACATTCCTAAAAATTGCATAATGAAACATTTCAAAGGGAACTACAACAGGTGGTTGAGTCAAACCACATGTTTCAGTTGCTTGAAGATTGGTCATATCAGTAGGAATTGCCCAACAAAGTCAAAGGAACCCAAATTAGAAGTCAACAAAGGAAAATAGAAGGTAGATGTTGAACAAATTAGAGGGAAAATGAACAAGACTTGGAAGAAGAAAGATGAGGTTAGCACATCAAATGGAGGGATCACTTCACCCAAAAGGTTAGGTGGTCACATCTTTTCCAACTAAGAATTGATAGGTGTATGGGACTAATATACAAATTTATATCACACATTTGTCCCAACAAAAAGTAGTAGTACAAAGAAGAAATCGGTAGGAGCAAAGATGCCAAGTCAAAATTTGAATTTTTTGCAAATACTATTGAGTTGTCCTTAGATGTCGAGTAAAGCTCTAGTGGATGCTGAGTTGCTAGTAGAGACTAAGTTGATAGTCAATCTCAAGTAAATGAAATCCAATGGAAGTCGAGTCAAGAAAATGAAATCCAATGGAAGTCGAGTCATATTGAAATATTCAAGTGTCAAATTTATAGCCATATGCACTAAGCATTGAATGCTAGGTTTTGAAAGGTATAAGGTCAAATTTTGATCATTTTTATGCCATTAAAACATAGAGAAGAGATGTAAACAGTGTAGAGGCAATCAAATAGCAACCTTGAATCCATTTGCATAAATTTCAATAGAAATTCAGCTTAAATTTCATCAACCTAAAGTATTTATCAAGTGGCAAGCTACGCAGTTTTTAAAATTTTAATATATTAAAACCCTAGATCGATATAATGGCTTCTAGTTCTAATAACCTAAAGGGAAAGGAAAGTCATGAGGTCTAGCTAGTTAGTAATGAAGTAAAAAAACTTGAGTTTAGACCCATTCCCAAGGTAGCCTACAAGAACGACCATGTCATTGCATTGTCCATAATTCCACCCAAGGTTGTCATGGTGTAGGATGTAAGGAAGTGTTACAATTGCAAAATACGAGTAGTAGGAGACTTTGAGATTTTTCAAGTTTATGATAAATTGTGTGACAACAGAATATTGAAGGATTAATTTCAAATAATTGAGAAGAAGGTTTTAACCCATGTCCTAGTTTACCCTACAGGTTTTAAAATAGAATATATAAGAATTACTTTAAGAAAGATACACAATAGTTGTCTATGGCTAAAAATAGAAGTAGTTAAAATAACAAAGAGGATAGTGCATAGGGTTACACATTTCCCAATCCTATATCAGCCTAAGACCCTGAGAAGTGACTCAAAAGAAGTTATTGAAAGGAATACAGGGTCTAAGTGGAATAAGAGGGGTATTACAATTGATACTGTAATAGATCCTATTCTAGATTTTGCAGTGAGAGTGGTATCTCACAAATTTTACCAATCTAACAAATTAAATAGTGTACCATGTATTGTTGTTGGTGTAGCCTATAAGCTTGTAAAGAAAGATCATACATATGATCTAGTAGAACTAATGTTGTAGCAGATAAATAAGAACCTAGGAGCAATACGAAGGTCAAAAGGTGCTCAATGGAAGTTTGGTTCAATTCTTGTGTGTTTATTTTCTATGTCATGAAAGATTTTTCATCAATTGGAAAGGTAAACTAGGATCCAAACAAAAATGCAATCACTCAACTAAATGAGTACATTGATTAGATGGGTGACAACATTGAAGTACAAATGACAAGCTATTTTGAAGATTTTTTGAGAAATCCATGAAGCAAAGGGTTAGGATACTAGTTTCCCTAGTGGAAAAACATATCAATGTCATATGCTTTGTGGTAGACATTGACTACACTTACATTCAAGCAATACTTCCAAGGGTAAGATGGCTAAGGCCATTAGATCATGAACTTGATGTGGATGAAGCCTTGACAACAATCATAGTATTGCTTGCAGAAGAGATTGATAAAGAGGCATCCCATTTTGGAATATATGATGTTGTACATTCCAAGGTAGATATGGAACTAAAAACAACCTCCACCTTAGAAAATAAGGATAAACTAGTGATGAAAATAAAGAAGAGATTTTGTGTAGCTATTGAAGGGGCCGTAGGTGCTAAAGAGGAAGAAGAAGAAGAAGGTGAGAGTGAAGAAGAAAAGCAAGGGCAAGGCCCAATGGAATTGACCTAGGGCTTAGGAGAAGACAAGGACGAAGGTGTTGAGGAAGAAGAAGCCAAGGAAGCACTTACACAAGCCAAGTCAAAGAAAAGAAAGACTAAAACTCAGCCTCTAGCACAATCTATAGCAAAGAAGGCTACATGAACAACACAAGCCAAACCAAAAGTACTAGTAACAAGAGCTACGACAAGGGTATCTACACAAAAGGCCAAGGAGGAAACAAAAGAGAAGAAGAAGGTCACTGAACAGACTGATGAAGTGCCAAAGAAAAGAAGAAAGTATGTAGCATAGCCTAACACTAATGATGAGGAGAGAACAGAGTCAAAGGATATCAATCAATTTAGAGTGGTAAGTCATCTTCCTAAATCGGCCATAGATAAGATTTGTGAAAATATTGAGAATGCAGATTTGACTAATTTGAAAAGCCTTGAATTTAAAAAATTAAGAAGAGAAGAATAAAACAAGATAGAGGAATTAGTGTATGCCATGATGGCTAAATTTAAGAACATGCCTTTAGAGCTATACAATACCATGCCTAGGGAGTTATATGAGATAGTTGAAAACAAATGGCATTATTGTCTCAAAATGGAGAAGGAAATTAAAGAATCTACCTTAGCACAAGTGATGCCTAACCTAATAGGAGGTCAGATAACAAAGGCTAACAAGAGACATGGTGGAAAATTTGCACCTAAATATAGAGTCTACAACATTCTACAAAATAAAATTGTAGATGTAGTAGATAAGTCCACAAAATTATGGAAGACAATCTACAAATTGAGTGATGATAAAAATAAAGAAGAGGGACATGATAAGGATATAAATAAGGCTAAAGCCAATGAGAAAGGAAAGAAAGCCAAAATATTGGAGGAGGAAAAGAAAATAGAAGAGAAGACAAAAGAGGAGAAAACAACAGAAGGAGAAGAAGAGAAGAAAGGAGAGGAAGAGAAGTAGGAAGAAGAGAAGAAAGAGGAAGAGGATAAAGAAAGAAGAAAAGAACAAGAAAAAGAAGAGAAAAGAGAAGAAGGAAAGGAAGATGAGGAGGATAAAAAAAAAGGAGAGAGGGAAACAAAAAAGGGAGAAAACATGGCAACAACTAAGCAGCAGTAGCAAGAGGAATAGAGTGTGCAAGACACACAAATGCCACCCCCTAGCCCTCTTCATGTAACCATAACACCTAAAAACACTATAAAAATCAAGGATGTTCCTAAAAATTCTTCTTAGAAAATCAATCCTCTAACTACAGAGGATCTCTCCAAGATCCTTCACCCATCAACTTTACAAGAAAAATTATTCACAAATCCTATATTGTTGAGTGTAGATGAGTTACAAAAGGCAATAATAGAACCAAAAAGAGACAAGGTGAAACCACAAGAACCACCTTTCATCTATATAGCTACTAGCACTCAAATTTTAATGTTTCCACCACCATCTCCAATAATTGCAATAACAGCAGGTGACACCATTCAAAAGCTGAGTGCAAAAGAAGGGAAATATGATGAGGAGAAGGAGGATACATCAAAGGAAAAGGAGCAGGCTTCTATCAAGGCATTGGTAGAGTGACCAAAAATAGGCACTCCTACAAAAACTTTACAAAGCTGAGCACTAAAGCAATACCTTTGCAAATCTCCACACTATGCTTAAGCTCAACCAAGGTGACTAGGGTACTTCACTATGGAGACCTTGAGCTAGATGAAGAGATACTAATACCTTCTTATGACTTAAAGACTATCACCATTGAGAAAATTATAGAAATGCAGGATGCATTAAATAGAAAGAGAAGACAAGAAATATTTAGAAAGGAGTATAAGCACAAGCAAGCACTACATTAGATTAAGGACATCTTTATGGATGCCTTTAGCTTGCAGTCACTAGATGAGTCAAAGCTTATATTGGAAAAATTGTCAGACATTGTTGACCAGGTGACAAGTGAAGACTAGGATACAAATGTCAAACTTATGGAATGGTCTAAGAGGAAGTTTAATGGAAAGGTGAATGAGAAAATATCAAGTGGTATAGCACTTGCACAAGTTGAATTGGCCAAGTAGATTGAAAGGTCAAAATTGTACTTGAGAATATCTTCTCATTGTACAAAAGGCTATGTCATTTTTCCAATTTCAAACAAGAGATAGGTCAGAGGATATTGAGCTTAGAGAGAAATCTTAAGATTTCTAGCATGCAATTACCAAGAGATCCAACTCAAAGTGAGAAACATTTTTCCCAATCACTTCACATTCAAAGAGAGTTAGCTACACTCACAAGTGAAGAGGCCAATATAAAGGCCAAATTGATATAGATTTTGTCCTCCATTACCCCACATTTGGAGGTCCTCCATAAAGAACAAGTCTATGCTAAAACTATCGTAAAGAAGGATCCTAATCTTTCTACACTTGATGGGCTTGCACATCTTGTTGTAGAAACTACCATCCATCATAAGTCACTAGAAATTTCTTTGGAGAATTGGGATGCAGCTCTTAAGATGATAATGGAGGTAAACAACACATTTTTGATGAAATATGGTATTACTCCTTAGCACCCTTCGACCTAAGTATCAAAAAGGGGGAGATAGATATAATGTTTAGGGGGAGAAATAACAATAAGGAATACATTACTAAGGGGGACATAAGACTATAGATATAATGTTTAGATGAAAAGACTATAGATAGGCAAAAAGGGGGACATAAGACTTAATGTGTAAATAGTTTGGAGGAGAAATAATGTTTTGGGAAGATATGAATAAAACTTGCGAGTGCAGACAGAATAGATAAAACAGCTTAGCAAGCAAGCATAGGAAATAGAAATAGGGCAAAGTCAAAGAGTATTAGATACATAAGCAAAAGGATTTCTATTGCAAGAATGAAATGGCACAATTAGCTCAGGGAGAGTTATAAGAACTATAAGGTATATTGTTCCTTACAAAATTTTGAACAAGTTATTGAAATTTTGTCAAGTAGAATGAATATTGTACTCATAAAATCAAGCATAAAGCTTAGTTAAGTGTTTTTGACACTCATGTCAAAAGGGAAATTGTTGGTCTTAGATTAGTTTTGACAAATAATTGTCAACACTTAACCACTTTCTACATAAAATCTGAGTACATTACATATGACAAGCTACAATATGTGCCGAGCCACAAGTCCAACAAGTGCTGAGTGACTTCAGGTGCAGAGCATTATACGTGTGTCGAGTGATATATAGGTGCTAAGTCACAGTTGATGCCACAAAAGTTAGAATGGTTCATGTGTTGAGTGAGCTAGAACTATGCATGTGTAGAGAAAGATGGAATGTAATAGGTAGCAAGCAAACTAGGATCAAACATGTGTTGAGCACTAGTAATCCTGTATGTGCCGATTAAGATAGAATTAGCATATGAGTTTGTGCCTTCACTAATTTAGATGTAAACCATTTTTTGAGCTGACATAGAAGGATTCTAAAGGATAATAAGGATAAGAATGAATCTTTTATATTTCCTATGCAATCAACATACATCCAATAAGAAAAATGGAGAAGGCATTGAACCAATGAGAAAAGTGCAAGGAATGAGTTGGAATTAAAGATTTAATATGGATCATAGATCCATACCTAACCATAAGTCTACCTTAGACCACACAATTTCATGTTTCTGAATAGAAGTTGAGGAAGTTGCTAACTAAATAGAAAAATTGTAGAATAGGGTAAATAATAGGGGCATCACAAACTTAGTGAATTGAGCAGCAATTACTTATCTAGTTGATTAGAATAGAACAAGGATTATGAAGAGATATTAGATCAAGAAAGGATTACATCAGAATGAGTAGATCAAGTTCCTAAAACTAGTAATTAAAGATTGTAAACAATTAGGTCAAAGATTTTTAATACTCTCTAGTAATTGTATTAGATAGTGAAAATCCTATGATGATAGGTTAGCTTAATAGCTATCTTGTAGATCCTTTGAAGAGGTGACTAAATCCTTTAATAGGGTGACACTCCATGTAAAATTTTTGTAAATCCTCTAACTAAGTCACTATTGACATAGTGTAAAGCCTTGAACAAGGTAGGCCTTTCAGAGGGTAGACCATCAGAAGTGGTGAAATAATTATTGTTGCAGAGATTTTGTGGGTATCATCCCCACCCCAATTTTACCTTCGTATTCTTGGAGGGTTTCTGAGTTACAAAATTCTTGTGTTATGTGGGTTGATGCATGTGTTTATTTAATATGTTTACATGCATGTAGTTTACTTTTAGTTATTTGTTTTAAAGGATTTGAAAAGGTTGAAGTGTGGTACTTCTGATTCACCCCCCCCCCCCCCCCCCCCCCAACCTCTCAGAAGTACTCTTCCCATTTGATTATTCCAACAATAGGAGATATGGAAATAAGATAGGCATATGAAAAACTATGTGAGAATGGAGTATTGAAGGAAGAATTTCAAATTTTTGAGAGAAAGGGCTTAACCCATGCCCTAGATTTCCCCATCGCCTTTAAGACTGAATGGATAAGAATTGTTTTGAGAAGAATCCATGATGGATGTTTATGGTTAGAAGGAGGACCCATCAAGTTGTCAAAAAGGATTGTGCATGTGGTTATAGGGTTTCAAACCCTAAAACATCCAAAAAGGCTAAGAAGTGACTCAAAAGAAGCTATTGAGAAGAATATAGGGGCTAAGTGGAGGAAAAGGGACATGACCATTGATACCATCAAAGATCCACTTCTAGAATTTGAAATGAGGGTAATATCCCACAAATTTTATCATTCAAGCTATCTGAATAGTGTACAATTCATTGCATTCGATGTAGGGTACAAGTTTGTAAAGAAAGATCATGCTTATGATTTGGCCAAGCTATAATTGCAACAAATCATGGAAAACCAAGGAGAAATAAGGAGATCAAAAGGTGCTCAATGCAAATTTGGTTGAATTTTGATCTGTATATTTTTCTATGTTCAGAATGAATTTCCTTCTTTTGGTAAGGTAGGTTGGAAGACCAATAGGTCTGTGACAGTACAAATTAATGAGTACATAGAGCAAATGGGAGACAATTTTGAGTCTATCATGAGTAGTTATTTTGAGGATTTTAAGAAAACCATGAAACAAAGGTTTAGAATCCTAGTTTCCCCAATCGAAAGGTATTACAATGACATTTTCTTCCTAGTAGATATTGACTACACATTTATCCAGGCTTCAGTACCCAAGGTGAGATGGCTAAGGCCATTGGGGTATGAAATTAACATTGATGATGCATTAGCAACCATCACAACATTACTTGTAGAGGAAATTGAAAAAGTAGCAAAATATTTTGGTACTTACAATGTTGTGAAGTCTAAAGTAGAAATGGAGTTGAAAACTACCTCAACACTAAAGAAAAATGATAAATTGGTTAAGAAACTTAAAGCCACATTTGGAGAGGGAGTTGAAGGTAAAGAAGATGATGAAAATGAAGAAGAAGAAGAACAAGGCAAGGAGCCACTTTCCTTGACACAAGGCATGGGAGAAGATGTTGAAGAAGAAGAAGGTGTCGAGGAAGAACAAGCTAAGGAAACACCAACTAAGCCAAAGCCTAAGATGAGAAAAGCTTAGAAACAACCTGCAGCTCAGCCCAAGGGAAAAATGGTTGCAAAGCCAAGCCTTGCCAAGCCTACTACCCCTACTAGACTTTTCAAAAGGCCAAATAAAAAAGGAAAATAAAAAGCATGGTAGAAAATTTGCACCTAAATGTAGAGCCTTCAGCATTCTTCAAAACAAGATTGAAGATGTTCTCAAAAAGTCCATTCAAATATGGAAGCTAATATATGCCCTAACAACTATTAAGGAATGAGAAGAAGATCCCTTTGAGGGAAGAAATAATGAAGAAGAGGAAGAGAATGACAAAGAAGGAGAAATTGAAAAAGACAAGGCAGATAACACAGTGGAGGATGGAAGACAAAAAGAATATAATATGGCAACTGCTGAGGAGTAGCAAATAGATCAAAGTGTGCAAGACACACAATTGCCACCACTAAGCTTCCACATGACAACAAGACACCTACAGAGACAAAAAAAAAGTGAAGGATGTTCCTAACAACATAGTTTAGAACATCAATCCATTCATTGTAGAGGATCTAAAGATCCTTGACCAATCGACATTACAAGCTCAATTATGCAATAATCTAGTATTGGGCAGTGTAGATGAGTTGCATAAAGTTGTAGCTAACCTAACTAGGGACAAGGTGGCCACACAAGAAACATCCACTTCCATTCATATAGCTACAAGTGAACAACCACAAGAGCAAGCATCAAAATATTTTTCAGCTAAGGTTGATTCCACAGTTAAAGTTTCTATAACCACTGAGGAGAGAACAAAGGAACATACATGACAAGCAAAAGTATCTACTACTACTACACAGACACAAGGTGCACCAAAAATAATAGTGATTGATTAAGGAAGAACAGAGGAGGAGAAGGACATTCCAAAAGAAAAGGAGCAGGAAGCAATTCAAAGATTTGTTAACTAGCCAACTACTAGGACTCTTTAAAATGTCCTTCAAAGGCCAAGCACTAAAGCAATACCGCTCCAAATTTTAGCACAAGGCTTGAGCTCCACAAAAGTAGCAAGGGTACTTTACTATGGAGACCCTACATTAGATGAAGAGATAGTCATTCCAAAATATGACTATGAAAACATTACACTTGAACCAATAAACACCATGTAGGAGGCATTTGAAAGGAAGAAGAAGTAGGAGATACTCAGAAATGAGTATAAACAAAAGATAGCATTACATGAGATTAAGGACATCTTCTTAGATGCCCTTAACTTGTAGCCACCTTATGAAGCAAAGAACATATTAAGACAATTGTCAGATATTGTTGAGCAAGTGACAAATGAGGACTAGGATGCTAATGTTAAACTTATGGAATGGTCATAGAGGAAATTTCAAGCAAAGATCAATGAAAGGATATCCAGTGAAATAGCACTATCACAAGTAGAGCTCGCTAAGAAAATTCAAATGGTGAAGATAGTACTTGAGAATATATTCTCACTGTACACAAAATTGTGTTATTTTTCAATCTTCACACAAGAAACCAACCAAAAAATAATCAGCTTGGAAGGAAATCTGAAAGTATCAGGCATGCAATTGCTAAAAGATCTAGCTCAAAGTGAGAAGCGCTTTCATACAATGCTTCACACATAGAAGGAACTAGATGTATTAATAGTAGAAGAATCTAATATTAGAGGCAAATTAGTTCAAATACAAGCTGGCCTAACCCTTCACATGGAGATTCTAAAAAAAGGAACTAGCCTATGCAGAAAATATATTGAAGAAAGACCCTAATCTTTCAACATTAGATGGCTTAGTTCACTTTCCAATAAAGACATCAATACAAATCAATTCCTTAGAAGTTGCAATCAAAAGTTGAGATGCTACTCTAAGAGTTGTGACGGAAGTAAACCAGACCTTCTTGGAAAAATATTTTGTCTGTGTATACACCCTTTGACATAAGTGTCAAAATGGGGCAAAAATTGTAAAAAGGGGATGATAAATAGATAAATCAAAAGGCTAGAGGGAGACTTAATCTGCAAGGGGAGACATGTGAAAGGGGAGCCAAAATGAAAGGGGGAGTATAAAGCAGAAAAGAAAAAAATGAGGTATAAAAAGACACATCATATACAGAGTATCAGAATTTAGAATAAAGACAAGGAGTATCAATAGAGGTAAATCAATCTACTCAAAGAGATTTTTGATACAAAAAAGGCACATTAACTCAGAGGGAGCCATAACGTTTTAAGCTATATAATTCTTTACAAAATTTTGAACAAATTTTGAAGTTTTGTATATATGCCAAATAGAATGTATATTATACTTAAGGGAGATAGACTCATCATGCATAGTTAAGTTTTTTTGACACTCATGTCAAAGGGGGAGATTGTTGATCTCAGATTGGTTTTAACGATTGAGTGTCAACACACTTAAGAAAATTCTCAAGTTCATGCTAAGTATAATATAGATGTCAAGTTGCAATAAGTGTCGAGTCACTCATGTGCTGAGAAAATAGTAAGTGTTGAGTAGATAGATAGAGCCAAGCAAGTTTCAAATGCCGAGTGAACAATAGATGTCAAGTAAGTTGAAGTGCCAAGTTAAATAGAATTTTAGCATGTGTCAAGAATCAGTACTATCAAGTTTCAAGTAACACATTATTGATCTAGTTGTTTGTGATGGCACAAACAACTATGTAAACCATTTTTGAGTTGACATATAGATATTTCTCAAAGATTTAAACATAAGATCAAATCTATTTTGATTCCCTATGTGATCAACATGAAACTAATGAGAAAAATGGAGGAAATTGAGTGGGAAAATTATATGAATCTCAATTGTAGATTCAAACCTAACTCTAAGCCACCAAAGTCTTTTTAAAGAGAGATGAAGACACATTTTTTATATAGGGAGTGTGAGAGAAAATGCATGCGAGGAGGTAATGCTAGAAAATATTTGAAGGAAGTGAAAAGGGTGAATTAATTAGGTTGAAGGTGACTTAGAAGAAGGACAAAATTGTAGAATGAGTTAACGGAACAAAGGATCAAAATTATAAAAATTTCATATTAGATCAGAAAGAATTGAGATGAACTAAATAAGGATCTGAAATAAAAAATATCAGATTGTAAATGTATCAGATCAAACATTTTATTGTACTCTCTAACAATTGTTACAATAGAATGAAATCCTATGGACTTAGGTCGGTTTAATAGCCATTATATAAAGCCTTTGATAGGGTGACATTCCAAGTGAGTGTTCTAAGGTCCTTTAGCCAAGCACACTTCTAACATGGTGTTAAAATCCTTTAACAGGGTAGGATCTAACAATCCCTTCTAAGCCTTTAACAAGGAAGGCCTTTAATAGGTTAGATCATGAGAATGGCCAAAACATGTAATCTTAATTGGTGAACTTTATTGCTATAGTAGTAAAGAGTTGTGGGTGTCATCCTCACCATAGTTTTACATTCTCATTGGAGGGTTTTTGGGTAATCATATCTAGTGTCACATGTTTATGTGTTTGCATTCACTTTACATGTTATTTCTATATGTTTACACATGTAATGTTTTAAAGTTGAAAGTTTTATTGGTAAGATTTTAGTACTTTTGATTCACACCCCCCCTCTCAGAAGTATACATTTCCCATTTTTATTTCCAACATGAAGTGGTCATAGTAGACATAGCTTTGCATGAAAGTTGAGGATGTTTAGTCTTAGAAGCATGAAAAGGGTTTTCAGCCAAGTGTAGATTAGCTTGAGTTTCTTTAAGAGGTAGCCCTTGAGGATAACTATAGGGGACTACATGATAAGAATTAGGACCTTTGTTTGATGGAAGAATGTTGGATAGCTTTGAAGGTTTGGGAGATGCATAAGTATTGGAAGAAATAGAGGTATTAAGGAAACCATCACTAGACATAGGTTCATCAACATGATCTTGCTCAAGAGAAGCATCTTCATTACATAAGTCTTAAGGAATTTCAAGATCAATGATTTCATCATCGATGGGATCTTGAATTATAAATTTAAATGCAGAATAATCTTCAGTTTTATGACGTTTGCATGTATGGTAGGCACAATAATGATCATCTCTCCACTAATGAGGTTTTACCTCAACTTCATAAGGTATAGACAATTTGTATGGTAAAGTAATGATCTTTTTTGCAACAAAGGTCTCAAACACCATGTCATATGAAAATCCTAAAGGAGTAAAAGTTCTCTCAAAAGTATGTCTAGGACCATTTTTGTCATTCTCATCTCAATCAAAGATAAACTCATCATGAAATATTGACATATTCTCAAAGAGAGAGAGGTCTTTAAATCTATAAGATGAGGACAATTAATGTCTTGGAGTATAATATGTAGACTTTGAAAAATAGAAACTAGCAAGTAAGTATAGAAATTTTTTAATGGTAGAGAAAAACTCATAATCATCTAAATTTGATTGAGGTTTGGTAGCATAGGGTTTGAAGCCCACAGTGGTTTTTAAAGAATACAAAAAGAAAGAATCCTTAACGCTAAATTTGATGTATGTGTCCCCTTTTGTTAAAATTAGGGAAGGTTCTAAATATTCAAGCACATCAAACACACCAACAACCTATTCAAGTTTATATAAGGATGCACAAGCTCAACTAGGGGATGTCCTCAAAATACACAAGGCACATGAGGCCTAAATCTATAGATGAAAGAGAATATTGCAAAACAACAAGGAGGAAATAGTAACCCAATCTCCACCTTCACTTCCCAAAAGTCCAAAGTTCTTTCAGGTTTAGCCAAGATTGATAATATTGCTACTTCCAAGAGACCTATCTTTAGATCCAAGTAACATTATTTATACTTTGTCGAAACATGAGAGTTGAGGTCATCCCCTAGAGTGATCACTTCTCTAGGAAGGCCCCCTAAAAAAAAAAAATCAAGATTCCTTATTTAGGTTCCCCTCAAGCTCCTTAACAAGGATGCAAGAAGAAAACATCAATAAGAAAATCTTGGCGATTAAAAGACAAAAGGGGTTTCTTATTTTAAGCTCAAATCCAAATGTGAATGATTCATTTTAAGCCCTTTTTCAATGTTGGAAAGACACACCAAACAATTTGACAAAAGAAAAAAAATTATTGGATAATGAAAAAGAACATAATGATCACATTTTATAATTCAAATGAGAAGGTTTGGAATGTGTGAACCTTGATTTCACGCTTTCCAATTTTTTCCATTTTTTGCTCTTTAGACCTCCAAGTTACCTTCACAAATTTCAGTCAAGTGCATGAAATCATAAAGAAATAGGAAAATTAACATGAAAATATATTGAACTATTTGATTCCATGAAAAATGAGAACTCATATCATGCATTTAGAGTTGTACAAATAAAGTGCAAATTAATCATGATTTTTAACCTAGTCAACAAGATTGGACCTATATGCTATCAATTGGGATTCAAAACCCTAAATTAAGAACAAAGAATCATATCAAAAATTAGAGAGCTTTCCAAAAATATTATAATTTTGAAAAAATCTTTTCATTTGTGCCCTAGAGAGCCATTTTGTCAAAATAGACCAGATTTTGCAAATTGAATTATTGAACCTTAATATGATCTCTAAAATAAGAACACAAAGAACCAACCCTATTTAGAATTTGAATAAATTTCAAAAAATTCAATTTTTTTCAAAATATGTGTTAATTTACGCCCTAAAATTATTTTTCATGAAAAATCAAGAAAAACTTATAAAAACTCGAAAATAGCTCAAAAAAATTTAAAAATTGGACTAAAGCTTCTTTGATGTGTCACCAACCTGCAAAAAATAATTTAGACCAAAACAGCAAGCTTCTTGGGAGATATGATCAAATCTTTCAAATCTAGGGTTTTTTGTGTCCAAACAAATTCGTACAAGGGCATTAGATCTAAAAATTTCCAAAACTAGCAAGTAAATGCGGGTTGCCCCATGATGGGCACCAAAAATGTGTGCCTAAAATGTGTTGCACACTTCTATGAGTTGTTATATCCAATATTTCTTAAGATTAAGATCTCGAATGATGACTCCTAGCTCTCTATTCATGGAGTACAAGGGTTTGTAATGGAGGCCCTTAGTTTGAACTAGTTGGTGCCCATCCAAGTACACCATAAAATGAGAGATTCAAAGAAACTAATCTATATGATAACAATGCAAAATAATGCAAGATCTAATCTATGAATGTAAGATCTAATGCATGAAATAAAAGATTTAAGCTAATATGAAAATGCAAGGATGGATCATGATGATGGAAGCCATGGATGCATGAGAGAAGAAGACAAGAAGATAAAAGTTTTCTAGAAAAAGTTTTTAGTATTCAAACTCCTTCAAAAATTTCTCTCCATACCTACAACATAATAATATCCTAAAGTGTGTGTATGTAAAATAAGGAGAGAGCTCTCTCTCATAAAAAAGATTGGATGATCAAGATTAACAGAAAAAATGATTTAATCAAGGGTGTAGAAAGAATGATCCACGTGAAATATAGATTTACCAATGAGAAAATAGTAAAAGAATTAAGTGGAATCCCACTTAGACATATGTGCATTTAAATGTAGAGAATTTTTTAGTTTTTATTTATTTTATTTCCTTTTTAACTAGGGATTTATTTAATTAAAAGGGAGCAAGCTCTTTCAATTAAATTAAAAGAGGGGTTTTTCTATTAATTAATTAAATGTGGATGAAATATATAATTAAAAGAGAGGTTTTCTTTTAATTAAATGGGGACTTATTTTATTTAATTAAAATAGAGATTTTATTTTAATTAAATAAGAATTAGGATAAAATGATCAACCTTAGAAATGAAATAATCAACTTTGATCAAGGAAATTGATTTGACTTGATTTAGTAAAATATTGCAAACCACTGATTCAGGAAATTGTAAAATTGATAAATTAAATGATGGAGGACAATAGTTTGGGTGACCATTTTAGGGTGCATACACATATATCCCTAGGGGCCCTAAGATCCCAAGGGAAATCAAAAGTTATCATAGGTTAACCTTTGATCCCTTTCGACACATTTCTTGACAAGATATGTCCCTAGGAGCCCTAGGACACCTATGGACCTAATTGGTTGGTTCAAATGCATTGAAAAGAGTCATAGGTTAACCTATGACCACTTTCGACACATTTCATGACAACATATGTCACTAGGGGCCATAAGACCTCTAGGAACCTATTTTGTTGGTATGAATGCTTCGATAGGGGTCATAGGTTAACATATGACTCCTTTCAATGCATTTCATCACAATATATGTCCCTAGGGGCCCTAGGACCCCTAGGGATGTCGAAAGGGGTCATAGGTTAACCAATGAACACTTTCAACACATTTCATGACAATATATGTCATTAGGGGCCCTAGGACCCCTAGGGACCCATTTGGTTGGTTTGAATGCATCGAAAGAGGTCATAGGTTAACCTATGACCCCTTTTAATGCATTTCATGACAACATATGTCCCTAACAGCCCTACGAACCCTAGGGATGTCAAAAGAGGTCTTAGGCTAACCTATAGCCTCTTTTGAAGCATTTCATGACAACATATATGTCCCTAGGGTCCCTAGGACCCCTAGGGACCTATTTGGTTGGTTTGAATGCGTTGAAAGGGGTCATAACCTATGACTCATTTCAATGCATTTCATGACAACATATGTCCCTGGGGGCCCTATGACACCTAGGGACTGATTTAGTTATTTCAAATGTGTTAAAAGGGGTCATATGATAACCTATCACCCTTTTGGTTGGTTCAAGTGAGTCAAAAGGGGTCTTAGGTTAACCTAGGACCCCTTCTAACACATTTCTTAACAACATATGTCCCTAGGGGCCCTAGGACCCCTAACGAACAATTTGGTTAGTTTGAATGTGTTGAAATGCAATGTGTTGAAAGGCATCATAAGTTAACCTATGACCCTTTTGATGCATTTCTTGACAACATATGTCCCTAGGGTCCCTAGGACTGGTAGGGACCCATTTGGTTTGTTCAAATGCATTGAAAGGTGTCATAGGTTAACCTATGACCCCTAGGAACCTATTTGGTTGGTTTGAATACATCAAAAGGCATCATAGGATAACCTATGACCCCTTTCAATGAATTCCATGACAACATATGTTCCTAGGGGCCCTGTGACCTTTAGGTCACCCATTTGGTTGTTTTGAATGCATCAAAATGGATAATAGGTTAACCTATATCCATTTTTGATGCATTTCATAAAAAAATATTTCCCTAGGGGCCCTAGGATGTGTAGAGATATTGAAAGGGGTCATAGTTTAGCCTATGACCCCTATTGATGCATTTCTTGACAACATAAGTCCCTTGGCACCCTAGGATCCATAGGGACCCATTTGGTTGGTTCACATGCATGAAAATATGTCATAGGTTAACCTATGAATCTAGGGGCCCTAGGTCCGCTAGGGATGTCGAAAGTTGGCATAGGTTAACCTATGACCCCTTTAGATGCATTCAATGACAACATATGGCTCTAGGGGCCCTAGGAACACTACAGACCCATTTGGTTGGTTTGACTATGTTGAAAGGGGTCATAGGTTAACCTATGACCCCTTTCAAAGTATTTCATGACAACATATGTCCCTAGGGTACCTAGGATCTCTAGGAACCTACTTAGTTTCTTCAAATGTGTCCAAAGTGGTCAAACGATAACCAATGATCCCTTTCGATGCATTTCATGACAATATATGTTGCAAGGGGCCCTAGGACCCCTTGCAACCCATTTGGTTATTTTCAATCTATCAAAAGGGGTAATAGGTCAACCTATTAACCCTTTTAATGCATTTCATGACAACATATGTCCCTAGGCTCTCTAGGACCCATAGGGACCTATTTGATTATTTTGAATACATTGAAAGGGGTCAAACGATAACCTAGGATCCCTTTATATGCATTTCATGACAACATATGTCTATAGGGACTCCAGTACACCTAGGAACCTATTTGGTTGTTTTGAATGCATTGAAAGGAGTCATACAATAACGTATGACCCCTTCCAATGGATTTCATGACAACATATGTTTCTAAGGGCCCTAGGATCCATAGGGACCCATTTGGTTTGTTCGAATGCATCGAAAGTTGTCATAAGTTAACTTATGACCCCTTTCGATGCATTTCATTACAACATATGTCACTAAGGGCCCTCAACCCCCTAGGGATGTTGAATGGCCTCATAACTTAATCTATGACCCCTTTCAATACATTTCATGACAACATATGTCCCTGGGGGCCCTATGACCCCTAGAGATGTTGAAAGGGGTCATAGGTTAACCTATGAACCCTTTTGATGCATTTCATGACAACATATGTCCCTAGGGTACTTAGGACCCCTAGGGATCCATTTGATTGTTTTGAATGCATCAAAAGGGGTCATAGGTTAACCTATGTCCCCTTTCGATGCATTCAAAACAACCAAATAGATTAGTCAAAAGGGGTCATAGTTTAACCTATGATGCATTTTGACACATTTCATGAGAACAGATGTCCCTAGCTAGGACCCCTAGGAATCTATTTGGTTGTTTCAAATACATTGAAAGGGGTCATACAATAACCTATGACCCCTTTCGACAAATTTCATGACAACATCTATCCCTAGGGGCCTTAGGACCCATATGAATCTATTTAGGTTTTTTGAATGCATCACTTTCATATCATATCATGACAACATGTGTCCCTAGGGGCCCTAGGACTCTTAAGGACATTCAAAGGGATCATAGGTTAACCTGTGACCCATTTCGAAGTATTTCATAACAAATTATGTCCCGAGGGGATCTAGAACATCTAGGGACCCATTTGGTTGGTTTGAATGCATTGAAAGTGGTCATAGATTAACCTATGACCCCTTTGATGCACTTAATGACACCATATGTCCCTAAGGGCCCTATGACCCCTAGGGACATATTTGATTGGTTTGAATGCATCAAAAGTGCTCATAGGTTAACTTATGACCACTTTTGATGCATTTCATGATATTATATGTCCCTATAGGCCATAGGACCTGTAGGTGTTCAAATGCATCAAAAGGTGTCATAGGTTAACCTATGATCCCTTTCAACACATTTCATGACAACATATGTCCGTAGGGGGCCTAGGACCCCTAAGGACCTATTTGATTGGTTTGAATGTGTCGTAAGGTGAAAAAATTTTGATGCATTTCATAATAACATATGTCCCTAGGGGCCCTAGGACACTAGGGATCTATTTTTTTGGTTTGAATGTGTCGAAAGTGGTCATAGGTTTATTTATGACCCCTTTCGACACATTTCATGACAATATATGTCCCTAGGGTCCCTAGGACCCCTAGGGATCTATTATATTGGTTTTAATGTGGTGAAAGGGGTCATACAATAACCTATGACCCCTTTAAACACATTTCATGACAATATATGTTCCTAGGGGCCGTATGACCCCTAGGGACCCATTTGGTTGGTTCAAATGCATCAGAAGGGGTTGTAGTTTAACCTATAACCCCTCTCGACTCATTTCATGACAACATATGTCCCTAGCGGCCCTAGGACCCCTAGGGAACCATTTGGTTGGTTTGAATCTATCGAAAGGGGTCATAGGTTAACCTATTGCCTCTTTCAATGCATTTCATGATAATATATGCCCCTAGGGGCCCATTAGACCCCTAGGGACCTATTTGGCTAGTTACAATGTGCCAAAAGGGGTCATACAATAACCTATGACCCCTTTTGACACATTTGATGAGAATGTATGTTCCTAGGGACCTTAGGACCCCTAGGAACCCATTTGGTTGTTTCAAATGCATCGAAAGGTGTCATAGGCTATCCTATGACCCCTTTCAATGCATTTCATGACAATATTATATTTAATAATACTATGATAATATTGTATATTTTAATATAATAATAATATAATATCACTATATCTAATAATAATAATTATAATAATCATAATCATATATAGTAATAATAGTTAATAATAATAGTCAAATTCTGAGTTTGATAATTATTTATTAGTTAATTTTGATTGAAGATGACTGTAAAGTTCTTATTGACATACTGATTGAAAAATAGCTATAAATTTCAAACGGTATAACATTTTTGAAATGCAAAAGTTGCATCACATTCTATGCTTCACCTAGTATAAGGAAAAAAATAAAATTAATTTGGTAAAGTTTTCAATTAGTTAAGGTGGTCAGACTAGAAAAGTTATAGTAAAAAAATTATATTTAATCATTTATTTGGAATAAAAATACCCAAAAATATTCATCATGTCTAGGCATGAGTCTAATTTTTATATCTATAATTATATTAAAAATATTATCATTTGATTTTGATTAAGGTGGTTAGACATACACCTACTTTTATTTTCACCTTGAAATTTTTGTAGTACTGCATTAAAATCCAAACTTTTGACCAATCAAATAATTTTTTCTCTAGATAAGGCCTAGTAGTTTAGAAACGACATTTAGATTCCTATAGATTATTTCATTACAACTTTTAGATTTAAAGTGTAGAGCCACTTTAAAATTCTATGTCAAGTTGACAAAACCATAATTTGTTGGTTTTTCACTACCACTTAAGGCCAAAGTTTGGTTGACCATGATCTTGCACATACCCTTATTTAATATTTAAATTAAAAAATATGTTTTCATTTTAAATATTAAAGAAATAACTTATTTAATATTTTGTATGTTCGTGGAGTTAGAGTCTACTAATATGGAAGAGATTTGTCTGGCTGATTAGAAGACTTGTTCAAGAGAAAAGATGGCATAGAAAGGTCAAGGTTGGTTTTGTTGATTAGTTTGTGGATTTGATACAGAACCTAAAAACCAACTCGAGGTTATTGTTGAGGATATTCCCAACTTTTTTAATTTTGGGATGGAAATTGGTTTTCATCATCAGTTGGTTAGATCTAACATGGAAATTGTAGAGCACTTTGTCATGGATAATCAAGTTGTTGGGTCATTAGTTGTGTGTTGTAGAGAATCTTGTTGTGAGCAATGAGATTGTTTGTATTGAGAGTTTGACATATGTTGTGGAGGAGTTACATATTGCTTTTGATATGGATTTGGTCTTGGATCTACTTTCTGTCATTAGGAATGTGGAGTTGGATACACTTGTTGTTTATATGGATGGATGTGATAAGTTTCATGTTGGTTAGTTAGCAATGATTCAGATACTTTTGATGTTTGGTTGGTTGAAGTAGATCTACATGATATACAATTTGGTTTTCTTGTCCTCATTGGAGTGGAAACCTTTCGTGAAGATGAAGATAGTAGCATGGATTTTTCATTGGGCATGAATGTGTGGGACACGATTTTCTTTGTACCTCAGGAGTCTGATGCAAGAACACCCTAGGGTAGTTGGCCATCCTACATGTTGGAGGGATCTGTGGTTGTGTGGACCTATTTGGATCTTGGTTAATTATTTTTCATGTATTTAATAAATTTTGTAAACCTTTTAAGACATTTGGTATTTAATTTCTATTGCAAACCGACTTATTGCTAAACATGTATATAATGTAAGGGTATATTTAATTTGTAACTTACTTGGCTGACTTGTGGCTTAGTTGGGTATAAGTAGGGGGTCTTATGGAGTCTTTAGTCATGATTCATACATCTTGGATAAGAGGATGTGGTAGAGGAGCGAACTTTGAGAAGAGCTTGTAGTCGTGGCTTGGGAAAAAAGGAGATTTCTTGGTGGGCTTGCGAGCACAAGTTTAGATCTACCTTGGAGGCTTCTTCCAGAGTGTGGATCTAGACTAGCTAGGGTTTGGATTGGGTTTTTAGGGATCTTGTAGAACTATTACCTTCTTTGTATTTGTCCATAACAAAGAAGGCCATATAACCTAACACATTGCATGTAATAAGTTATTTTATGAATATAGAGTTGTGATTAGGTATAAGATCTAGCATTATTTTTGTGTTTCTATTGTGTGGCTATTTTTTAGAGGCTAAGACATGACCTCTGGGGATTCTCTAGCCTTACTAGGATTTATGAGGCTCTAGTTGAATAGAACAACTTTTTGCTAAGAACCTTCTTCCCACAATGCTCCTTTCTCTTTAAGTCCTTATGGATAATCAATGTTAGATCTTGTTGGAAATGAGAATAGAGTAACTAAGATGAGGAGGGGGTGAATCAATTACTACAAAAAATTTTCTTGGTCCCTAAGATGTCTGACTATATCCTTGATCTGATTAATAAAATGCTGAAACTTGATAATGAAGCAAATGATAAATATTAAGAACTGCTATGTTATCATGCACAAAGTAATTCAGTAATTAAGAACACATGAGACACCAGTTTTAATGTGGCAACCCAATATGGGAAAAACCACCAATGTAACTTTTTCACTCTTCTGAAGTGAGCCCTGTTCGGAGCCAACCCTGTTAAAGGTTACAAAAACACACTGTTAGGTGTGACCCTATTAAAGGATTTAATCACCCTGTTAGGAGTGGCCTTGCTAGAGGTCTTTAGATCAATTCAACTAAACTGTCACCTTGTTAGAGGATTTAATGAATGGCTTTTAAACCAACTCTGTTAAGAGATTTTGAATACACTGTTACAATGGTTAGAAAGCAACAATGAAATGACCTGATATAATGTGTAACTTATCTTTGCTGATTGCAAATCTATGTTATGCTTGACAGGATCCTTACTAATCAAATACAACTTTGCAGCTTCTTCAACACATCTGATCCTTCATCAGACTTTTCTCAACATTCGCCTCTTCATACTATAATTCGCATTCATAACTTCCTTTTTTTTTTATAATCACAGTTTAATTCATAACTTGAAGGACCATATATACCGTTCAGATTATCTTAGTTGGCTCAAATCACTGACTAAAACAAACAATTACAACAGTCGGCTAAAAGTAATTAATTAGCAAAATCCTATATTGGCCGACCCTGCACGGTGAACTTTGTTCAAAAAATAATTCCTATGTAAACTGACTGAGCTCGGTGTATACAATGAGTTTCATGACAATCCTTTAGTTGCTAGGAGAACTCAGTAAGTATTGGGTTTCCTGAGATGACCGAGTTAAGCTCGGTGGAAACTATCCTTTGGAGACCAAGTGAAGCTCAGTTAACACTGATTTCTTCATGATTCATTTGATGACCAAGTGAGCTCGGTGGACACTATCCTTTGGAGACCAAGTGAAGCTTGGTTAACACTAGCTCTTTACATTTCCTTCATTGTCCAAGTTAGCACGATTAACACTATCTTCCAAATTTCCTCTAATGATCAAGTGAGCTCAGTTGGCACTGTAAATTGCATTGTAGACTGTCTGAGCTCAGTGAACTTGAGACTAATGACTAATATGACATTTGTGTGAAATCAAGGACAACATTATCCAAAAATATCCCTCTTTGGCATTGATGGCAACACAACATGTCATAACAGAAATAAAATTTTCAAAACAAGTTCAACAAGATAACAAACTTCTCACTCTTTCAATAGTTTCCCTCTATTAAGGGACTTCATGGAAATCTTTTCAAATCTTCACAAATTTCAGAAGGATATGATAGCAAAATCTCTCCCTCTTTGACAACACATGCCAAAGACAACAGAAGTTAAGTGAATTATAATTTACCTTTAGTACTGATTCATATGCAATGATTTATGATAAAACTGCATTAGCAGATAGATCTTCAATCCTGTATGCATTGATGCATCACTAGAACTTATTTTTAGTGGACTTCAGATAGGGGAATGACCCCTAACTTACCTCTAAGATACAAAAAAACATCCTTAGATAAAGGCTTTGTGAATATGTTAGTAATTTGTTCTTTTGTATGGACATATTCCAATCTGATCTCCTTGTCTTGCACCAATTCTCTGACAAAATGATATTTTATTGCAATATGCTTGGTCTTGGAATGCATCACTGGATTCTTAGATATGTTGATTGCATTAGTATTTTCATAGAACATGAAAATTGGTTCTTTGATTTCCATCTTCATTCCTTGCAATAACTGCTTAAACCAAACAATATTTGAATAATTTACTGCTGCAGCAACATACTCTGCCTCTACTATAGATTGGGATGTACATTTCTACTTTTTGCTTGTCTAGGAAACTAATTTTTTTCCAAGAAAGAATGCTCCTCCACTTGTACTTTTTATGTCATCAAGGTTTCCTACCTAATCAGCATCAGTAAACACTTTCAAATCCAAATTACCTACAAATTTGTACCATAAGCCATAATCTTTAGTTCCTTTCAAATATCTCATTATTCTTTTGATTGCCATCAGGTGAGTTTCTCTTGGCTTTGCTAAAAATCTTACAACAATACCAACTGCAAGGGCAATATCTAGTTTGGTATGAACTACGTATTGAAATTTTCCAATCATAGATCTATACAATGTTTGATCTACCTCTTTGGATTCATCATCTTTGGTAAGTTTCAATCCAGTACACATAGGAGTTCCAACAGGTTTATAGTCCTCCATACCAAAATTTTTCAATATCTCCTTAATGTATTTTGTTTGAGTGATGTAGATGCCATTCTTATTTTGTTGAATTTGAAGACCAACAAAGAATTTTATTTCACCAAACATAGACATTTCAAATTCCTTGTTCATTTGTTCTAAAAATTCTTTGCAAAGATCATCATGCCCTGTGAAAATAGTATCATCTATGAATATTTCTGCCAAGACAATCTTATTATCTGGTCCTTCCTTTATATATAAGCTACTATTATCATTAGTTCTTTGAAAACCAATCTGAATAAGATAGTTATGCAATCTTTCATACCATGCTCTAGGGGCTTGTTTTAGACCATACAGTGCCTTGTGTAATTTGCAGACCATGTCCTTTTTATCTGGATCAACAAAGCCTTTAGGTTGTTCAATGTAAACCTCTTCATCCAATATTTCATTGAGGAATGCTGACTTGACATCCATCTGATAAACTCTGAATCCTTTATGAGCAGCATATGCAAGTAAGGTTCTGACTCCTTCCAATCTTGCAATAGGAGCAAAGGTTTCTCCATAATCTATGCCTTCTTCTTGAGAGTATCCTTTGCATACCAATCTGGCTTTGTTTCTGGATACTTTACCATCTTCAGTCACCTTGTTTCTAAATACCCACTTGGTTCCAATTACATTCTTATTTTTAGGCCTCAGTACAAGAGTCCATGTCTTGTTTTTCTCAATCTGTTCTATTTCTTTGTTCATTGCCTCAATCCAACTATCATTTGCCAATGCATCTTTAATGCTTCTAGGTTCAAAATCAGCAAGTAAGCAAGTATTTTTCAGCTTGCTTCTTCTCAAGGTTCCTTCAAATTTGTCTCCAATGATCTAATCTAGTGCATGATGTCTTCTGACATATTTAGCTAATACAGGTTCTTTGCCTCTTGAATGAGTTTCATTGATATCTCCTTGTGCTTCAATTTCATGTTTAGGCTATTCTGATTTGGTAAGAATTAGCTCGGGTGCTTCAGACTCGGTAGATACTGAATGTTGTTATGTCTCGGTTTGAACTATTTGCAACTCGGTTACTAATGATTCTGGAGTTGAGGATTCTTGAGTGAACAGAATGCTTGGTATAGTATCTGGTTCAATGTAAACAAATCTTCTGTAATCTTCAGGTACCTTTTTTCTTTCTTCTTTAGATTTGTTTGCAAACTCATCAACTTTCACATGTGCACTTTCTATGACTTTGTGAGTGGATAGATTCAAACATCTATATGCTTTTCTTTTGCAAGAATATCCCAAAAATATTCCTTCATCACCTTTTTCATCAAATTTTCCTTTTCTAGATTCTTTCAAAATATAACATTTGCTTCCAAATATTTTTAGATAACTTACATTGGGTTTGTAACCATACCATAATTCATAGGTATTTTTGAATGAGTCCTTCTTCAACTATACTTGATTTAAGGTATGAACTGCAGTGCTGATGGATTCCTTCCAGTATTTGATAGCAACCTTCTTTTCTATCATTAGGTTTCTTGCACAATCCATGATGGATTTGTTTCTTCTTTCAGCTATTTCATTTTGTTCAGGAGTTCTTGGTGCTGAGACCTATCTTTTAATACCTTTTTCAATGCAGAAGTTGTTGAATTCATGTGAGATGAATTCACCACCTCTATCTGACCTTAAGCATTTTAGTCTTTTTTTAGTTTCTTTTTCTACTCTTGCTAAATACCATTTGAATTTCTCAAATGCTTCTGATTTATTCCTTAGATACATGACAATCATCATTCTTGAGTAGTCATCAACCAAAAGAATGAAAAACTTTTCTCCAGTATAGATTTCTATTCCAATGGGTCCACATAAATCAGTATGCACAATTTCTAATATATCTTCAGACTGATAGTTCTTACTTTTAAAACTAGTCTTTCCCATTTTACCAATCTAACAATTCTTGCATAGTCCAACCTCAGGTTTCTTAATGTTAGGAATGCCTCTTACTTTCTTGAATTTGCTTATTTTTACCAAGTTATCAAAATTGACATGACATAACCTTTTATACCATAACCAACTTTCTTCAATTTGAGCAATAAAACATGAGCATTCACCAAGTTCTAGATAGAACAAGTTACCTTTAGTTTGGGTGCCAGATCCTATCAGCTTTC
Organism: Cupressus sempervirens; assembly: GCA_028749045.1. Classification (NCBI taxonomy): domain Eukaryota; kingdom Viridiplantae; phylum Streptophyta; class Pinopsida; order Cupressales; family Cupressaceae; genus Cupressus; species Cupressus sempervirens. The sequence continues at coordinate 896,541,016 of CM053787.1, forward strand.
CTTGCTCATTCAACAATCTTGCCTTTCCATGCATGAATTCCACCTTGAATCTAGTATTGAGTAACTGTGCCACACTTAGCAAATTATGTTTAAGACCTTCAACCCAATAAGAATTATTACATACAAGTTCTTTGGTTAGAAAGATTATTCCTCTTCCTTTTATGAAACAAGGTTCATTATTACCAAACCTTACACTGCCACCATCATAGTCTTCAAACTGATCAAACTTAGTTTTATCACCAGTCATATGATGTAAGCAACCACTGTCTATAATCCATGTACCATTCTTACTTCTATGAGAAACAAGTGCCATTTTATCTTCTTCATCACTGTCAGAATTATCTTTAACAACAATATAAACAATTTCATCCTCACTATTATCAGAATCTTTAGAATTTTCAGCCATGAAGCATGATTTCTTACCTTTGTTCTTGGATGTTTTGAAGTCTTTCTTGCCATTCCATTTCTTTTCATCATGGTTTTGCTTGTTTGGACACCTTGCTGCAATATGACCAATTTCTTCACAAGAAAAATAGATTAGAGGAACTTTACCTTTGTATCTTCCTCTGCCTCTAGAGTATTTCCTTGCTAGTAGAGCTTCAATCACTTCGAGGTCACTATCTGAAATTTGGCTTGATTCATCTTCACTTTCTGTCTGAGATTGCTTCTCCTTTTTGTTTTTCCCTTTGAGTGAGAACTTGGCTTGAAATGCTGATTCAATGTTTTTGGAGGCTGGAACATAGTTATCAAAGTTATCTAGTTCAAATGCAGTTAGTCTTCCAACTATGGCATCAAGATTTATCTAATGATTTGCTTCACACCTTCTTTCCTGAATTGCCAAAACTCTGATTGCATAAATGAGAAGCAAGGTTTTGAGAACTTTGCTTATAATTGTTTCTCCTTTGATATCACCTCTAGATGCTCTGATTGCACTCACACATGCTTTAACTCTTTCAACACACTTTGCAATGTTTTCATCCTCTTTCATCCTCATTTGATCAAATTGTCCTCTTAGAGTTTCTTCTTTTGCTCTTCTTACATTATCATCTCCTCCATAGATCTCTTTTAGCTTGTTCCACATCTCAAAGGTAGTTGTGCAGTCCTTAATGTCATCAAATTCTTCATAACTGAGAGCAAATGCTATGTCTATCATCATATTGTTGTGAGTCTTCTTTTCAGCAATGTCATTGACAAACAATGTGCCAGGAGGTTCTTCATATTTTTCTTCAAGTTATTTTAGTCCAATATTACCAACAATAGCCAGATGACGTCTCATCAATCCTTCCCATGCGAAGAAGTTATCTCTATTGAGTTTTGGAATTTCTCTTTTGTAAGACATCTTGATATTTGTCTTACATCCTTGAAATCTTTTCTTGCAAGGACCAAAATCTCTGATACCAATTGTTGGAAATGAGAATAGAGTAACTGAGAGGGGGAGGGGGTGAATCCGTTACTAAAAAAACTTTTCTTGGTCCCTAAGATGTCTGAATATATCCTTGATCTGATTAATAAAATGCTGAAACTTGATAATGCAACAAATGATAAATATTAAGAACTACTATGCTATCATGCACAAAGTAATTCAATAATTAAGAACACATGAGACACCTGTTTTAATGTGGAAACCCAATATGGGAAAAACCACCAATGTAACTTTTTCACTCTTCTGAAGTGAGCCCTGTTAGGAGCCAACCCTGTTAAAGGTTACAAAAACACACTATTAGGTGTGACCCTGTTAAAGGATTTAATCACCCTATTAGGAGTGGCCTTGCTAGAGGTCTTTAGAACAATTCAACTAAACTGTCAGCTTGTTAGAGGATTTAATGAATGGTTGTTAAATCAACTTTGTTAAGAGATTTTAAATACACTGTTACAATGGTTAGAAAGCAAAAATAAAATGACTTGATATAATGTGCAACTTATCTTTGCTGATTGCAGATCTTTGTTATGCTTGACAAGATCCTTACTGATCAAATACAACTTTGCAGCTTCTTCAACACATCTGATCCTTCATCAGACTTTTCTCAACATTTGCCTCTTCATACTATAATTTGCATTCATAACTTCCTTCTTTTTTTATAATCACATTTTAATTCATAACTTGAATAACCATATATACCTATTAGATTATCTTAGTCGGCTCAAATCACCGACTAAAACAAAAAATTACAATAGTCGACTAAAAGTAATTAATTAGCAAAATCCTATACTAGCCGACCTTGCACGGTGAACTTTGTTCAGAAAATAATTCCTGTGTAAACCGACTGAGCTTGGTGTATATAGTGAATTTCGTGACAATCCTTTAGTCGTTGGGAGAACTCGATAAGTACTAGGTTTCCTGAGATGACCAAGTTAAGCTCGGTGGAAACTATCGTTTGGAGATCGAGTGAAGCTCGGTTAACATTGAGTTCTTCATGATTCATTTGATGACTGAGTGAGCTCGGTGGACACTATGCTTTGGAGACCAAGTGAAGCTTGGTTAACACTAGCTCTTTACATTTCCTTCGTTGTCTAAGTTAGCATGATTAACACTGTCTTCCAAATTTCTTTTGATGACCGAGTGAGCTCGGTTGGCACTGTAAATTGCATTGCAGACTATCTAAGCTCGGTGAACTTGAGACTAATGACTGATATGACATTTGTGTGACATCAGGGACAACATTATCTAACAAGATCTATCCATCCTTCCTAGAAGATATCTTCCTCATTCTAGGCCTCGTGGATTTTTTTCATAGATATATCTAGTCTTCCCATATGCATATGTCTTAAACTTAAGTATCTACCGACCTTCAAAGATATTTATCTCTATACTAGAATTTATAACCTCCGCTTGGGATGTCCCTTATTTTTATTGTACAATATTCCTAGATCATGTTAATGTATTTTTATTGTTCTTATTTGCATTTGAGTCTAGTCCTCTATTATTCTCTAATTATTATTGATGCCCCTTGCAGGTCATGCTGGTTCACTCCAACCCGAAGCTTGTTACTCTCATGTTTCTGAGGATGGATGAGAGTGTGAAATGTATTTTCCTTGGAGTCTACACTTTAGTTATAGGTATATGCTGCTATGATTGGAATACTCCTGCTGTAATATGACACTCATGTGAAATTTTATGTTTTCACTTGATGGTATACTTGGTCATGTCCCTTATCATTTTAATCAATTTGTTGATCCTTATTTTAGAGGCATGGTGATGGCTTAAGACACTTCTCTACAACTATTATTGTATGTCCTCCCTTCAGTTTCAATTTGCTACACACACACATTTAGTGTCATTATTACTAGAGATTGGTGATAGTTTTTGTCTCATCTGGGCACTGATATCTCCTTCCATAATTTCTTCTTTCCCTTCTCAACTTTGATCTCTTCCTTTGTGTCCTTTTCTTTCATCCCTTTCACTATGGGTTTATACATATTGGTGATTATTTCATGAAGGGTCATGTCTTTCAATACTTTGGTCATCGATTGAAATTATTAACTTTAATTTATTATTCACAATGGTAAATTATTAGATTAATTATTATTATTTTATTTGTATAGGATTTTCAATGCAATTGGTTAACTTTGATTTCTAGTAGTTATTACATTCCCTCTTGCTTGATTTTGTTTTTCCTCAAGAAATTTGATAGTCTCTTCATCCTCCCATGTGCCATTCTCTTTAGGTAAATTCCTCCATTGGACTAAGTACTCTATGATAGTTTGACTTCTTAACTTCCCTTTTTAGGTCTTTGGAATAACCTCTAGTTATAAAACAATTTGGCCTTTGTCATTTAATGGGGGAAATTCTATACAAGGTTTTATTTATTTTCCCAATACTTTCTTAAGGTGTGAGACATGGAAAATATTGTGTATTCTACTTTCTTCAGGCAGATATAGTTCATATGCTATCTCCCCAATTTTCCTTTTTATTCAATATGGTCCATAGAATCATGGTTTGAGTTTTTTTAATCCATTATTTTATATTGAAATTTGTATATATGGCTGTAATCTTAAGAATAATCTTGCATTGAAAACATCCTTTCGATGTGTTTCTTGTTGGCATACATCTTTTGTTGATTATTGGCTTGTTGTAGGTTCTCCTTAAGTGTCTTTAGAATATTTTTACTTTGAAAAACAAAATCTTGTGTGCTTAGTACTTGACTTTCTTGTGGAATCAAATTTGCAAATGTAGGTGCCTCGTAACTATATAAAGGTTTAAAATTGATCATTCAAATGGACATGTGATGTGTTGTATTATAGAAAAATTCTCCTAAATGTAGTCATTTGATCCATGACCTTTGTTTCCTAGTTACATAGTTCCTCAAATATCCTTACAACCACTTATTTACTATCTTAGTTTTTTCATTTGTTTGTAGGTCATAACTCATACTAGGGGTTAATCTTGTTCTTGCTAATTTGAATAACTCTTGCCAAAATTGACTGATGAATTTTCTACCTCTATCATTAATTATGTTCTGTGGGAGGCTATAGAGTCTAAAAATCTCTCTAAAGAATAGTTCAGCTATTTGATGTGCTGATGATTCAGTGGCAACTAGAAAGAAATGCACATATTTGGTGAGCCTATCCACCACTACATAAATACTCTTCTTCCCTTCTACCCTGGGTAATCTAGTTATGAAATCCATCAAAATGTTTTCCCATTTCTCATTCAAAATGGGTAATGGTTGTAGGAGCCCTTATGGATGTTCTTGTTTAGCCTTATTTTGTTGACATGTCATACATTCTTATACATGTCTTTGGAATTCTTTCTTCAATCCCTTCTATGAAATTTTTTCTCATCTCTATTTATATGTCTTGAAATATTCTTGGTGGTTGGACAAGAGGTTATTATGATACTCCTTTATGAGGGTTTTCTTTACTTTTGAATAAGGAGTTAGAAATACTCTTTCTTTATAGAGTATCAACTCATCTTAGTTTTTGAAGTCTTAATTCTAAATTTTTCCCTCTAATATTTTACTAGCTTCAAGGTCCTTTGCATACTCAGAAATGATATCTCCCTTCTAGTCTCTTGAGATATTGGTCATCAATTGGAGGTGGGGACGTCTAGATAAAGAGTCTACAACTCCATTGTTCACCCCTTTTACATTCCCTATGTCAAAATCATATGCTTGAATCTTACTTACCCATTTTTTATGCCAGACATTAAGATTTTTTTGCTTTAGGAAGAATCGTAGGCTATTATGATCGGTCTTCACAATGAACTTTCCACAAACTAGGCACTGTCAAAATTTGGCTAAGGAATTATAGCCAACATTTCCTTATCATATCTAGAATAATAATTTTTTGGTTCTGTCAGTTTGTGACTTTCAAATTCTATAGGGTGTTTATTTTTCATGAGAACTACCACAATCCCTTCTCCTGATGCATCACATTGTACTTCAAAAGGTACCAAGAAATATGGTATGGCTAAGATTGGACATGAACTCATTATTTATTTTAACTATTTGAATTCTTTTTGTGCCTTCTCATTCCATATAAAGGCACATTTCTTGGTTAGGTTAGTGGGGGGTAGGCTAGCTTAGAGAAACCTCTTGGAAACCTTATATAATAATTGCATAATCAAACAAATCCTTAGAGTTGGGTTAGCGTCTTTAGCTTCAGCCATTGTTTAATTACTTTGATCTTTTCTCCATCTACACTCACTCCCTTAGTATTAATCTTATGTCCCTAGTCAAGGATCTCATTTACCCCAAACTCACATTTTGAAAACATGGCATATAGTGACTCTATTTATAAAATGTTTAGGATTTCTTTAATATGTTACAAGTGTTGTTCTCATATTTTACTATAATTAAGAATGTTGTCAAATAATATGAGGAGGAATATTATTAATTGTTGTCTTAAAATATGGTCCATACATGATTTGAAGGTAGTTGGGGAATTTGTGAGACCAAATGGAAGTACTAGGAATTCAAAATTTCTATAATGGCATCTAAATGTTGTTTTTGGAAGGTCTTCCTTCCTCATCCTAATTTAGTGATATCCAAACCTTAGATCAATTTTTTTAAAAATATCTAGCACCATGTAATTCATCCATTAGTTCATCTATCCTAGGAATAGGGTATTTTTTCTTGGTAGTTTTCTTATTTAAGGCCTTGTAATCTATGCACATCCTCATGGTTCCATCCCTTTTCTTAATGAGTACTACTGAGGACACAAATGGGTTGCTACTAGGTTGGATGTGTCCCATTTCCAGTAAATCTTTAATGGTTTTTCTAATCTCCTGTTTGTATTTATGGGGGTGTATGTATGGGGTTGTTATGACCAATTTGATGCCTTCTACTAACTCCATGGAATGCTCAAAATCACTTTTGGGTGGTGCACTTAGAGGGATATCCTTAAAGATCTTTTCTTATTTTTCTAAGATGGGGTGTATATCTACGTGTATCATAATTTCATCAATGGGTGATTTATCCATAACCATATGTTTAACTATCCATTCTTCTTTCCCATGTCTAAGAACACACTCTATTCTATTGCAAAGCACAATTTTGGGGGATCTGTCCAATAAAGATTTTAATGTGATGTCCCTCCCCTAGTGTTTGAAAGATACTTCTAGCTTGGGATTGTCTATAGTAAAATGTCCTAAGGAATCTATCCATGGCATCCTAAGGATGATTTCCTTTTCTTGTTTGACCATGAAAAAATCTACCTTTATAGTGTAGTTATTTGAAGTAATATCTATTTGGGGGTTGATCTCCAAAAATTGATCAATAGAGCCATTACCAATCATTACCTTGAAGCCTTTGAATTTATGAGTTTTAAACCTTTTTTTGGCTACTAGGTCCTAGCTGATAAAGTTGTGTGAAGCTCTTGAGTCTAATAATGGAATTACTTTTTGGCACTTTATTGTTCCCTTGACATGGAAAGCTCTCTTCTCACTTTCTTTTGTAACTACTACTAGGGTCCCAAATTCTTTTTCAGTTGCCTTAATTCTTTTATTTGGTATTATGTCTTCCCCTATTTCTTCCATGTTATGTAATTGTCCCCTTTTACATCGGTAGTCTTAGCCCCAAGGTTCCTTGCATTTGAAACACAAGCCTTTTTTTGATAATTCATTTTTTTTTCTAATTGCCTCTTTTCCTTGGCACCAGTGCCCTACATTCCATGGTTCTTTGCAAAAGTAACATGCTTTACTCTCCTTCCTTGAACCGTCTTTCTTATTTTTAGGAGGGTGAGTTCTACATCTTTCCTTGTATACATTAGATTCCACCTTTTTGGCCTTTTGGATAGCTTCTTCCACTATTTGAGGTTCTAAAGGATTAACTATATTCTTAGTAGGATCTTTTAGACCTTCCACAAATAAGGAAGTAAGAGTTTTTTTGGGATAACTTAGGCACCATGACTGAAAGTTTTTGGAAATAATGTGCAAATTCCTCTACTCTTCCATGTTGTTTTAAATGAGTTAATTTTTTTGAAGTACCATTCAGGTTCAATTTAATCAAATTGATTGATAAGTTTCTAAGAGAACTTTTGGTAGGATGTTATGTGTTGGTGGCCTATGGATAGTAGACCATTATTCCACCATTCATGTGTTGTACCTTCTAAGTGTAGTATAGCAAATTGAAGGGCATCTTGTTCCATCATTGGGCTAAGGGTAAAATAGGAGTTCACTTTTTGGAGCAAGGCATAGGTTGTCATTTTCCTTGACTCATCAAAGTTTGTTAGTGTCACTTTTTTAACTTTATTCTAAAGACTTTTGTTCTCATGCCTTCTCGATCTTTTAGGGATCTCATGTTTTTGAACTTCATAAAATTTGACAAATGTTATAAGTTTCCTAATATTTGGTTCAAGGCTTGCATATGCCCTTGTGTTTTTTACTATGCTATTGGTGGGCTTGTCTATCCCTACCTCTTCCAATAATATTTATTCCCTTGCTAGAAAAGGTGGTCTAGGGATTTGAGTAGATGATGAATTGTTAATATATGGTTTATTCAGACTTATATGTCTCCCATGGGAAGATTTATTCTTGAGGCTATTGACAGAGTTTCCTATATATTTTGTATTGCATTTAGAAGGGCCTGATTGGATTTATGTAATCTTTTGTTTTGCCTCATAAGGGTTTGGTTAGTTCATTCCATGAAGGTCCTTAATTTGTTGACTTTTTCATTCATAGTCATCTTCTTCATTCTTCTCTCATACGTTTGCATGAACTATTGTTCACAAGATGACAAGAGCGATGCTCTGATAACACTGTAAAGTCCCCTAACTCCTTGGTTATCTTGTGAATCCCTAAGCTTATGAACCTACAAGTATGTCAATATTCCAATAGGAAAGATATATATAAATTTACTACCAAAATAAGGTAAACTTAATCTATGAAACATGTATGGATCCTAATTCCCATCTAATTCCCTTTGTGAGGAGAGAGTTTGTGGTTGGGCCCCTAGGTAGGCTTTCTAAGGCACTAGTTGAATAGAACAACTTTTTACTAAGAACCTTCTTCGCACAATGTCCCTTTCTTTTCTAGTCCTTATGAATAGTCAGTGTTAGATATAACCATCCTTCTTTGAAGAGATCTTCCTCATTCTAGGCCTCCTAGATTCTCTTCATAGATATATCCAATCTTCCCATATGCATATGACTTAAACTATAGTGTATACTGATCTTCAAAGATTTGTATCTCTATCCTAGAATTTATAACATCCACTAGGGATGTCCCTGCTTCTTATTGTACTATTTTCTTAGATCCTATTAATTTATTCTTATTTTTCTTGTTTGTACCTGAGTCTAGTCCTCTATTAGTCTTTAATTATTATTGAATGCCCTTGCAAATTATGCTACTTCACTCCAACCTGAAGCCTATTACTTCCATGTCTTTGAGGATGGCTAAGAGTGCAAAATGTATGTGCCTTGGAGTTTTTACTTTTGTTATAGGTATATGTTGTTGTGGTGACTGAAATACTCTTGTTATAATACAACACTGGCGTGGAATTTGATGTTTTTGCTTGATGGTTAACTTGGTGGTGTCCCTTATTGTTTGTATCAGTTTGTTGATCCTTATTTTAGAGGCATAGTGTTGGATAAAGACACTTCTCTGCTACAATTATTTTATGTCCTCCCTTCGATTTCAGTCTACTACACATACACTTCCAATGTCGTGATTACTGGAGATTGGTGATGGTTTTTGTGTCTAGTGGGCACTGGTGTCTCCTTCCATTATTTCTTATTTCTATGCTTGACTCTAATCTCTTCTCGTGCTTGAATTTATTCTCTTCCTCTGTGTCCTTTTCTTTCCTCCCTTTCACTGTGGGTTTATACGTATTGGAGATTCTCCCATGAAGGGTTGTGTCTTTCAATACTTTGGTCATCAATTTAAATTGTTAATTTTGATTTATTATTCATAATGGAAAATTATATAATTAATTATTATTATTTTTTATTAAAGAGTCAATGATAATAAAGATTCATAGTCTATTTTAGTGATTTATTACATTCAATTAATGAATAAATGATAACTATTATTTGTATATGTTAGAAATATTAATCTTTCCTTGGATGCATTTAATTTGGGATATTCCAAGGATCCCTAAATGTAGATTTTTCTATTGTACAAATGTGGAGGACATGCCATTTACTTGTCCTCTAGTTCACATGTGAGGACAACTCATTTTATAATTTATTTTATTAAGGAATTTAGTTTATGCTCCTTAAGAGGATCTTGTCACTTTGCACACAATTATTATGAATGTGACATTCCTAGAAATGAGAGTTACACATGTAACTCCTTTCTCATCTCTTTAACAAAGACATTCTTTTCTCTTTCTTCTGTACACATCACATTGATGTTATTTTATTGAGCTCTCTCTCTCTCTCTCTCTCTCTCTCTCTCTCTCTCTCTCTCTCTCTCTCTCTCTCTCTCTCTCTAAACATTTGCCTTCATTCATATTACTCACAAGGGGTTTTCTTTGTTGTCCCCTTTCAAATCCTTATCTCCATTGTTGAACTACCTTGGTGTATGCTCTTCGATCTTGTTTATCTCATGGTAACATTATTTCACACTTAACTTACTTGGATTGTTTTATTTCCTTTCTCTAGTTTATCGTTTCTTACATGGTATTAGAGCCTGGTTACTAATCCTTCTTTTGAGTTTTAGTGTTGAAGGTTTCCATTCATTGGAGAACATCTTATTTAGAGATTTTATTGAGAGAAGAAATTTGTGTTGTGGTTGTTAGCTCATTCTAACATCTTGTGTGTCTAGATTTTTAATTATTTTAATCATTTTTTTCTAACCTTCTTTGGAAGGCTTGCTGCCAAAGGGTATCCCTATTAAAAAATAATATTATTTTTTCTTCTCTTTTTTTAACAAGTAGCATTTATCAATTCTTACTTTAGTAACATTTTTATTATATAGGGAGCATTTTGATTAAATATTTAAAATTATAAAATTATTATTTCATTAATATTTTATTATAGGGAATGCTTTAAAAAATTCTTATTTATGATTCAATTCTTATTCAAATTCAATTAATAGGTAAAAACCTATTCATATTGTCTTTGTAAATTTAAAATTTCACTCATTTATATTTCTTTTTTTTTAAATATTTAATCCTTATTTATATATTCTTTTTGGAAATTCTGAGCAATTTCTAATATGATCTTTCCTTCTCTATTACCTTTCTCATTATTATTTTTAGAATCTTTCCTTTAACCTCCTATTTTATCTCTTTTTCTATTTAGCTATTTAATCTGTTGATTTCCTTCATTGCTTATTTTTCATTTCATTTCATGTTTTAGGATAAGTTTAAGATTTCCTTGTACTGGAGATTTTTTTAAAATGCTTCCTTGATCTACGTCTTTTTTTTCTTTTTAAAAGTTTCCTAGTATCATTTTCTTGATGTTTTTCTTCTTCCCACTATGCTAGTTCATTTTCATTGGCTCCCCTTGTTGGTTACGTGTTGGTTCAATGCTCTTCCTTCTCCCTTGCTAGCTTGTGTGAGCCTTCTACCTTCCTGCTTGTTGATGTTCCTAGGTGTGTTGTGTTACTATCTTAAGTTGTTGTTGTCCTCTGGTGTCTTCTCCTCTCCCCTTTGCATGCCAGCACTTATCTCCTCAATAAAATATCCTTGTTGAGCCTTCTATTGTTCACATTGTGTGCCTTCTTTTACCTCTCCTTCCACTACCCTCCTCTTCCTAGTTGTAACTTCTTCTCTCCCTCTCTCGTGTGAGCTACCTCCTCCCCTTGCAAAGGCTTTCTATCTTATGGCTGCCCCTCCTCTCCTCACATGGTGCTTCCTCTTCCTCATGTGTTTGTCTATCTTGCAAAACCACCTTCTTTTCCTTACCAAAGTTCATTTAAGTTTTTGTGTTTGTCCTTGTTATTTAGGGCTTGTCAGTGTTTATTTGATTTTTTGTCCTCTCTCTAACCCAAGCCATTTTTTTATTCTTATATTTACGTTATAAGTTATAAAATTGATTTACAACTTATATGTATGGCATTCTTATAAGTTATTTAGTATTTATTTCAAAGTTTTTAATTCATTAGGATTCACTACTTAGTATTCATATTTAGTTGGATACATCTGAGTTCAATTTCTTAATCATTATTTTTAAAGTTTCTTGCAAGTTCTTTTCTCATTTAATCATTTCTGCATTTTTTTCTTCATTGTAGGTTAATTATTCCTCTAACATTTTCTTGCAGGGTTGTATTATTCTTCATCTATTACCACATCTATGTTTAATTATTCTCTAACAACCTTATTTTGCTCGAGTTTAATCTTTTAGAAGCTTATTTATAGTTTTATCAAGGAGCATTTTTTAATCACATTAACTTTTGAAGACATATTTCTATAAGGGGGACATTTTCTTCCATAAAGATGTTAGCCTTAATTCCAGAAATAGAAGTTAATAGTTCTAATTACCAATCCTAGAAAACACATTTTTCATTTTAAGCACATGTTAGACATAGCCACTGATCCTTCTGTTGAATCTAGCTCAATAGCCACTCAAGATGTACAAGATTCTTGGAAAATTAAAAACGAAAAAGCTTTAGGTTTAATTGGTATTTCTATCATTCCTAATTTATATGTATTAATTGCAAATTGTTCACAAGTTCATGAAGCCTAGACAATTCTGAAAACCACTTATCATAGTGTAGATGAATCCCACAAAATATAATTATAGGAACAACTTGAAGACCTCGGGTATACAAATTTCAAAACCATGGATGAATTTTTGTTAAAATTTTATGCTATTTAAAGTCATTTAGTTGGTTTAGGTGTTTAGTTAGCTGGCATTTAGTTAATCCATATTATTCTTAAAAGGTGTCTTCCTAGATAGTTTCAACAATTTATAATTAATATACATGCTCAGCTTGCAATTCCTACTTTAACTGCTCAACTGACTTATGTTATTTTTCAAAACTTATTGTGATAAGAAGAAGCCAAGCTAATTTAGTTTGGTACTCTTAAATCAAGTGAACATGTATTTATGTCTAGGAACTCAAATAATAATAAATTTTGTTCAAATAATAATAATCATAATAATAATAGCTCTAATCATTCAAATAATAAATCTAATGTCAAACATAATTATGGTAACAATAATCACAATAATAGTTGTAATAATTCCAATTGTAATAATAATAATCAAAGGAATTATTCAAATTCTAAACCTCATTGTTCTTATTGTAGCAAAGATGACCATGTTGTTAATAACTATTTTAAAAAGAAAAATAATAAAAAAAACCTATGAACAACAATAATCATCATCAAAAATGAAATCATAAAAAAGGTAATTCTAATGGTACAAATTCTCATCATTCTTTTACATGTGCTTATAATGTTTGTATTCCATTAGAATGGATTGTGGACAGTGGTGCTTCTCAACATGTTACTTCTCATAAGAAAGTTTTTGATTCTCTACAACCTAATCTTGCTAACATTCCAATTTAGTAAGCTAATAATAATACTTGTAAAGTTGAAGGTTTGGGTGATGTAAGTATTCCTAATGGTCAACTGCATGAGGTGCTTTATGTTCCTAATCTTAAAACTAATATTCTTTCTATTGCAAAGTTATGTCACGACTATAAAGTTGAATTCTATAAAGATATGTGCTATGTGATTGATCCTCAAAATAATCAAGTGATTGCTAGTGCTAAAATAGATCATGACAATTTATCTAAATTTCATGAATTTGTTAGTTCGTGATATTCTTTACATGCCTCCATTGATTTCAATGTATGGCATGAAAGACTTGGCCATTTAAATAATGATTATATTACTTTAATGCAAAAAATAAATATGGTTGATGGTTTGCCTCACATTATTCCTTCCAAGATTGCTTACACTAGTTGTATGAGTGGTAAGATGCACAAGGACCCCTTTCCAAGTGGTAAATCATGTAGGGCATCTCATAAGTTGTACATTGTCCATAGTGACCTTTTGGGCCCCATGGAGAATAAATCCATCCAAGGTTCTCAGTTTACACTTTCTTTTGTTGATGATTTTTCTAGATGAACTTGGATCTATTTTTTGCATAGAAAGGATCAAGTTCTTGATATCTTTATTGCATTTAAGTCATATCTTGTTGAAAGGCAATATGGTTTTAAACTAAAATTCTCAAAACTGATAATAGAAAGAAATATGTGAACAATGCTTTTCACTCTTATTTGAAATCATGTGGAATTAAACATGGCATCATACCATTATTGAAATGGCTAGATGTATGTTACATGCTAGGCATATGCATTATAAGTTTTGGGTACAAACTACATTTTGGGCAACTTATCTTCTTAATAGGACTCCTACTAAAGCTCTCAAGGATACTACTCCCGAAGAGGCTTGGTGTGGTAGGAAGCATGATTTACATCACTTGCAAATTTTTGGATCTATTGCTTATGTTCATACTCCTAAATAGAAAAGGCATAAATTAGATGCTAAGTCTTCTCCTTATATTTTTGTTGGTTATGATGAAAATACTAAGGGTTATAAAGTTCATGATTCTACTACTAACAAAGTTCAAGTTGCAAGGGATGTTTGTATTGCATAAAATGGAGCTCATAACTATTCTACTGCACATGATGTAGAATTTAATGGCACTAAAATTGTACTAGTGGAGGACCAACCTTATTCTTTAAAATGTACCCCTCCTCTTAACCATACTCTTCAAGCTCCAACTATTATTTCTTCTATTAATGATATTCAAATAGCTACAAATGATGCTTTTATTGATAATTACTCTTCCTCTAGTGATGATTCCATGACTACTAAGTGGAAACCTAAATGGGCTCAAGGCTTTCTTAATGAAAGTGATGATTATATTACTAGATTTGGTGCATTCAAACCTATGAGAATTAATTATTGCAATTATTCTTTGATGACTTCTATTATGAATTGCAATTATCTTAAGTCTTTTGATCAAGCTAACTCTAAACCTCATTGGCAAAAGGCCATGAAAGGGGAATATGATTCTTTCATTGCTAATCAAACTTGGGACTTAGTTAATTTACCTCATGGTAAGAATTTAGTTTCATGCAAATGGTTATATATTAAAACAAAGTTGAATGCCAATAATGAAATTACTAAATTTAAAGATTGATTAGTTACTAGAGGCTTTTCTCAAACTTAAGGGTTAGATTATAATGAAATGTTTTCCCTTGTTGCCAAAATGCCTACTATCAGATTAGTTCTTTCTTTAGCTTTTAAAATGACCTGGCCTATTCATCAAATGGATATTAAAAGTGCTTTCTTAAATAGTTATTTATATGAAGAAATCTAATGGCTCAACCCCCTGTATTTGTTTAAAATGGTAGTGAAAATCTAGTTTGCAAATTGAAAAAAACTATTTATGGTCTCAAACAATCACCTAGAGAATGATATTCTAAGATAAATTCATTCCTTATTTCTCAATGCTTTTCTCAAAGTAAGAATGATCCTAACTTATATATAAAACATACTCAAGTTGATCTCATCATTGTTATTCTTTATGTGGATGATCTAATTTTCCTTTCAAGTTCAGATGCTTTAATTTTTGATGTTAAGTTTCAACTTGAACATAAATTCTAGATGACTAATTTAGGTATTTTACACTACTTATTAGGCATGCAAATTTGGAAAACTCCTAAGGGTATTTTTCTTTCTCAAAGAAATTATGCTCATGATCTTTTCGATAAACTTAAGATGAATGATTCTAACAATGTTTCAGTTCCATGAAAATTAGGAACTAAATTAATGGCTAATATGAATACTTATTTTGTTGATGAAACTTTGTATCAGCAACTAGTAGGAATTTTAAATTATTTAACACTTACTAGACTTAATATTTCTTATAATGTTGGTTTGGTTTCTAGATTTATGTCTAAACCTCAACAAACACATTTCAAAGATGCTAAAAGAATATTAAAGTATATTAAAGGAACTATTAATATGAGATTATTTTATGATGAAATTTTTTCTTTTATTTTACAAGCCTATACTGATTCTAATCTAGGTGGAGATCTCAATGATTAGAAATCTACTTGTGGACATTATTTCTTTGTTGTTTTAGGTGCTATTTCTTGGAAATGTAAGAAAGACCACTGTATTTCTCTTTGCTCAACTGAAGTTGAATACAAAGGCTATACCAATGCCTCTAAGGAAGTGTTATGGCTTAGAGAAATTCTTGAAGGTTTGGTTTTACCTCAACAAGCACCTACTCCATTACATCGGGACAATCAAAGTGTCATTGTGTTAGCAAAGAATCTAGTTTTTCATGCGAGGACAACATATTTCTCTTCAACATCACTTCATTCAAAAACAAGTTGAAGACAAACATGTTACCCTCCTTTATTGTAAATGTGAACATCAAGTGGTTGATGTTTTGACAAAACCAATTTCTAAAGAGAGATTTCAATTTCATTATAAAAATTTGGGTTTAAAACCCCTTGAGGTGAGCTCCCCATGTAAAGATTAAGGGGGGGTGTTATAAATATTAATCTATCCTTGAATGTATTTAATTTGGGATATTCCAATGATCCTTAAATTTAGTTTTTCCTATTGTACACATATGAAGGACATGTCATTTACTTGTCCTCTAGTCCAGATGTGAGGACAAATCATTTTATAATTCTTTTTATTTAAGAGTTTAGTTTATCCTCCTTAAGAGGATCTTGATAGTTTGCACACACTTATTATAAATGTGACATTCATATAAATGGGAGTTACACATGCAAACACATGCAACTCCTTTCTCATCTCTTTAAAAAAGATGTTCTTGTATCTTTCTTCTTTACACATCACATTGATGTTATGAGCTCTCTCTCTCTCTCTCTCTCTCTCTCTCTCTCTCTCTCTCTCTCTCTCTCTCTCTCTCTCTAGTTAGATTATTGTGACTGAATAGGAAAGTACTGTACATACTTCATAAAACTTTTGGGCCGTGGCCGACATGGTAGCCAACATATTATGGCCGACATATGGCCAACATGTTGTAACCCTAAAATGAATAAAATACTTGTATAAAAGGGTTTAGGGTTAGGTATTTTCATTATGTTGTGATGCAAAATTGGTTCTTGCAGTGGTATTGAGCTGCAAGGGATTACGGATGGCAATCAGGTTGTAATTACTGGATTGTAATAAGATTAGACTTGTTTGGTGGACATAGACCAGGAATTGGGTGAACCATGTTAAATCTTGGTGCCTTGTGTTCATTTCTGTGTGTTCTATTATTATCTATTATTGGTTATATTTGCATGTAGTTTTCATTTTTGTCTGTGGTTTATCATAACAAGTGGTATCAGAGCGATGTTGTCTTTCAGTTATCCTATGAAGGAAAGTATCACGGTTAAGTGGGAGTCTCATGGTTGAGTGCGAGCAATGGAAGATGAGGGTAAGTTGAGGGTTGATAGGTTTAATGAGCAAAACTTCTAGTTATGGAAGATGCAAATGGAAGACTATCTATATCAGAAGGATTTATGGAAGCCGTTGGAAGGCAAAGCCAAGAATTAGGGAACTATGTCAGAGTCTAAATGGGATCTTTTGGACAGAAAGGCACTCAAAAGCATTCGATTATGCCTGGCACCATCGGTGGCATTTAATATTACAAAAGAAAATACAACAAAATATTTGATGAAAACCCTAGCAACACTATATGAAAAGCCCTCTGCTTCAAACAAGGTATTTCTCATGAAGCGTTTATTTAATATGAAAATGGCAGAAGGTTGATCTATTGCAGATCATTTAAATGAGTTTAATACTATTTCTAGTCAGTTATGTTCTGTGGGTATCAATTTTGATGAAGAAATTAGGGCTCTCTTGATTTTGTGTTCTTTGCCTAAAAGCTGGAATGGCTTAGTAATGACGGTGAGTACTTCTATTCCTAGATCTAGTACCCTAAAATATGATGATGTGATCGGTGTTGTTTTGCGTAAGGAAACTCGTAGGAAATCCTCAGGTGGATCTACATCAAGAAGTGCTTTGAATGCACAAAGTAGGGGCAAAAAAACTGAGAGAGAAAGTAACTCTGGAAATCGTGAGAAATCAAGAAGAAAGTCAAAGGGGAAGAGGTCTCAATCGAGAGGACCAAATGATTGCTGGTACTATGGGAAACCAGGTCATAAAAAGAAAGATTGTTGGAATCACAAGAAAAATGAAGGAGATAAATTATATGGAGACAAGGAGGCAAATGTGGTAACAAATTCGAAGAGGATGCTTTTCTTCTGTCTTGAGAAAGTGTTGATGATTCATGGGTTTTAGTTTCTGGTGCTTCATTTCATGCTACACCTCATAGAGGTTATTTCATTGATTATGTCCAAGGGGATTTTGGGCTTGTTTATTTGGGGGATAATGAACTCTACCAATTTTTGGAAAGGGAAAAATTAAGATTAAGTTGCAGAATGGGAATCATTGGCTACTACATGAGGTAAGACATGTTCCAAAGCTGAGTAGGAATTTAATTTCAGTGGGGCAACTCGGTGATGAGGGTTGTGTAGTTACTTTTAATGATAAAAATTGGAAGGTTTCAAAAGGTTCCCTTGTAGTAGCAAAAGGTGTGAAAGTAGGCACCTTGTATCTTTGTACAAGTCATATTGTTCCTTCTACTTTGATTGTTTCAGATAAAAATGAATGTTCAGGAACAATTGCTGCAATTGAGCAGGGATAACAAATAGCTACTATAGATTCTGCTATAGTGCTGTGGCACAATAGACTTGGGCACATGAGTGAGAAAGGTATGAAAGTACTTCATTCAAAGAAAGTTTTACCAAGTCTAAAATGTGAAAATATGGATTTCTGTGAAAGTTGTGTGTATGGAAAAAAAAAGAGAGTGAGTTTTGTAAAGACTGGGAAGGAAAACAAAAAGGAGAAATTAGAGCTTGTGCATACATATGTATGGGGACCAGCTCAGGTATCTTCCCTTGGTGGCTCTCATTATTATGTTACATTTATAGATGACACAACTAGAAAAGTATGGGTTTATTTCCTTAGACAGAAATCTGATGTATTTCAAACTTCTAAGAAACAGAAATGCTTGGTTGAAAATGAGACTGGTAAGAAATTAAAATGTCTTAGATCTGATAATGGTGGTGAGTATTGTAGTCATAAATTTGAAGATTATTGCTCCACTACTGGTATTCATTGACAAAAAACTATTCCAAGGACTCCATAGAAAAATGGAATGGCTTAATGCATAAACAGGACTATAATGGAGCACACAAGGAGCATGAGGTTGCATGTTGGGTTGCCCTTACACATGTGGGCAGAGGCTATCAATACTGCAGTATATTTGATTAATAGAGGTCCCTCTACTCCTTTGGGCTATGGTATTCTATAGGAGGCATGGACTGGTAAGAAGGTGAGTTATTCTTTTCTCAAGACCTTTGGTTGTGAAGCTTTTGCTCATATAGATGCTGAAAATAGAACAGAGCTGGAAGCTAAATCAAAGAAATGTGTCTTTTTTGGATATGACATTAATGAATTTGGTTATAGGCTTTGGGATTTTGAAAATCTTAAAATTGTTAGAAGCTGAGTTGTCATATTCAATGAGAAAGTGTTGTAAAAAGATCTGTTGCAGCAACATGAGAAGAAAGAAGATTATTACGTAGTGCTGGATGATACTCCAAAAGATGATGTTCTAGCCATTCCTCATGATTTCCAACAACCACAACAATAAATAACACACACGCCAGTGAATGTTAGATGATCAACAAGGCAAATTAGACCTCCACAAAGGTTTTCTCCCTCTTTGTATTCTATTTTACTTACTGAAGCTAGTGAACCTGAAAGTTATGATGAAGTCATGCATGTGGATACTAAGATTCAGTGGGAGTCTGCAATGAAAGATGAAATGGACTCTTTGTTAATAAATAAGAGATGGGATTTGTACAAGTTGCCTATAGGTAAAAAGGATTTACAGAATAAGTGGGTTTATAGGTTAAAAGAAGAGGAAGGAGATAAGAAAAGATTTAAGGCCAAGTTAGTTGTAAAAGGATTTTTACAGAAAAAGGGAATTGATTTTGATGAGATATTTTCTCTTATTGGTAAAATGACTTCTATCCGTATTGTTTTAAGTCTTATGTCTACTCAAGATTTTCATTTAGAGCAACTAGATGTTAAAAAAACCTTTCTTCATGGTGATTTGGATGAATAAATGTATATGGCTCAGCCACAGGGTTTTGAGGTCAAAGGTAAGGAGAACTTAGTGTGCAAATTGAAGAAAAGTTTATATGGCTTGAAGGAAGCACCTCGGCAATGGTATCTAAAATTTGACAGTTTTATGCATGAGCATGGATATAATAGGTGTCATTCAAATTAATGTGTTTATTTTAAGAGGTTGGATGATGATAGCTACATTATTTTATGTTTATATGTTGATGATATGCTTGTAGCTGGGTCTAACATGGATAATATTAAGGGGCTAAAATGCCAGTTAGCACATGCATTTTCTATGAAGGATTTAGGGGTAGCAAAACAAATCCTTGGTATGAAGATTTGTAGAGATAGGAAGAATAGAACATTGACGCTATCTCAGGCTAATTATTTTGAGAAGGTGTTGCAACATTTCTCTATGGAGAATGCTAAAGCTGTCAGTACACCTTTACCTGGTCATTTGAAATTGACTAAGGTGATGTTTCTGAAGACATAGGAAGAGGAGGATAAGATGTCCAAGGTACCCTATCCTTTAGCTATAGGAAGCTTGATGTATGCTATGGTATGCACTAGGCTAGATATTGCCCATGTAGTGGGAGTCATTAGCAGGTATATGAGTCATCTAGGATTTGAGCATTGGAATACTGTCAAGTGGATTCTTAGATATTTGAGAGGAACATCCAATAAGTGTTTACAATTTGGGGGCTATACTACTGATTTATAGGGCTATGTTGACTCAGATTTGGCAGGGGATATTGATACTAGGAGGAGTACTACAGCTTATGCCTTTACTGTTGGTGGGGCAACCAAGAATTGGGTTTCTAGGTTACAGAAGATTAATACTTTATCCACTACAGAGGCAGAGTATGTTGCTTCTACTGAGGCAGCCAAGGAGATGATATGGCTTCAGTTCTTCTTGGAAGAATTGGGACATCCTCAGAAGGATAATTATTTATTCACAGATAGTCAGAGTGTCATTCATCTTGCAAAGAATTCAGCTCTGCATTCTAAGACCAAACACATATAGTTGCAGTACCATTTCATTCGGTCCGTTTTGGAGGATGGACAGTTAAAGCTAGAGAAGATACATACCAATGACAATCCAGCATATATGTTGACAAAGGTTGTAACACGAGAGAAGATGAACTCCTCTTCAGCTTTGATTGGTCTTTTAGACTAAACATGAATAAAAGAATAGTAGAGTCCAGGGTGGTTTGATCTAGTGGGAGCCCCATGTGGTAGTGGTATTACTACAGGATCAGTCTCCAAGTGGGAGATTGTTGTTTAGTGTG